>CM051500.1:12991237-13077666 GCA_028031935.1 Paedocypris micromegethes
ACACACACACACACCCATACATACACACTCTCACTCCCCTACACATACTATCATTTCTACTACCCCCCCGACACACACACACACACACACCATTTTAGCAAAAGCTCTGGGATTTTGCTCTCCGTGTAAATTCTGGGTCGGGGGACTTGCTATCAGCAGATATGAGTATGTTTAATCATCTGATAATCACGATTAAAGCTCTACAGTAAATAATGCAGTGCAGTTCTCATTGATTTAGTGATTTTAATTCAACCAAATTAATAGTGTAATAATGACAATTATTGACATATAACCATTAAAGTGTATGAAATCTATTATAGCAATATTGCTAAATAGTATAAAAGTTATTTATTTCTTATTTGTATCATTTTTCTCACGCACACACACACAGAGACACAAATTTATCGTAATATGCATATGTATCACACATTTGTGCGTGTTCACTTCACTGTGTGTGCGTGTGTGTGTGTGTGTTAAATGCAGAGCATTTCCTTGTGGGCATATTATTGACTCACACACTCACTTATTTAAACTTTAAAACCATACTTTACCTCATAATAACTACAAATCAAAGGACCTAAGCCTCTTTGATTTTGACTCTCAATACATGTGCAGTAAAATCCACATACCCAGGTACTGGTTTTAAAAAAGTGGTAAGAGTGAGAAAGGACTTGGCTTTCACGTTTCTTTGGATGTAACCCTGCAGTTTAGAAACGCAGTCGACAAACAAGTTCTGAATCCCAATCACTCTCATTTACGTCAAAGAGCCACTGGGCCTAATTAAGGATAATCTCCCGCCTCTCCACTAACCACATTACTTTAAAGGCTTGTAGATTAAGGCAGCATCAGCAATTTGAGAATAACCAAATCTAAAGCTCCTGCGTCCATGTAATGCCATTATAGTCCCCAAATCCTTTGAAATGTTTTAAGGGCCAGGTCTGCTGGGTCTTACCCTGTTTCGCCCAAAGCAAGTTATCAGTTTCCCTTTTGAAAGCCAGGTCGGTCAGGTCTTGTTTGGAGGACAGATAAGGAAAGACACCGGGGAAAAGCCCCCTGAAAGGCCAGAATGTCAGGTTCACCATCAGATAAAAAGGCTGATTCCATCAGAGCCTTGCTCACTGGAATGCGGCGTTTAGGCCGGCATCAGACACGGCAAGGTATGTTGCCTTTAAGCATTGTGCTTTGTGCTCTGAATTAAACATTTGTGAATGTGAAGAAGCCTGTGGAATGAACATTCCCGAAACACCTGACCGGATAACAAACAGGTTAGATAGTCTATCTTTGCTTTGTTTTTTTCCATTTTTAGTGGACACCTGCTTTTTCCGGGTGTATTTTTTTAAAGCTCTCATTGGGGATTTTAGATGCTGATTTTATGCTGCGAAATCCTTCGGTTTATCTTGGTATCACAATGGGTTGGGTTTTTTTTTTACCTGTACCATTAAACCGACATTATTCAGCAAAGCTATTATTATTAATAAAGTCTTTTTAATTGTTTTCGGGGCTCTAATTGGAAGAGCAGAACCTCTCTCTTCATCCTTCTGTGTCCACACTGAAGGTGTGTGGTTTACTGGAAGATGCTATTAAATGCAGGATTCCTCCAAGGCTTTTAGTATGTGAAGTGAAGAGTTTCATTGGAAATTGCATTTTAGTTGCGTTCAATTACCTTTACACTCATTTGTTCTTTTTTTTTTCTTTTACTTGCCAATGATTCCCTCCATTCTCTGAGGGTGTTGTTTATGATCTTCATACTTTATTACAAATGGGCTGGTTTTCACTTCACATTACCCAGCTCTTATAAAGAGACCACTGCAGTGCTAATGGCTTTTTCCAGCAGTTACCAAACACAAAGCACACTTTGTTTACAATAACAAATCACTTTATCATTGGACCTGAAAGGCTGCATGAGGTCGTTGGTCTTTGACCTTTGGCCTTTTTGTTTCTTAGATGGTACTCAAGCTCGACCATTAGCGCAGACTCACCGGCACGGTTGATTCTATCTTATTGTAAAAGGCAGTAATCTGATTGGTGGAGAATTAAGGCTGCTCCTCACGGGTCATTTTAGCCACTTCCTCAACTGTTCTTGGCTTGATTAAAAATTGATCCGAGGCTGTACTGTGAATATATTATTGAAGCTATCTGTCACCACTGACAGATAATTGGGAGTACACAACTTCAATTTCACAAAACTGTTCCAGCATGGATTGCTTTGGTTTGTGTGGAGGATTCCGAGGCCATTGTGACTGTCACTTGTTTTCAACCATTGATTTTGTGCAGGCATGAGAGAAAATTTATTTGAGATGTAATGCAAATGATGGTAAACAATGTCTGTCGGTTCTTCGCTCTTGCAATGGCTTTTTCTTTTCCACCATTGAATTTGGACTTTCAGGATGAATGTTCAATTTTCTTCATTCCAAGTCTAGTAAATCAGAGAGTGATCATATGCTGGGAAATATAAAACAAGGACTGTGCTTTAATTTGAAGTGTGTTGACAGAGAGATACTGAGCTTTCAAAAAAAAATATTTCTTCAACATTTTAAATACACAATATATACATTCATTGCCGCTTCGTCCTTTACAGGGTCGCGTGGAGCTGGCGCCTATCTCGGCGACTTTGGGCCGGAGGCAGGATACACACTCTGGATTGGTGGCTAACCATTCGCAGAGCGGGACACATTCACACACTCACTCATGCCTATGTGGTCAATTTTACAATGCCAATTCGCCTGAAACGCATGTATTTGGACTGTCGGAGGAAACCGGAGAACCCGGAGGAAACCCACGCAAGCACGGGGAGAACATGCAAACTACACATTATTTACAATAAATCTAAATATTTATTCATTCAATTAACACATTTTTCAGAATGTTGATGTAAGACCAAGTAGAGTTTGTGAGTTTTAAAAAGAGAGAAAGTTAATGTATTTTATTTCAAGTAGTTACATTTTTAGCTTGAGATTTTTATTTATTTTTTAAATTGATTTGTTGACCAAGCGGGAACATCAGGCCATGCGGGTAGTTCATCTCGCTCAACTGCTTAAGCAAATGTTGCAGTTTTGGTCTGGTTGAGATGCTCAAACAAACCCAGATTTCAGTGCCATAAACTGCCTTTATTTGCACTTCCCATGGAAATGAACGTACCAATGGTTAGTTATAGTCTACAAGATGAACCTGGATATAAATATTTAAAACAAAAAACAAAGCATTTATTTATAGATGTAAATATATAAATGTAGTTCACATTTATAGCTGAACAATATCTGGAAAATCTTACAATCTACAATCTATCTGGAAAAAATTTTAACTAAACATCTTACAAGCACTTTTTCTTACGTCATAAAATAAGAAAATCCATTTGTATTACGTATAATAATCTTAATTTTTGTGTCAATTGACAATCCATTGCCATGTATTTTGTAAAGATGATAAATACAAAATAAGCATGAAATGCATGAAAAAGCATGAAAAGAAATTACTTTAGCATACCGATTGCGCTGCTGTTTTTTCACAAGGCGAAATTACGTTCGTGATCACTCATCCTGTTCTTTCTTTTGAAGTTGATATTTAAAAGAGACGAAAATTAGATCACCTATATAGATGAGACAGTCATGTTAACAATCCCATATCTTTTTATGAACAAGTTCATGTTCAGGTAATCTTTTCTTTATATTTTCCTCACAAAAGTGCATTTCCTGCTCAATGGAAATTGCTGGTGGTGATTAATAACGGTATTAGACGGTAATGATGCTACACTGAATGAAATATTTATTAAAGATCCCTCTGCTAGCAATTAGCATGGCACGTAATGGTTCAGCACATGAAATCAGGATGATTGCAGTCGTCCCTTAACTGCTTTCCCAACAACTGGCATCCTTCAGCCGCCCTCGTGCCATGACAAAGGATCTGGGACCTGGGGCTGCTGAATATCCCATCTTAATTACTGCAATTCCACCATGGTAAGAAAGTGATCTGAGTGTAATTATGCTCGAATGGAATGCCGCCTCTTTGATTTGCTCAGGAGAAATTAAGCCGAAACTGCACAGCATCCTCATCTCCTGTTGAGGAAAAGACGGTCTGTCTTCACATGTCAGGTGTTTTTTCTGAACCATTGCATTTCTTCTGCAAGCTTCCAGTCTGTAATAAGCATGTTAATGCCCTTAATAAAAAAGTAAAGTTGACTTTTTTAATGGTGGTTGTGTACATAGATTTACAAAGTGCACTCTCTGGATGTTATTTGTAGAGCCAAAACCCGGGTTGTTCAAGAACACAGAGGTCAGGAAATCAAATGGGTCAGTTTGGCCAACAGATCATCACACAGAAAGCTCATCAACCGAGCCTGTGGACCGTGCATGAGATTAATGAGCTCTGTTGCTAGATTTAGCCATGCTCATTCTACCAAATAAAGAAAAGCCAAGGACGTCAGGCAAAAACAAGTCAAGAGACGACTAACACGATAGCGGCTCACTCAGAGACTTAACAGCGCTATAGAAAAGACGGATCAATTTGTAATATTCTGTTCACCATCCATGCAACAAAGCCCAGACATGAAAGTAGAACATTAAGGGAGGACGTCTATGAAGTCTCAAATCAATAGACAACAGAGGCAGAGACGAGGCCCCAAATTTCTCATTCTGCAGGGAACCCGGGGGCCTTTGTACGGGAAGCACTGGCTGATGACCAAGACAGGCCCTGTCATATTTCACTCTCACCTGTTTGGTGTCATCTATCAAGGCAGGTTGATCAAGGGGAGACTGGTGCTGTTTTCAGCGCAAGCAGATAAAGACGGGCGGGTAATAAAAGAGCTTCTTTTGCGCCCTTAGGGACTACGTGCCAGCCAAGAAACGCTCAGATCGGGAGGTGAAATTTGATATAACAGTTTTGTCGAGGAATATCATGGATTATTACAGAATTACGGTCAACCAACATTTTTGAACGTCAGGCTTTGTAGCTAAACAAACTCTAGACTCAACAGTACTAACAAACCACACTGTAGTAACTAAGAGTTTAGTTCTTATTGTCTGTAAAGGAAGGTCACTGGAGATACCACTAGATGTAACTTTTGTCTAATTCCACAATATAATTTATGGTATTATTTATGGTATTAACCATATTTTTACGCAAGAAAGTAGTTTGGCTAATAAAATAAATCTCAAGATTTTTTGAAACTAATTAAAATGAATACATTTCAGGCTAATAAAAAAATCACCTAAAATATACTTTAGTCTTAAAATGTGAAAATAAAACACATGTACTCAAAATAAATCCAAGAGTGTTATAGTGTTATATGAGTGTCATAAAATGCTTCTCTATCATATGTTATATATGTATTATTTAGTAACCTCCTTGTGATATCACTTCCAGTTTTATGTCACTCCAAATGGCAGCTATCTAGTATATATTTACTGTATGTGTAATGTAAACGTAACTAGTGAATGTATTTTGTTGATAGCTTAATGTTCAATATTAATCAATATTCCATATTTGTTACCCATTTAAAAATATGAAAAATATTTTGAATCCATTGTCTTTAATAATAGTCAGAGCTTTGTCTGGTGATTATTATTTATTCATATAAAGCCTTGTACATATTTCTCCATTAACAGAAAAAAAAATTTGACCTCCCCGCCATCACTGGAAACAATACTTGTGATTGAACACAATTCTAATAAAGCTAAAACCAGTCAAATTACAAACGCCATATTTTTATTTATAGCCAGAATAATCCTGTGATAAAATGCAACTGAGAAATGGTCGGTGCTGAACTACAGCCCTCCGCTAAGAGTCCGAATTAGGAATAAAGCACAGTTCCATAAGTCCATTTACTTCAAGTGGCGTCCCACAGTTTGAAAGTGGTATGATACTGTGGAGTCAAGCAGCGTAGAGCAGCCTCGCTCAGCAGCGATGTTTAACTCGGCCTACTTATTATGGGAATTCTAGCCCTCTCCCTCACAGAGAGATGTAACGCTCTCTTCCCCAAGCCACCTCTTTCATGCTGGGTGCTATGAAATCCTATAGAAGTGGGTTTATCCCCTGAAGATACAGTACAAATCATCATTGGTTTTATCTCAGCTGGGATGTCGATTTTCTAAATGAGCTTACTCTTTCCAGCTGCCCGTCAAGCCCATTTTCCCTAATGCTTACCCATCACCCCCTGCTTCTGCGCTGCCTTTGCTCTTTGCTTCACAGCTCCCCACTTTTTAAAGCGGTAGGGTTAGGGCCCTTTCTTTACACTCTTTGTTAACTCTTGAGAGAAGGAGCAAACAGCAGGATGGATCCTACGTTGCGTCTCTGCTTTGTTGCAGAGCCTCCGTGTCAATGGGCCGCGGCTGGGGAACTCATTGACTAACTTAGCTGAAGGGAATGAGTGAAATAGGGTGAGGGTTTGATTTTTTTTTTTTGATTCAGTGTGTCGCTGTGACTCGCTTTTATGTGCAGCGGAATGTTGCTAATCTGCCCGCCATCGACATGCAAATGACCCGGAGTGGCCAATGTATCCAAAAACACAAAACCTAGGAAACAGCTCTGATAATCCCTGCCTTTTCTTCACCAGTAATCACTTTATATCACATGTGTAGCTTATGAAACTCTGCAGATGCAACTATGCAGTACTGTGGCCTTTGGTTATTTGTTTAATAAAAGTACAATCACGTTGGAAGCAAACTCTGTATCCAATTAGTGTGAGAAATTAAGTCATTAAGCTAATTGGCTGTTAGGCTGTTTTTTTTTTTTTTTTTTGGAATTGTAGAAATTTTGTTTTGGTGTTTAATTAATTGCCTCCACTGTTTTGTTCCTCAACCGTGGAAAGAACTGAACTACATATTTTAAAAGATGATTATAGTATGTCTACAGTAGGCAAATTCTAGTCATTACAAACGTGGGAATGTTTAAATACTGTAAAACACAAAACAACAAGTAAAACATGTTTGTAATGATTGTAATTACATGATGATTGTAAAGTTTATTGTATAATTGACGAGTGATAAAAAGCATGTTTTGGTAATGTATATACATTTATAAAAAATATTATTATCATTATAATATTATAACGCATGTGAAGTTGTTACCTATTACAGATATATTTGCATACACATACGTATATATAAGTTGTTTGCAGCACCGCTCAATATGCTCAATTACATGTATTCAATTTAGTTGTTTAATAAAGCACACAGTAAGTTATTTTAAAGTAATGTCATCCTCTTGACAAAATGTGAATTTATTTATTTATTTTTTAGCTTCATAGCAGTGTCCTGTGGAATGCAGTGGATCTGGGAGTGTGTGCTGATTGATGTAACTAAGTGGGCAAAAGGAATGAGAGCGTTTGGCCCGGTGCCTGAGACACAGTGTGGTTCACTCATTGTTCCATCAATGTCCTTTCACTTTGTTTCAGGGTTTTTGTGTGTCTGAGTGAATCCTTTCACACTGTCATGGGAGGATCCTGTATCCGTAAATAACATCTACAGAATAGTGTTATTTATGTAGTCCAGCATCATTTGCATTGAAATGGCTGCACATATTCTTAATGTCTTCATAAGTCTGTCATCTCTCTTGTCCCGTTGAGTCATTCTTTTCTTCACCTTTGATGCATTTCACTTCATTGTTGGTGTGTCTGACACTCTTGCATTCTTACTCCACTAGAATCTCTGTTCTTGTTTTTCTTGAAGCACCATTAAATCCATTTTACAAGGGGTTTAATCCGTCTTTCAAGACACCTCTACTGTCATTAGGTTAAGAAGGAACATTTAGGGTGTTTTGTTAACTTGCAATGAGAACTGTTTTAAGATTAAACTGTTCAATCATCTGCTGCTGCTCGTGTGTGTGTGTGTGTGTGTGTGTGTGTGCGTAGGTGTGTGTGTCTGTGTGTCAAATTTTATTAGAATTCACTCTAATGTATTTTCTTCTTTTAGTATTTAGGCCTCACTTTTGCATGATTTTAGAAATTTAGCAGTGATTGTCAATTTGATTGGTCCTAATAAAAATAAATAAATAATATTAATAATTCTGAGCTATTCACAGATACAGTATTCCCTTATGTTAAAAACACCATAGCATCTAAATAAATGTGGCATGGAGTATGAAGTGTGTGATGATGGCACACCGTCTTTTTTTTTTTTTTTTTTTTAGCAGAAATGGACCATCTTCGTAAACACGATTTCACACCACGACATTCACACTTACACTTAAACTTTCAACTAGGTAAGAGCTTGCTGTTAAAAATGTATGACTTTGAGAAGCTTTTCCACAAATTAAAAAGTCATTAATGTCTGGCCATAATGTGGAGGTTTGGATTAATGTGCAGCACAGGTAGCTGAAAAATGACTCCAGACTTGGTGAGTGTTTGGGCCAAAAGTGGGAGAAACTTCAGCTCTCAACTCTCCCACTGCATTAATGCAATTAGTCCCTACTGGCCTAAATAATAAACCCAGAAATCTACCTCCATCTTGTTGAATATTTCATCTTTAATTCAGGTGCTCGGAGTGCTGCTACAGTGTTACGCAGCTTTGCTCTGAAATGCAGGTATTTTTTTTCTTCACCGGGGCCTTTTAGAAGTCATTAAGTAAAAGCCGCCCAATCTCCAGCCCCATTTGTGTGATTTAATAATGAGCAGGACCTGCCTAGATGCACATGTTTCTCCAGCACATCAGAGTGAAACGGCCTTCACCGCTGCAAGTGGCAAACTACTTTAACTCCGACAGAGACGTGTGGCTTTTATCTTCAGTTTTGTGGGATGTGCGGACAGGATCTGTTGTGATTACCTGTTAAACTTACTGATACAGACACTTGATGGTCAAACAGCAGTTTGCAACCCTGTAGATTGTGGGTTTTAATTGTTGGGAATGCAACAAATATTGTTTCAGTGCTGTGTACATTAATTAGCATACTTTTTTGTACCGTATGTTTCTTCTTGGTGGATGGATCAATGGACGGATAGAAATTCTGACATGAAGTGGGCTCAACTTTAGAAACAGAATACTGACCAGTGAAAAAAAAGACAATGAAAATGTTATTTCATGAGCATAAAGCATTCACAATAAACAATTATATAAATAAAAACAATTTAGTAGCTATTGGGACTGGAAATTTGAATACGTATTAGTGTTATGTGAATGTGTGTGTCTGTATTGATGATCAACCACACACTGGGCAGGACAAACAGAGTGCGTGCCCCACCTCAAGCCTAGAGTTGCTGGGAATGGCTCCAGCTCCCTGTGACCCAGAAGTTAAATAAGTGGTAGAATATGGATGGATGTTTGAGTTGGAATTTTAGTCCTTATAGGTAAAATGCCCACAGTATAAATCCACTCTCGACCCTGTGAATAAACAAAAGATGTAACCAAGAATGTTTCAGGAAACGCATATCAATACTAGTTCTTTACGATAATAAGTCCCTAAGAATCGCAGAAAAGCTGATTTGCATCTGTTTGTTGATTCCTCACCAGTGCTATAAAATACCAATGAAATGCATTTTGCATTTAAACTGCCTTCTTAAGTGCCATGCTTTTTTAGCGCTGGTTTATTCCTCAAATAAACGGATGTAGGAGAGCTCATTTATTCATTGTGTTTGGGTGCTGCGCTCTTCTCCGAGCTTGCGCTGAGGTCACATTAAAATGGAAGGTGATGGCGACGCATCGGGTGCCATATATCACAGTAATTAAAGGCCGGCCTAATGATGCAGGCTTCCTCCAGCATGATTCCTGTCTGATCACAGGGCTGCTTCATTAGGAGCACTCAGCCTAACGAGGTGTAGCTGTAATAAAGTAATTCTCTGCCTGCCGTGGTGATAAAGAGCTGCTCTTGCGGAGGGAGTGCCGCAAATATAATTATAATTGGAAATGCTTGACTAAAGTTATTGCAGGGCTGCTGAAGGGTGCAATGTTTTTGTGTATTTGTGCTCGATTCCTCACAGTCTAGATTTCCCTTCTCTCGATTGTGTTGCCAGAGCCGATGGAAGCGTTCTGCGAGGGGAGACGAGTGGGCCATCGAGAGCGCTGGGTAATTAAGTTGATTGTAAGTGCAATAATGCGACAGAAGCTGCGGCTCCGGCTGGAGAACAGGCTGGATTTTATGAGTCGCTCGTTGCTTTCCACATGTTGAGGCTTTTGTCTTTTATTTGAAATAGATTTGATATTGTGGCATTGTTTCAGAACCAGACAGTTTGCATATTTAGACCTGCAGTTATGAGAATGGACCGACTGTACCGGTGTAATTGTCTATTCACAGTCCATGATATGTTGGATTTGCTCAACAACACGACGGTACTGATTAAGCAAAGATTGGTGGATAATTGTGGCTTTTTTTGGTGTCTAAAAGGGGGAGGTGGTAGATAAGTTATACGCTTGAGTAAAAGTACAGAGTTGGTAAGGTTTCAATAACAAGTGAACATAATTTTAATGTTTGAAATACTAATTGTTTATA
Organism: Paedocypris micromegethes; assembly: GCA_028031935.1. Lineage (NCBI taxonomy): Eukaryota > Metazoa > Chordata > Actinopteri > Cypriniformes > Paedocypris > Paedocypris micromegethes. The sequence continues at coordinate 13,001,651 of CM051500.1, forward strand.
TATATGTGTACATATACTTCATTTTTGTCATCATTATGCACTTTATAAATCATTATACAATTCATGCATCTACTACTATCTGCACTTCTGGTTAGACCAATCTGCAATTCTATACTTGTACTTGCCAATGACAATACATTTGAATCTAATCTAGTAAATGTATGTCATACTACTCCATAGAGAAGATATTTACAGTGTTCTGCATTTAGATGCACAAACACACAAGCATAGAGCAGTGGGCAGATGTGGTACGTGCCGGTCTAGGAATTGAACCTCTGACCTGTTAGTAAGATCCGACTCGCCTATACAATGGTTTTAATGGGTCGTGACCAAAAAGACGAGGTCTCGACTTCAAGTGGGTTAATGAGTTTTCTCGGGCAGGGTGGCTGGACATCGGGGAGAAACTTCTCCTCCACACTGAGAGGAGTCAGATGAAGTGGCTTTCACATCTATTCTGGAAAGAGATGTGACCCTTCGGACATGTCCTATAAGAGAGAGGACGACCATGACATGCTGGTGGGAGAATGCCTGTAGGCTAAGATGGGAAGTCCTCAGTGTTCCCCAGAAGATGGGGAGGAAGTGTCAAGACAGATGGAAGTCTGATGAATGTGGATGATGGATTTAATTTGGCACTTGAACAACTATTATTATTTATTCTATTACAAGATGCCTTTGTCAAGAGCCTCTACCCTAATTTGGAGCATTAAAAATATACTTTATCATGATTCTGATTTAGTCTTAAACAGTGACGCAACCCCTTTTTTATGGTAAAGCTTTTTGGTTTGCAAGTTGGTTCCCAAAAGACTTGAGCGTAAACACTGAGGAGCGACTGTCCTTGTGTGCCGTTACGTGGCCATGTCAGAGATGGCATTTGCTGGAGATAATACTGTACAGCCTCAAGCAAGCAGGTTCTTTTGAGAAGAAATCCGTTTTCATTGGTCTCGACAGGAAACGGCAGTTGGTGGCATTTAAAGAGTTTGTCTAATAAATGTGCAATTTTTTTCATTGGTATGCATGAAAATGTTCACTGTGATTAGTTACACAATTCAACATTAACCTGTAAATTAAAATTCCTTGGTGCAATTTGATGGGTGATTTAATTTGGTCCTCTCTCTCTCCCCCTCTCTCTCGCTCTCTGCTTGCCGCAGGCTAATCCCATTATGAATTCTTTATATAGCTTTTTCCCTTAATGATCAGCGGCCTGTGCTCCACTACTGATTACTATTGTACACTTAGCACTACATAAAGCAAGGGATTAATATGCCCCAGAAGGATTGTTGCTATGGATCCCCCAGTCTCCATCTAAGAGATGTTTCTGCTGCTTCAATTGTCCATAAATTACGATCCCCAGTGAATTAGCCCCCAGACCGAGAGGAGAGGTACGAGTCGAGGAGAGCACACTCACTCCGCTCTCAGACGAAAGTGATCTCCTCAATTATTCATGACCTGGCTTTTTTTCCCCATGTAAGATGCTGTATTATATTTTCCCTCCTCTCTCCATCTCAGCCCGGCAGGAGGTACGAAGAGAGTGTCAGAGAGAGACCAGCAGGTATGGCCTTCAGTAAGGGTGTAATTTGGTTTCTCTGAATGAGACGTTTTTTATGGATTAATGAGCAGAGAACAGAAATCAACTCATTGACTGGTTTAGTTCAAACGCATTTGCTTTCATCAGACATATTTTTTCGAGATAGGAAATCCAGTGTAACGAAATGCAATGCCACTAAAATGTTGTCCGGTTCTAAAATATTTCCGCTATACAAAATATTTTCGCTATACAAATATTTCCGCTATACTTTTTTGTTACCGCCACCATGCATTGAGTTGATAGTCAAGATGTGTATAAAACAGTTATTTTTAATAACAAAAAAATAACAAAAACAATAGTTTTTGTTCCAAAATGTAAAATAACCTTGTGTTCTCCCAAAATGGGTACTTTCATAGAGCCATCTTGAAATGACCTTGTGCAAATACTTCATTGATTTACGTAATTGATTGATTACGATATTCTCAAGAATTTAGCATGATGTCATTTCAATATGGTGGTAGCCATTCATGTGAGATTCTCTGTATATCATTATATACAGTACCTTTATAAACATCTGCCATGTAACATGTTTTCATTACATTTATTACCATTATTTTATCATTTATAAAACATTTTTGTCTGAAATTATGATGTCATATCTCAGCGGCTCAGCTAACCCAATTTAATATCATTCAAACCAAGATCAGCAAACCAAGATGAATTTCATAAGTGTTAGTGTATTAATATTAGTTTCTTGTAGCTATTTAAATTGTAAATCTTGCACATTCATTGTTATGTTTCTGGGACCAGATCAAGAGAAAATGTGAAAGTTTTTTTTTCAGGAGTCTAAGTTCTTTTTAATAATTTATTGTTTCTCAAAATATCATCCAATTCATGGCTGACTATGTATCTCCTTTCAACCTCTTCCATTTCTGAGTCACTGGGAGCTGGAGCCAATTCCGGCAAATCTGGTTCTGGGATTGGTTGAATTGGTTGCCAACTAATTGCTGACCAAACTTCTGAAGCCAGAAAAACAAATTCAAAGCAAAATTATATTTTCTTGAACATAAGCACAAACCAAATTCAAAAATGTTTAAGCTCAATGTTTTACCTCATCTGCTAGTGAAGTGCACTTTAATCGTGCATGCGAAGTTGGATGTGATGCTATGTCGCACTCTATGCTTCAAACTTTCTGGATTTCCTCTCTATGATCACTGAAGACTTCACCCATCTTTCCTTCCTCAGAACATGTTATTTATTTTAATTTTTGCTCGGGTCTCATTCAACGCTCTCTCTTTTTGCTATACGGCTGGTTCTCCCCAAGTGGAAGAATTGGCCAAGCTACATTAAGTCTTGAGTCCAGGCCAAAGGAACAGCTGTGGGCTTCACCGTCTGGCTGCTCCCTCTGCCACAGATCCATCCTGCACCTCATCACGTGAGCCGGAGACAGAGAATAGACCTAGTGTTCAGCCTCCGGGTCTCGCTATATGATCACTTATTCATTCCACCCTGCGATCCATTCATATCAGGTCCATCACACTGGACGATGGGAACGTGCACTCGAGCTGCATGTGGGTTACTACAGAGCAGTGATGATGGATTATTAAAAAAAAAAAACATTTATGTAATTGATTCTAATTATGGTGCTATTTAAAAGCAGTGTGATGAGATTGTGAAGAGATTGGGTTCACTCGAGATTGTTGCGTATACTTTTTATTTTTATAATTAGCCATAATAATAAAACCATTCAGTGAAGTTACACACACGCACACACACACACACACACACACTCACACAGAGTGAAGTGACACACACAAACCCGGAGCAGTGGGCAGACGTCCGTGTTTTGCTCAAGTACACAAATGTATTCTTCATAAAAATACATAAAATGAACCATTTTAAAACTAAATAAAAATGCTGAAAAAAATTTAATAATATAAAGTCAGTGGGGAACTTATCTAATTAAAAGTCACAACACAATTTTCCAAATTCTTTTTGACAAACGTCTTTATCCAAAGCGAGTAGCAAAATGTGCAGTAACTGTAATGTATCAGAATGTAACCAAACATCTGAAGCAAAAGTGTCACACAAGTGGTAGAGAATATGGTTGGTTTGATAAATGCTCCACACCAGAGAGCAGCTGAATGGAAGAAAGTTCTTGTACAAGCTTTGAATTCTTATTGCATAAGATTCAACTAATTTTCAACACAATTGACTAAATTTCAACACTTTGACCAAATATCAACACAATCTCAGTTTTAGGATCTTTTTGATATTCAAACAAAATGGTCTTCTATTTTTTTTTTTTTGTGTGTGAAAAGCCCTCCTTACACCCAGCTGCTGCTCCAGTCCAGCTCTGGTCCTCAATACTTTCTGCACATGTGGTGGAGACTTCTCTGCCTCATTGCATCCCCAGCATGGATAACACAGTCTGCTGGGTTCAACTGACACCCTGATGTGTGGCTTCTGCTGCCCAAGCCAAGCTCTGGCTGCCAGACCTGGAAGGAGACCAGGGCCAACCAACAGCTGGAGTTGAGCTTCAGGCCTGTCCAAGCTTCAGGCGATGAATCACTCACAATTAATATTTAACTCCTGCCCGCTGCAAAGCAGGCCTCAGGTATGGCGTCTCGGTCCACCTCAGTAAATATGTGATGGGCTGCTCTTAAAGGATTCTGATTGCTCTGCAGGAAGATTGCTAGGAAATGTGAGAGCTCTCTCTCATCGTCCCGGTTTGGGATCTGTGGACTACAGGAGTGAACCGACTCTGATAGATCTCTGCTCTTCACCTGCAGGCATGTGCTCAGATCTCACTCGCACTGCTGGATCAAAGCTCTAATGCTGGACTTTTGAAATAGACGCTCGGATCACAGAGGCATTTTGAGCCACCCAGCTCTTCATTTATATTCAATGCGGAAACAGCATCTGCTCCCTGTGGGCTCTTCTTCCAGCAGGGCCAGCTGGGTAATGGAGTTTTCGATGGTCATTCCTGCAACTTTCTGGTCATAAACTGTCTGTTTAACTATGACACCATTACACTGTAAAAAATATCTTGAGCTTTTAGTATTTATCGAACGGCTTAGTTTTGATAATTGATGGCACAGATTTACAAATGGTGTGCAATTTTAATATTGCACTAATTGTTTTTTAGTTATTAATTTAGTTATATTTTAGTAAATCGTCAATTTGAAAGAGGTTCAAATTGAGCTTGAATATGAAGAGCTCAGACTGATGAATACGTGACACGGTTTCTTTTGAATTGGCTTTGCCCAACATGGTTCAATTTGGCTGAATATGGAACTGGCCAATAGAGCTTCATAGGAATCACCGTGCGAGAGGGTTTTTGGAAAGATTTCCTGCCTGAAAGATGGAGAGACACCTTTCCTGACTCCTGTTTTTTTTTTCACAAAAGGAGTAGCACTATGTGGCTTCCTTTTCATAAATGGCGAAGACCACAGAAGTCCAATTCAGATTGTTCTGCACATAATCACATGTTATTTTTCCATTTATGAGGATGTTCTCGTTGTTTCTATAGTTTGAGGCTTTTTTCGTGTATAATGGGAAGTGACTTTCTCCCCTGTAAAGTGTCTGAGATCTAAAAAAAGGATAATTACATCTTCGTCTCATGTAATTTTGCAATACCTGCCCCCTATTATCCCAATGTAAAATAGCATTTTGTGGGGTGAATCTCAGAGGATTCTCACAGAAGTACTTCTTGTCAGGTCAGTCTTATAGGTTTTAGATGAACCGTGTTCTGTATTTAAAACAGCCTCTCGTAGAAGTAGCTGATGAAATCTCTCACTTTTGTTGCTGCTGGTGTAGTCATTAATGGCCCAATAAAACCCCCGCGTCTTCTGCGCCATAAGTAATGTATGAGGCTTTAAAACGGTGTTATTGCTCTTTCAGTTCAGAGCGAATTCTCTGTGTCCAGTTTCAGCCTTCCGCTCCCCTGTAATAAGCCTGACTCACGGGACGCAGCCCACACGAGACATCAAACCTCGACCATGAGCCAATGTTTGATTTCAGTTTAAGGGAAACTAACACCCGGTTCCGGCTAATGTTTAATCACTTTTTTTTCCTTGCATTGGCTTCCAACACCAACACTTTTAAATGTACGTTTGCGTTGTGTATTCAAATTTTCACTATTCACAAAAAATTATAGCAGAATAAAGTAGAAAAGCAGAAACGTTTTTGATGCTCATGTACGTTGTTTTTGCCTTTTTTACGTCTTCCATGTTTCATGTCTTATATGCTTGATAATCCAAAGAAAACTTAAAAACCAACTGGGGTATTTTTTGAAATGGTATAAGTACAAAATATTGATGGCAGTTGGGTGGGTTACAAAACTGAGTGTCCTTGACACTGACCCACATGCTCCCTTGGCGCCATGGCTTAAGGCTGCCCACTGCTCCGGGTGTGTGTGTGTGTGTGTGTTTCACTTCACTGTGTGTAACTTCTCTGGATGGTCAAATGCAGAGCACAATTTCGATAGAGTTCTTAGTGGCCAAACTGACAAACTCACCTCACACTTTTATATAGCAAATTTCTAATATTGTAACCGAAGCTAAATTACTTTACACAATAATTATTTTAACTTGAACTTTTTTAAAAACGCACCTCAAAGATTCCTGTCATAGGAAACTTTCTTCTCACGCTACAAATGATTAGTGTAGCTCCAAGAATTTTTTTCTGACGTACAGGAATGCAAGTACAAGCTCTAAAATCCCCTAATCTGGACCTGCCACATTCTATTTATGCGCTTCATTCTGTATAGACACAGAACCCAACCCCAAAAAAATAATCTTTATTTAAAACCTGTCCTTGGTTTTTGTTTCCATTTTGCTGTCCAGAATTAACATTTCTAATCACTAGAACAATCAGTTTGGCAATAGAGATTGCAGGAAACTAAAGGAATTCTGGGGATTGGAGTTCAGACAACAGGGAGCAGTGAAACTCTGACATAATCCAAATATTGATACAGCCGTATTTGGATACATTATCGGATATTATGTAATGTGTCCATTTAGCAGTTTGTCTTGGTAACTAACGCACCATGTCAATAAAGGAAGCAGGGTACTAATTAGTCGATTCAAGACTGTTGTAGTCACAGGTCACATTTTCAGGCACATTTACATTAGAAATGTTGACCCACCATCTCATTACTACCAGAATGAATGTGCAGCACAAGAACATCAAATATTGAGCTTGGAGCATAAAACCACGCCGGACAAATAGGTTTAGATATTTATCGATTTAATAAGCTTGAAGGTCAATGGAATGTGATAAGTTTCTGGTGAAGTTTTAAGGCCCATCTAACCGCACTGTTCACACAAAACCGGCCTTTATTTAAAAAAGCCCTGCTGTATAGGTAAATGTTTGACTTGGTGTGTTACCTCAGTGTTAGACTTGCTTTCTGCATGAGACCTAAAGACACCATTTTGTTTGGCCGTTCAGTATTAGGGGAATTTAAACGCATTTTAAAGTCTTTTTACTTGAGATATGAGATTATAAAAAAAGATAATAAAAGCCCAGCTGTCTACACAACTCCATATTACAGTTATCTACCTGTGTTTTGAAGCATTTTTCTCATTTAGACGTACACAGTGCTATTACTAGGCTCAAGCCAAGGCCATTAATGTAGCCCTGCGCTGAGTTATGGGTCATCTGCTGCGGGGCCTTGTGGTCGGTCCTGTGATAGTGAGAAATGAAGGTCCTTGCTCTCTCCAATGAGGCGTCCAGAAAAATCGCCTAGACAAACGACTCCTACATGGAGACACACCTTTCATGTTTGGCAGCTGGTCTGACCCAAGGGACGAGGGCCGTCGTCTTTGCCCAACTCAATCTATATCTGTCCCTGAGACAAGACACTGGCCGAGGGGGCTTGGCTCATCAAGGACACCCTGCCTTGTCAGATCCTAATGAACTGAACCTGACATCAGCGAATGATCTAGTGGACACAATCATTCACTTTCTGACCGTTCCTATTACAGTTCCAGGGACAAGCTGAAGAGACCATTATTACATCTATCATTAATCACTCTTTTATTCTGTTAAACCACTTCCAACGATTTTTTGTAGCAAATATAGTAGTAGCAATTCTAGTCTAAAGAGAAAACATTTTGAGAGCACGGTAGTTAAAATATTCAAATTATCACGAGGAGCTGTTTTTATGTAGAATAGAAACACACTGTAAGTTCAGATGTCACAGAATATAGGAATCTGACTGTAATACTATTGTTGTGTAATTTCAGTTATACTTATCTATTCATTAATGAAAATATGTGCAATTCTAACTGGGACAACACACTAAGCAGTTCATTACAATATGAAACGTGTGGAAAAATCTATGTTGAATGTAAACAAAACATACCAAAGTGTGGGGATATGACAACATAATAGAGATGCACATAAACTCAAGCACATAAATAGATCTTATGTGTTCTTTAAAATACTATATATGCATAATACATAATATAAAAGCTTTAAAGCAGTTAAAACTAGAAAACGCTGAAGAGTAAAGTTATATAGGGTTTTCATTACAAGGTGTGTAAAAGCAAATTTATATAATCAAGACAGCACGTAATGAATTTATTTATTCATAACCTTCCCTTACATTACCCACTTTACTATTGGAGGATAAATAATTCCGGTGTACAGATTTGTCGACTCCACTTTCTACTGCAATCCATCGCTCTTCTGTTGAATTTGGCAATGGCTGAAGTGAGGCTAACAGTTCCAACATGGCCATATTTGTGCTCATAGCCGTTTCAAGGCAAAATGCTCCATTCATGGACTAGAAAGCATGTGACATTACCACATTCACTTCAACTAACGTTAGAAATAACTTTCAGTAACTATTAGCTGTCAGTTAGTGGTAAGGTGTTTACTACTGAGACTAATTGATCACACAAAAGGTAAATGGAGGGATTGAGTGTGAATTATTCCAGGTTTGTGCTTGAGAAGAGGTGTTAATCTTGTGTGTTCCATAACACGTGAAGCTTTGTCCTCAGCACCAGTTGTCTGCGCATTAAAACGTCTTTAGTTTTAAATTAGTTTTAAATGTTTCAGAACCTGCTGACAATGTTCTGCTAAGCTTGTCATTCAACCTACAGTATATGGAACAATTCAAAGCACACAATTTCAGACCATTAAGTAAAGAGTTAAATATTTCTAACTCTTAATCTATGATCTGGAAATTTATTGACACAGTTCAGATATCATTTTTCAACCTGTCAGTAAGGGCATGCGGCATGCAAATATTCAATGGTGCAAGTCCGGGGTTTGGCGGAGCTCACGGGAAACCTGATTGCACAGGAAGCTGTATTAACTAATGTGCTTATTTTGAGAGCAACGGCAGCTTCTAGATGTCCCAGAGGTTTGGCAGGACCTGCAATGTCACTGGTTTCCATTATAGCTCCACATGTCCAAAGTATCATTGGCAGCGTACGCATGACGCAGTCAAAGGCCAGATGTTTGCAGCACAGGCCCATGAATTAGCCTCATGCTAAACGAAGAGTAAGCAAATTATTCCAAATAGTTCAGAGCCAGGCGCTTTCTTTCCAACACATAACGAATTATGTGGTCAATCGCTACTTAGACCCCCTAACAACCAACTCAGCCCACCTCTTATACCCTCATGCAATCATGCAAACTTAAACTCTTCCTCTCCCCCACCTTTTCTTCTGCCGTGTTGACAGCATTGAGCTTCAGGCAGAAAAGTAGGCCAGAATTACTTTTGCTTGGTTATTCTCAATGAAGCGTAGCTGGGAGATTCTCGTAGCTGGATCTTACAGTCTGTACGAGCATCAGATGAAAGAAGTAGGCAGATGGAAAGCCTGTTTTGGGCCAGCAGGTATTTTGTGTTCTCTGCTTTGTCTTTACATTTGGTATTTTTAGCTTGAATTAACTAAATTGTCAGTTGTGTTGGAAACCAAAAAGAGATGCTGCGATTGAATTTCAGAACCTGATCGTGCCTCCAATTTTGTTGTGTAGATCTCCATGCCCAAAATGCCAGTGAAAGTTGATGATGAGTAACCAAAACACATCAGACAGTTTCTATCTTGGAGTGTAACATACACGAAAGTACTTTTTTAAGTATTCAGCTTTATTGATTAAAATACAGATTGAAATGAGTAGCTTGCTCTTTGCGTCATTCTGCTTTTTATGTGACTATTATCTTCAGCTGTGTCTGGTTCATTCTCATTTTGTCTATGTGCATTTATGCCAAGCGTTTTTGTTGCAGCATATCTTTTCAAGTGATTAAATGCTTTATTATTAGTGTAAACATATCGTACAGTGTCAAATGTAATTTTTGAAAAAACATGTGAGTTCAGAAAAAGCCATGGTTTAAATGAGCAGTTTAAACAATCATCTTGATATATTGATTCTTGAAAACATTTCATTGTGGCGCTCAAGCAGAGTCGGATTTAAAGTCTATTTGGGTTCTTAGTCAAATTGACAAGGATTACCGTATAGGATTCTGCTTTTCTGATGACTGTGTCTTGGTCTCCTGGGTAAACCCTTTATTAAATCAGAGTCAGCTTTTCTTTTTCTTCAGTGGGAACAAGCATAATAACTTTTCTTTGGCCATTTTCCAAGGAGTGAAAACAGCAAGATCCAGCTTCCCCCATCCATGAAAGAAGAGGTATAAGCCACTGATTGCCTTAGTCCTGACGCTGCCTTAATTGGGCTGCAGTGGTGCTTGTAGCTGGAGGCTGAATATATGTTGTGTTTTTGTCTTTGATGCAGACATGGAGATATGCATAGACAGTCATCGTCAGAGAGATGGTCATGCCAAGTTTCTATTGGCCTAATCCTCTTCAGAAGATCCCTTGCGGGGCTCTTTCCCTCACTCTCACTCAGCACGCCTCTTTCCATCTTTTCTCTTCTCCCTCTGAAGCACTTCCAAAAAAGCCCTCCGGTCCTATCATTTTATCCCTTTTATGGGTATTTTCAAAATGTTTATGGTACAGAATCAGTCCATCTCATAAAAAGTGCATTTTCGGAATGATAAACCTTAATTGCACCAACAAATCACACCTCGTATGACGTTCCACAAGAGCTTGTTTTGTCTCACCAGGCTCATTTTTGTCTGTTGTTTTGGTTACTGGAGCCAAATGATGTTTGCACGACTCAAGCCAGCGTGTTTCTGTGACTGGACTGTTGCGCTGTTGCAATCAAGGCTGGGAATGTTGGCCAGACTCCCACTGGCCGGGGCAGCTGGTTCGTCTTCTCATAAAGCGTATCATATCTTGATGTGTGAATTCTTTTCGGGGGAGATTACGACTCAATTCATGGCAAATAATTACAATAAGATACAGTAACGTCTTCAAACAAGCACAACTAATATAGTAGACTCATGCAGCACACAGAAACTCTTTCAAGTTAGCTTTTTTTTTTTTTTTTTTTTAATGAAAAGCGTTCTTGCTGTCAGACTGTCTTAAAGCAGCTAAACTGATCTTTAAACTGCATGCACACATACTATTGTCATGCTCACGCTCTCGAGAAGCCAAGGCGAGCGTGAGCGACAATGGAACACAAACACAAGGGTAAGTGTACAGTGGGTTTAATGACAGACGGGTAACTAAACAATAGACTAAATACGAACACGATGAACTCTGACGAGGAAACGAGGAAACAATCCAGGGAACAGGAACGAGGAAACAATCCAGGGACGAGGAAACGAGGAAACACGGAGAACACAATCCAAACGTGAGTGGGGTCCGAGAGTCTCAGGTAAGTGAAGACGTTGCTGGACACGGAACAGATAACCCGGCACGCCTATATACTGGTGTTGATTGAAATCGCCTCCAGCTGTGTGCGCGGAAACTGGGTCAAGGGGCTGAGCCGGGAACAATGACGAACAGAACGTGACAGTAGTACACCCCCCCCAGCGGCTCCTGACGCTGTTGGGGTCTTTGCGGGGTCTTCCACGAGGACAAGGACCTGGTTTCTGTGGATGGTTGCGGTGAAACTCTTCCAATATGTTGGGATCTAGGATGTCCTGTCGGTTGACCCAGGACTGTTCCTCCGGACCGAAACCTTCCCAATCAATGAGATACTGTAATACTCCGTTTCTTCTTCTGGAGTTCAGGATGTCATTTATGGAATACAGGCCCTCCTCGCCCTGTACCTCGGGAGGGCGAGAATCGTCACCGTCCCCGGACTCTGTGGACGGAGGACAAACAGATGGTGGGTGAGGCTTTATCAAGGACACGTGAAAAGACGGGGGTATCCGGTATTGAGGTGGTAACTGGAGGCGATAGGTGACCGGGTTAACCTGGCGGACGATCTTAAAGGGTCCTATCTACCGCAGACTCAGCTTCTTGCAGGGCAGTCGGAGGTTGATGTCACGGGTGGACAGCCAGACCCGCTGTCCAGGTCGGAAGACTGGTGTCGGTCTTCGCCGGCGATCCTCGTGGAATTGATACCATCGACTGGCCCTTTGCAGGTGTTTGTGTGCTGAGTCCCATACCCTCTCGCTCGTTCGGAACCAGTCATCCACAGCCGGTACCGCTGTTTCCACCTCGGATCAGGGGAAGAGAGGAGGTTGGCGACCTAGGACACACTGAAAGGGGGTTAGACCGGTACTGGCCTGCCGTAGCGAGTTCTGGGCGTACTCTGCCCACGGAAGGAAGCGGGCCCAATCGTGCTGTCGCCGTGCACAATAGGTCCGTAAGTACCGGCTAACCTCCTGGACCTTCCTCTCTGCCTGGCCGTTGGACTGTGGATGAAAGCCTGATGTTAAACTGATGGTTACCCCTATCCTGGAGAAGAAGGCCCTCCACACTCAGGATACGAACTGCGGCCCCCGGTCAGACACAATATCCTCCGGGATGCCGTAGTTCCGAAAAATATGCTGAAAAAGAGTCTCTGCGGCTTCCATGGCGGTCGGAAGACCCTTCAGGGGAACAAGTTTACAAGCTTTAGAGAATCGATCAACAATCACGTAAATACATGTAAATCCTTGCGATTGAGGCAAGTCGGTTATAAAGTCTACAGCCAGATGTGACCAGGGGCACAGCGGTATGGGGATGCTGTTATGAAGAATGAATGTTTAATTAATCAATTAGATTAATCAGGGGCAAGCGGAGATCAACAGCATGCACACTTAAATCAGGAACAAGGACCAAGAAAACAAGAAACCAGGAAGATACGGGTGGGGAATGGTCCAATCATTCCCGACTAGATTGACGGGCACTTCTACTAGGTGGAGTTATAATAGAGGTTTAATGTTGTGTGTGTGTGTGTGTGTGTGTGTGTGTGTGTGTGTGTGTGTGTGTGTGTGTGCGTGTGTAATACTTCTGTTAAACAATGACAGTTGTTTATGTCATTGGTTCTTTCTTTGTCATTGGTTTTCACTAAACACAGAAAAGCTAGTTCTACTCTTCACATCTTTCTTGTCCAATAAGTATTAAAAACGCCATTCATCGCAGATAATTCTAAAGTGCTTAGCAGAGAAGAGCAAGTGACGTATTGTGGATGTTATGATTGATTGTATATTGTAATTGTTATACAGTATTAATATTTGAACACATTTCTTTGTGTGATTTGTAATCTAGACTTGAACTTTTCTGTTTATTCTAAACAGCACGCCCCACAGCTTCTATCCCAAATTCAGCCCACGAGATGATTCCAATTAAAGACTAATAGTAAGATGCACCTACGCATCGTCTTCCTCATCTTTTGCCTGTAATGGCGAGCAGGCTTCTCTAAAGGAAGCAGCACGTATATAATGCAGTTACACTGCCACTGATGCATGAAGATCTGCGTCTGTGTCTTGTCAAGACCTTGGCACCAAAGTCAATTTTCTCAGGCTTAACAGAATCTAATATTTCAGTAATCAGATAAACAAGGAAGTTACGTAGGCCAGCTCGACCGCTAGAAGGAAATAATTAAACTTAGAGTAATTTCACCCTCTGAGCTTTACTGTAAACTCCATATAATCCCACGCACCAAATGTGTCCCTCTTCCATTTCTCCAGGTTTTATCTTTGTTTGATAAGGTTGTGTTCTCAACAAAAAGAGAGATAAATATGAGATTCAAGCACAGGAAGTTTTTATTATTGCAAGTGGTCTTACTCCCTTTCTCCACGTCCTCTATGAAGCCTTCTGAGAAATACTTTTCGTGATCACAAACCTCCCTTGAATCTTTCAAAGCATTTGTGCACAATAACCGCAGCATTATAAATCCACCATGTTTCCCTGAAAATAAGCCCTAGTGAAGCTGAAAAGAGAGTGAGTAAAAAAAGTAAACTAGGTTCTATTCTCAGAAGTTGGAAGTTATTGTCATTTATTTATTCCCCTACTTTATTGTTTTACCTGATATTAAAAATAGGACACAGAGCCCTCAGGTTAACTGATCCGAAATTTTAACCATCTGGCCAGAGATTTGTGATGGATTATATCTCTGATTATATTTACTCTGTTTTGCTTGGCAAAGCTAAAGGATTGGAGTTCGATCTGCTCTGGTTTACTGAGCAGCTTGACCTGTTCTCCAAATGTACATTTGAAGATGGAAACATTACGGTTGGAACTAAGAGAGGCAAACTTGGCCCCAACAAGGACACAATTCAACACCTATAACTTCTCAGCACATGAAACAAATCTATGGTGGAACAATTCGTCTTCAAACACTGCTTTGGGTGGATAAGAATGTCGTTTGTCAGCGAGAGCACTGTCATGTGGGTGATGAATTTTTCCACGGATGTAAGGTGCTACATTACTTCTACATCTGGCCACTGTGTAACATTGTTAACTGTGACCTTCTGAAATGATCTCAGTCTCAAGGATTGGTAATAAGGATTTATTGAATCATTGTGTGGGAAAGATGAAAACTTTTCTGGGTTTACAACACCCCTGACCAGGCATCATGGCCCAGAGAGGCAGAAGTGACCGGGCCCTTATGGATCGGACCCCGTGAAGGTCATTTATCAAGCCTGTGCGGTGATATACGGGGCTTCTGCTTAAAACCGTGAACCAAGTGCGAACAAACAACTTTGGTGGACTGCCCCAACACGCATCAAGCTTGACCTGTAGAAATGTCCTTCAAAGCTTCAGCGGGAAGTCCTGGAATTAAAACACAATACAGCTTGATCAGCCTGAAATAGAGTTGCAGATAAACAGCCTCTTCCCTGCCTGTAATTATTCAGGCAATTATTGTCATTAGTGATCTATTCTCGTCATCTGAAGACGGCTCTTAAGGATTAAATAAAAATATCAAAGAAATGGCTAAATAGGGAAGCGTAATTTGAATAACTGTTCAACCAACAGTTTTTTGTATTACAATAAAGGAGACATTCCTGTGGTACAGGTAGGTGCTTGCAACACAAAGCCTGTGGGTTCGACTTCCAGACAAACATGACGTAGGTTCAGTGTTTGAATTAAAAACAGTGACTCTTTGTTTAGTGATTTTGTTTAAAGCAATTGATTGATTATGTAAATGTAATTATTTACAGTACATAACTTTTGAGGTGGTTTTCCATCTACAGATTTTGAGTTTCTTTTGAGTTTGATTTTGACCAAATTTTGAGTTTCTTTTTCTTTAGGATAACTTTATGTATAAAAAGCTACATAACCTACAAAACCAGCATAGTGTGACTATGACATGACGATGTCGATTATTACAATACTTGTCCCATATGCCGCATTTCTATTTTATACCCAAAATGAACATTTGATCCTCATCTCCTGAGTTCAACCCAAAAAGAAGATCCAAGACCAGACAGATTCTCCGTTCTCTTTCCAGACGCAGTGCAGCGTAAGGAAAAGCTTGTTAAAATCCTAATAGTGGCTATCAAAGGCTATTGATTATCTTTCCTGACCTGTTTAGGTGACAAAGTGAGCATTAACACAGGCCTTTGTGAAAGAGCTGTCTTCCTTCAGGCTGTGCATCCTTCAGGGTGGTCAGCATCCTCACGGCCAGGCGCATTTCAGAGTATAGACTGCCTCAAGCGGCTAGACGGTCCCATTCACTCCAGCCACCACATAATCCATTTTCCAGGCTCACATCAAGCAGGCTGCCTGAGGCCTTTAGACTGGGCCTACTGCATTCTCCAACGGGGAGCAGCCGGTTCTGCACACACTGGACCGAAAACACAGCTTATCTTGCCACACATATCTCTGAAAATACCATTATTGATCAAATCTCAAACGTATTACTACGGAGACAGTAATACGTGATGCAATTTCCTAGGCCCACTTATGGGTTACGTTGCCTCTATGCAAAAAAATACTCGTGTTTAAAAATTGGTTTAGCAAAAATGTATGAGCTCAACTTAAAAAAGGGGTTTGTTTATTTTAGCTCATGGGGTCTTCTAGAACACACCTTCAATTCTACACACACGTTCACAGCCTGCAATCTAAAAGTACATTTTTTTTTATTTCTTTCAATACTCATGATTGAAAGTCTCAGTCTCATGATTCGGTAAAATGGCTAATCCACACATTTTAGCATATATCTCTGGAGATACAAAGGGAAAAAAACATGTGGAGATTCTGGAATAGATGAGAACATTTTTTACAGAAAACGTGTCCAATAGAGAACATGAAGAAGCAGCATACGTGATGAGGCTCAGTCTAGCTAAAGTGGATTTCTCTCTGAGCTATTTTTTATTTTAGTCAATGTTACAGAAAAATGCAATAAAGTGCAAAACGACGACGAACATGTTATGAAAGGGAAGCTATATACATAAAGCATGATAACAACCAAATTAATGGATGTCCCCATTCAAGTTTCATGAAATAAACCTCTAGTTTGAATCTACATTTAAGTCTTTATTAAAAAGATTCAAACACTCTCTAGAAAATCACGCAGAAAATTAGAAACACTGTTCCCTAGAAAAATTTGCAGTACATTCCAGAACATTAGTTTGAATCTAAACGGTTTTGACCTCTGTGCAAATTAGATTTTTTAAATTGATTTAAAAATCAAAATATATTTTCGCAATTATAATGTCTAGATATGTTTTACTTAAAATTGTTATCATTGGGCGTTAAAAGAAGCGTTGCTAAACCGCTCTTGCTAACTTGTGGTCAGTATGTGCAGTCATGGTTTGGAGAACATGGTGCACTCAGCCTCAAAGTCTTCAATCTTCCACTGGAACTTCTGAGTAGTCGAAAAGACCTTATAATAAAATGCAGTCCATAAAGGTTATCTTGATACGACTTTTCTGCTAAATGCTTTATACTGATCAGTTCTGAAGATGGACTGCTGCCGCAGCTGATGGTCTGCACATACAGTGTACAGTATATACATTTGAGAATGTACATGTAATGTTTTATATATGAAATGCCATTTCAGTCTGATGAGCATGGCTTTTATTTTAATGTCGTTCTCTGTTCTCTGCCAGTGTTACGTTTCGGCAAACAGTCATGAAATATTAAATATTTGTTGCTGCGCTTCTACTTGGGCGTTGTTATTAAGCACCGAAGAATATGTTAAATGTGAAGCTTATAAATGAAATGTCTCATTCCCGTCATTCTGTCCAGCATTTTAAACAGCACATTGGAGAAGTTATTGGACAATCAATTACTAGATCATCAGTAGAAATAATTGTGTGATTACTGTAGTAAAATAGTAGTGAGTGGTGTTTTTTGCAGTAAGGTGATTGACATATTATAGTGAATAATTGCGACAAAAATTGTCTAAATTTTTTTTCTTTTATATTTTTGCTGATTTTGAAGAACTCAGTGTATCCAATGATGGCCATCTCATGCAAACTTGTAGTCACTAAAATGGTCTCATTCCTTGTGAAATAGGGGAAATCAATGACTTATTTCTCCACTCCAAGGTCAGATTTTCTATAGAATGAAAAATCCTATACATCTGAATTTTCTATATTCTCTTCTTCTATCTTCTGAGTTACTGAGTTGACAGTGGAAAAAACTTATAAAATGTTCTTCCAAGCTAATCTTTACATCCTCTAAAAAAAATAAATGTGCTGATGTAGTGAAGTTTAATGCTAATATATATATATATATATATATATATATATATATTAGGGCTGTCAAACGATTACTACTTCTCTTTCGGCTTTTCCCTTATCAGGGGTCGCCACAGCGAGTCATCCCTTTCCACCTCATTCTATCTTGAGTATCTTCTACTCTGACCCCAGCCAACCTCATGTCCTCTCTTACAACATCCATATATCTCCTCCTGGGTCGTCCTCTTGCCCTCTTCCCTGGCAGCTCAATCTCCATCATCCTTCTACCAATATATTCACTATCCCTCCTCTGCACATGTCCAAACCATCTCAGTCTGGCCTCTCTGACTTTGTTGCTAACGCAAGTAACGTGAGCTGTTCCTTTGATGTGCTCGTTCCTTATTCTGTCCAACGAAACGATTACATTTTTTAAACTAGTTAATCGCACTTCCTCAACCAAATTAATCGCGATTAAATCACAAAAAATAATAATCATATATTATTAATAATTCTTTACTATTAACAATCAGTGCAAGAAGGAGCGATATCGCAGGTCATTCATACCCACGGCAATAAGACTATACAATCTATCAATGCAATAACATTCAATGCATCTTATTCAACACTGTTGCACTGTAAATTTTTACTGTGTATTATTTTTGCACCTTAGTTTTTGCACCTTTTGTCTCACTGTAATTTTACTGTTTGTATTTTTGCACATTTTGTTTTACTTACTGTTTTTGTATTTTTGCACCTCTTGTTTATTTATTCGTATCTAAGATTTTTGCACAATTTCTAATGTTTTTAATTTGTTTAAATGTTGCTGCTGTAAACAAAGAAATTTCCCCTAGTGGGATAAATAAAGTCTTCATTCATTCATTCATTCATTCATTTGTTAATAACATGAACAAGTATAGAATCTTGTAATATTGAATATTGAAGCGTAAACTGTAAATGTAAACTCAACACAAAATAACACTTGTTTAAATACTGTAATATACCGTTTTGACTAAAGAAAACAATGGGTAAGCCGGTCATAATAATTAAAAAAGAAATAAGTACAGTAATCCCTCGCTACTTTGCAGTTTGACTATCGCGGATTTTTTTTCTTTATTACATATATTCGCGGATTAATTTTTTCCCGACTGTATCTCGGCGGAGGATGCTCACAGTGCCTCGAGACGGGCCGCCGCCGGACGCGTGCGAATCGCTATGTCGGCCGGGCCGCCAGATATTTCGCGGGGACGACGTGTGCGGCGGGGAGATTGTTAACATTACTTACTTTATTAAAGAATACTACTTGAAAAAAGTTTTAAAAGTCGGAATAAGTGTTAAATAGATATGTAAATGTTGTTTCTCCACTTCGCGGAAATTCACCTATCGCGGTCGGGCTTGGAACGTTTGTACCGCGATAAACGAGGGATTACTGTAATTTATTTTGAGGAAAAGGGACAACGGATATGTATTTGTATATTTGTGTGGCAAATGTATGGCACTGATAATTAGTCTAGCTATAAAGACTGATCACACATTTTTATCTAAAGGAACAAAAGTCAGACATATGGTCTGTGCGCAGTGCGCATGCGCACGTCTGAGAGACTGCCAATAATTGAATTGCACTCTATTCTTTCTATAAGTGCGCTGTGATTTCAACTTTGCAAAAAACTGCAGTGAAACTCAAAAACCGGCAAAACCGGAAATACCGGAAAACCGGAAGTGTGATTAATGGCGTTAATACAATTTGACGCGATGAAACAAATTAATTAATCACATGCGTTAACGTGTTAACTTTGACAGCCCTTTATATATAACTTTATATATATCAATTTTGCTTAGACTTTGGTTAGATATTTTTTGCTATTTTTTGGCTGATCAAACAAAAATTCATATTTTTTGCCGTGCAACTGTGTGTTGCTTTACATACAACACCTTGAAAACTAAGAAACACTCCAGTCTTTGCAGAACAGCTCTTGTAGAAGATCCAGAAGTCAAAGACGTTTTACTTTGACCCACCACACACAATGAAGAGAAACAATGTTTCTCCATAAACTACATTGAAGACATGCTGTACTGTACGTTTAAGGTGTGTCACATATGTCCAAATGTAGGTGGAGTCGGTTACGGAATCATTTCTGGAATACTTCTATAGTGAAATGTTGGATCTTTAACTATAAAATAGGTTTTGGCCTATACTGAATGTAAGAACAGGATTAATTTGTCATCTGAAGAAACGCTCTTCTTGGAAACATTCATGCAATAGTTAATCCACTCAGGCATTGACTTGTGAAGGGCCCACAAGCTCCAGCATGTTGAGATGTGTTCAGGTTATTGCTAGAATCCCTGAAAGGGAGTTTTTGCTTAATGCTGGAACGTCACTCACTCTTGAGTCTTGAGGCTTAAAGATCTCCAGCACTAAACTTCTGCTAAGCTCCACTCAGAACACACTTTCACATGCCTGGTGCCATTTTATTCTCAGGCCCCGAATCATGTCATAATGAGCTGATTAAAAACCATGGCTTTATTGTGTGTTTGAGTGGCGGATTGCTGTAATTACCGTGATGTACATATGCTGTGTGTTTCTACCTGCTGTATTTGTTTTTTGAGTTTGAGATGTTAGTGTAACAAACACTTGGATGCATTTAAGAGATCAAGTTAATAGTAAAATTAAGTGATTTTACTTTTCCTCTCAAGCCGGTGAGATTTTAAGAAGTTGAGTTCCTATTTGAGCTTAGCAGATCAGATCAAGAATACACTCCTGGTGTAAGTCGGGCGAAGAAGCAAGTCAGAACCTGAATCCAGATGCACGGCCTGGCTGATGCGACCAAACCAACACACTTTGGGCCAGATTCTTGTTTTCACGCATGAACGACAGCTGAAATTTCCAACTCTTAGTCTTGTTCATGCCGGTAGTTTCCAGCTTTCAACCCAACAGCTCTCTGTGATCCTTTTGACCAGGGAACCGGATTAAGAATGTTCTGTTGAATAAAATGTAATAGAATAATGTGCATTGGATGAGTTCATTTTAGATGGGATTATTACCTTTTAACCAGCGTGTCAACCAGTGGATGATTCTACATTTGTATGTCCTCCCCCTCGTCTCTCTTCGTCTGTTAGAACGTCTCTCATTCCACTTTTAATCTCCTGTAATAGGTATTTAAAGTCGGTGTGAGTGTGATGAGCTACTAATCAGAAAATCAATTACACCATGACCTAGAAATGGTAAAATGAAAAGCAACTGGTGCGGATCCGAGCCTCTGTTAGAACTGGTTCCTGACCATAAAGGCTTGGGATCACTAATAATATTACCATTGGACAAGGACAGCGTTTTATGTAGTGTAACATTTCAATTCTTACTGTAATAGAAAATTATGTGAAAGAAATAACAGACGTACGTCTCTCAGTGGAGCAGAACTCGACAAAACACTCGTTTTTCAAAACAAACATTTTTCTTTATTATCAGTAGAACCCCCGTTTATCATGGTAGCTTCTCATCACAGCTCAATTACCAGCACGAGATAAAGATGTGAGGGATCACACACACACACACACACACACACACACACACACACACACACACACACACATACGCGCCAACACACCTGGCAGCTTTATTGTTTTGTGTACTTGGTATTTTCTTTCCATCCTTCCATTAATTCATCCGTCTTGTTGTGGTTCACACCACCCAGGGACTTGAACCTGCAACTTTCTGATGGCACTGATACAGCAGTTCCTTAACAATTAGGCTCTACGATCAGCCTTTTTCAGCAGCTATGTATTGACAGTGGCTCTTTTGTAGTTTTCCGAATTACAGAATATTGCCAGTCAACAGCATTAGACTCCATTTTTTATGATCCTAGGCTTTAGCAGTGCGGTCCCGTTTCAGTTTGGCCTGTATTGGGTCTTTTTGTGGCACGCTGCCTCTGTTTGTTGTTGCAATGACTCGATCCATGGCTACCTCTAGATGTTTCTAGCTAAAACACTGCTGACAAACCCTCACATGCCCAGTCAGAGCGCTGGCACATACTCAACTCCGCGTCTAACTCTGAAAACATTCCACTCCGTCTTATATATGCCCGCTCGTCTTCACCCAGCCGTTGTTGTTCTTGCGTCTAGACGGCTTTTGTCTTTAATGGGCTTTTGATGTTCACAGGAAATCACATTCTCATCATTTATTCCTGCTTGTGTCCTTTCGAACGTGGTCAAGACTTTTTCAGTGAAACACAAAATCAAATGTTTTGAAGTTTTTTTTTTTTTTCAAGCCAGTGTTTTTCCTCACCACACAAATATTCATAAAATATCTAAAGTTACTTGCATGAAAATACAGTCAAGTTACCTATTCAGGTTTCTCTGTCTGGGACGCACAACGTTATATATAATTTTCAGCGCTGTCAAAAGTAGTGACACTCGTTACTTAAGGAGAAGTATAAATAAAAAAGACTTCTGTGGAAGTAAAAGTATCATGTCAAAGTAGGTTGATAACTACTTGGAATTTAAAAGTTATATCAATGACATGTTTAATGGTATAGGCTTTGTTTATTAAATGTTGTCATATATAGTTACATTGAAAATTAATTATTTTATTACAAACAAACACATTAAATGAGCATTTATGTGCGCTAAGTGTTACTGAGCGCTACTAAGTGTTTCGGAGTGGAAACTATAATGACTAGTATTGTAATTGTGAAAAAAGTCATACTTCAGAAGCATGGCACTAATTTACCAATATTCTTTGTTCAGTCGCAGTACTTTGAACCATTTTACTCACTAATGCCCAGGTGACATGAACCAATGTACAAACCAATAGGGAGTCGGAATGATACGTGTTTATTTGTCTCATCCAACTACAATCTAGATTATATCTAGCCTCTGATAGTTGTGTGTGTGTGTGTGTGTGTGTGTGTGTGTGTGTGTAGGTGTGTGTGTGTGTGTGTATGCTCAGCCCACTTGATGTGCTTTTAGATGATAGAGAAATGCCAGTCAAAGTGCATTTCAATGTATTGACTTGACATAGAAAGAGAGTTTCTCTTGGGGAGTGATTTTAACAGTCTGGCTTTATCCTCCTCGTATTGTCAGGAAGTGAGGAGGGATTGTGCGCTCCATTGTCACTTCTTTAGGGAGAATCTATTTTTGAAGAATGGAAATCTGTTTCCTCACAATGCGAGCTGCCACACTGAGAATCGCGGTGTGAATCGGAGAAGAGTCTGCATTGTCCGAAAGATAATTTAATTGGAAAAGCAAGAACGGCAGTCCTCGGCTGGAACGCTGCACTCTTTGGACCGGCTCTTCTACTGGAGAGGGGATTTATTTACCCCAAACCCATTTGCTCTCGGTTCTTGTGCCTGTGAAATGCTCAAAGGGCTTTTGTGAGGCAGACACATAAAGAAGAGTGAAAGAAGAAAACACCTTTTTTTTTTTTTTTGGATGATTTGAATTATTTTAACCTGCCAGTGTTCTGTCCACATACATCTACATAGAACTTCTACTAGAAAGACTGAATCTTCTGACAACTAATGTTTCTCTGTTCTGCGAAACTCTCTCTATCTAAAGGAGATGTAACTTGCTGAAAAACCTGCAGACAACTCCAATTCAATGAGAAAATGCTCTACAGCATCCTACTACAGTACTGATCGTAACATCAACACTGTTTAAAAAGCAAATGTTCCTAAATCAAATTTCTGGCTGGAGAGTAGATGTGTCGGTTAACGCTGAAGACAGGAACTCACTTTTTTCCTGCACCAGCACTGTTTTAGTTTACAAGTTGCTTGTGATGCAAAAAAAGAAAACACAACTTTTATTTTGTTTAGTGCCAGAAGCACCAGACCAGTGAAAGGAAGGGCTGAGAAAAAGCTTCAGCTTTAGACCATGTTAAAAGGAATAATGTTCTAGTTAATTCTACCCTACTTTAGATAATCATAGATTGTCTTGATAGATAAAATCAAACAGTATTATCAGTTAGTCAGATGAAGTCATCTTCAGACAGTTTTATTTGATGGAAGTATATAAATGAATAAAGCAAAAAATAAAATTCCAATAAAAGAAAATACATTTTTGAACCATTCATGTTTCCTATTTTTTCTGTTTTGTCTAATGTCAATTAGCCAGTTTTTCATTAATTTTACAATACAACCAGAAATACATTAATTTCCTAATCACTACAGAGTTGTGTGATTAGGCTTAAACCACCACTTAGTGACACGGAAACATTGTTGAAATAAAATAATATGAAAAATGAAAAATATGTTCATTTGATATTTCCTGTATAATTCTCGCATTTTAATTAGGCTTTCACTCATGGAATGCAAAACCGTGTCTGTAAAGTTGCTTAAAATGTAGAAAGGAAACAAATGTAAATAGTTTTCAAACTGGTTGACATGCAAAGATCAATTGAGTGTGGGTTGTGCCTCAAAGTCCTTGTCCGTCATCCTTTTGGATTATGATTAAAATAATTTAATTTTAAAAAAAGTAATTTGGATTGAACGGAAGCGCGGTCACGCGTCAGGTGGTCACACACTGGTGCTGTCACCCACTGTTCCGGGTCACGCCAGCCAATAAATCCCTTGTGGAAGGAAGTCCGCATGCGTCCGGATGACCGGGGGGTTACACAAAGGCCCCCTGCTCCAGCACTGTCCTTGCCGAGTCTGGCCACCTTTATTTACCCTTTGCGAAAAGGAGGAAATGTCTTTCATTTTTCTTTTCAAGGTGGGAAAACACTGCCACCCTTTCAATGGTGGAGAGGATTCAACCTGTGCCAAAGCACGTCAGAGTGTCGGCCTGTGATACGGCTTCATCGTGAGAGCGTGGGATGAGACTCTGAATTGGATCTTTAGGTCAGTGTACTTTTATTTTGCTCCATCTTTTCAGACATTTACCTTCCGTTTCCACCCCTGCTACTAAGTACACGCCTCATTCCACTGCAAGTTCAGTCCTACAGCAGCACAGACAGAATATTCCCAAAGCCTCATTCCCAAAGAGTATTTTTACACGCTTCACAAAAACCTTTAATTCTTATTATAGTGTACATTGGTATTTTTAAAAAGGCATTTTTGCAAAACTGCCCCATAAACAAAATTAACAATGATTTTTGTTTCTTGACACTTTTGATAAACAGACTTTCTTTAATCATCATTCAATCTGTAAAACCCTGTGTCAGATGAGGTTGTCTTCACTAGGCCTTTTTTTTAAGGGTTGAGATTTTACAGAGCTGACTAAATGTTTTTTTTCTTGATCAAATGTATCCAATGCCACGTTAGATAAACAGTAAAAATATGATTATATATGAATTTTGATCCTAGAAGCTCCCATAACATAACCGTCACAGGTGCAAATATCGTCACAGGTGCTTGCAAATATCCACAAATCCACGCTCAACCTTTTCTTACTTTCCTCACACTTGTCTAACATTTCAAGTGTAAAATTATTCGGATATGTTAAATGCAACAGCTTTAATGATTTTCTTGACTCAATTTCAGATAAATTACCCCCATTAAGTCTATGAAAGCAGTAAAATGTGGCCATGAAGGGGATAAAAGAAACAAATACAAGGCCCACAATTCCCTTGTTTCTTCTCTGGTGCCTCTTTCCCTTAAGAAAACCCAATGTTTAATGGCTCTGTGTGTTCCAGCACTAATCAATGTGCTGCAGATCCTC
This sequence comes from Paedocypris micromegethes, assembly GCA_028031935.1. NCBI lineage: Eukaryota > Metazoa > Chordata > Actinopteri > Cypriniformes > Paedocypris > Paedocypris micromegethes. Next base: position 13,026,742 of record CM051500.1, read on the forward strand.
TCACGCCGCTCCAGCTCACCATGGTGATCGCTCCCATTAGGATCCAGCCATTATATAAATCTCCGCTCAGAATGTTGGCCTTTTCAAGCCAAGACCGTTTCTCTCTAAAGTAGACGGTTGAGAGAGAGAGAGAGAGAGAGAGAGAGAGAGAGAGAGAGAGAGAGAGAGAGAGAGAGAGAGAGAGAGAGAGAATCTGAGAAGGAATTGAAAGAGAAGTGCCAGGCCCAAGAACTCAGAATCACATCTGTGAAAGTACTGGAGCATTTAAGACACGCACACGAAAAAGATTACTGTAATTGAGACATCTTTACTGTTTTAGTGGAGCCTTATTTTTCTTAAATCCCCAACGGTTTCTGGGAAACACGATGGATGTTGGGCCACTTTCCTTTAATTAGGCATTAAAGACTTTGGGAAGTCGACACCACTTTGTTTTGGGGTTTTGAGTTGCATTGCTCTATATGTATTATATTTAAAGACATTTTTACAAATCCATGTTTGTGTGTCTATCGGATAGTCTGCCTGCCTGTCTGTCTGTTTAGCTCTCTGTCTGTCTTGTTTTGAGGCAGACACATAAAGAAGAGTTTTGAATGTTTGTCTGTCTGTCTATTTGTCTTTCCATCTGTTTGTCTATCTCACTTTGCTTGTCTCAGTGTATCACATTTCAATTTACAATAACTCTGTTTAGCTGTCTATCTGTTTGTCTGTAACTGAGTCCCCAAGTCTGTCTATCTTTAACTGTTTATCAGTTCTTCTCACTGTCTTTGTGTATCACTTATTATCTTTCTTTATCTGCCTATCTGCCTATCTGCCGAGCTGTCTGTTTGTCAGTTTACCCACTTACATGTCTGTCTGTCTAGTTGACCTGCCAGTCTAGCTGTCTGTTTCACTGTCTATTTGTCTGCCTGTCTATCTTTCTGTCTTTCTATATTTCCCTGATGTTATGCTTTGTTATATTTGTGTGTGTTCTTTATGTTCTCTTCTTTAAAGAGTCCGAAACCATCTTTAACTTTTAAATGGAACAACTGTTCTCGTTCCCCTGTGAAAACTCCCTTCAGTCCATTTTGAGATCTGAGATTATTTGAGAAGGTGTGAAAGTAAAAAAACATCTGTAACAGTAGAAATACAGGAATGATTTAGTACTTGTCTTGAATACATTTTTCTGCAAATCTGTTGGAACATCCTCACCTCATGAAAGAAAAAAACAGGAAAACACACGGAGAGCTTTTTCTAGTCGTCCATTCATTGATGGAATGTTTCTGCCCCTCCTTTTAATATTTCAAGCAATTTTCATTGGAGAACTCCCAAAGGCAGCCAGTGAGATTTGCATCCTGATTTATTTGTCATATATCCTTTATATCTCTAAATTCTTTATACATCTCTAGTGGCCCCATGTATAATTCATGACTTCATCCTTCGTGTTCGTGGTCGGATCCAAACACATTTTACACGTTCAGGCGCTGCTGAGTTTCACTTATTTCACCTCATGTGTGGGGCTGATGAAAAATGTAAAAGAAGTTGTTAATTTCTCTCTTCACAGCTCAGAAATCATGAGGGTCAAATTCCATTTTACATCCCTGCTGTCAAAGCTAAGCAGCAGGTTTTAAACTTTATATAAGACACTTCCTTTTAAAAGAAGGGTTTGCATCATGCATTTCAACCCTTCAGCCATTTTCATTTACATTCATTTTTTTTTATTACACATGTAACTTTCAATTATGTCAATAGGTTTTATCTCTCCATCTCCCTGTCGGTCTGTCTGTCTGTCTGTCTGTCAGTCTGTTGGTCCGTCTCTCCGTCTGTCTGTCATCCCGTCTGTCTGTCTCTCTCTCTCTCCATCCATCTATATCCATCCATCACACATTTGAAGGTAGTTGTCAGCATTAAAGATCCTCATTAGTCAATTTTAGTGTTTTTCAATTTGCAGGCCTTAAGTTAGCTGCCAGAAATACTCATGAAACTGGTTTTAAAAGAAAATTGAAAAAGCATAAATAAGAAATTTAGAGTAGGAATAAGTCAAATGTTTTGAATTCATGTTTATTTCTTTAGTCATAAAGATTTTTCTTCCAGTTAAATTTGGAATTGTGACAGACAATAAAAAGAAATCCTTTCAGATAAGGTTGTTACATGGTGAATGCGACAATGCTTTGAACTTACGCCACACAGAATTAACCCCCAGATGGAGGGTGTGAGGGATTGAGATAAACATGTTTGTAATGGTATATAATAATAGCTACGCTGGCCAAGCTATTTTATGGAAAAAGAAAACTGCATGTACGGCTGAAACTCCTTAGCAGGCTGTGATTATACAGAACCTCTCTCTCTCTCTTTCTCTCTCTCTCTTTCTCTCTCTCTCTCTCTCTCTCTCTCTCTCTCTCTCTCTCTCTCTCTCTCTCTCTCTCTCTCTCTCTCTCTCTCTCTCTCTCTCTCAGTATCCCTTTCTCTCAACCAGACCCTTCTCTTATTTCTTCATTATTCTCTATCTCTCTTTTTGTTATTCTCTCGAGTTCTCTCTCTTTTTCAAGTTCTTGCTCACTGTTTCTCTCACCCTTTCTCCATTCTCTTGCTCTCTCTCTCTGTCCTGCTGCTTTCAAGCCGTCAGTGCTTAAATCGTTCCAGTGATTTTAATTTCACTGACATAGGCACAAGCTAAGACAGTACATATGTGCAGCAATGTGCAGGAGGCCGGGCTTTTCTTCAGATTTGATCACGGCTCGCAGAAACAGATTGCAATGCTGGAATGTGCCATCGAGCCTTACAAAGCCCATCTGTTTGAACGGCCCAGTGGAAAGACGAACATAGCGGGCAGCAGGCAGAATGATGGAGCACCCATTAAAGGTAAGGGAGGTCGAGGTAGCCCACCTCACCAGACAGTTGTTTGGGGCAGTAAATGGGCCCATTTTGACATGGCAGGGGTTTTATACTTTAGCAGATATTTTCACTTTTACTAACATACTTTTACAAAAACTTGTCTTTTGTTGCGTCAGAGAGATAGAGCGTAATGAAAAGAAACTCATTTCCTCACATTGCTTAAGTCCATTTATAAGCTTCTTCAATTACAAATATGAAAATATTGAATTCATGTATACTTGCCCTGAATTAATTGTAATAATAATAATAATAATAATAAAAAAAAAAACACCTTGACTACAGCTTCACTCAGTTACTCGCATGGACTCTGACGAGGTTACTAATATTAGAAGTACTGTACATATAATAATAAACTTCATTCAGAATGCAGAAATTCCACCCATGATTTCTAAACCATTCTCAAATTTAATTAATTCATCTTTATTTTTAGGTCACGCCCCTTATGTATATTTACACTTGCATCACATTGATGTATTAAGAAGCCATAACTTAATATTAAGGATTTAACTAGCATAAACCAATCTTAATCTACCATTTAAATTAGATTTTACGGTTCCATTTATGATCGGGAAGGTTGGTTCACAAAACCCAGGCCAGATCTTAGCACCCAGATTAAAGGAATATGTAAACAGGAGTATATTTTGCTCATTTATCAGCAATAACCTGGAAAGTTTTGCCTAGTACAGTTCAATATTCAAAGACTAAGCAAGTCTGAGTGTAGGTATATCTAGGGAAGTCTTGAAAAAAGCAGAGATAAAACTATGGCACAGTGACATGTTTAGAACATTAAGGTTTTACATTGAAAGGGCTGAATTAGAAGATTGAAAGTGAAATTCTTGGGTTTGAGATTATTTGTGAGAGGAATAAAGTTGCTTTTGCTCCACTAAAAAGAGAAATGATGTTCATTCAAAAAGACTCCATCATACAGCAGACAACACTAAAGATATATGTAGAATGGCTGTAGTGAGCTGGCTGGCTTGTGAGCTGCCTGGTTATTGATTCTCTCAATAACAATTCTCTCAGAAAATTTTTCAGAAACTACAATCGAGTCATTGCTGGCAATTTGCTTACTCACTGTAATAGTTATTATCAGAGTCATAGTTAAATTCTAGCCATAGTTTTGTTTGTTTTGTTCAGCTGCTTTCATCTGCTTCAGTTAGACTTTGAAAAGCGATGTAAAGCTAAACTAGAATTTAGTATCTTTTGCTCAAGTGTTGAAGTTTTACTCCAGTTGGTGTGAACACACACACACATACACACACAAAATCACAAGTTTAAATGAGCGAAAGTGTGTCAATGCATTTGTTTCTCTGGATCTGTATCCTCGGATCCATACGGAAGGCGTGAGGTCCTGATGCTAATTCCACAGCATCTCAGTAAGGCCAGGGGTTTCTCTGCTTCACTGACAGCTCGATAACTAGAGCTGGTGGAGGTGTCTCTGCTACATTTCCCATTTGCCGTCTAATTCACACATCAGAAACATGTAGTGGCTGAAACACGGCGAAGACACCGTAAAGACTCAGTAATGTCATCTTCTGGGGACGAGAATGAGAAACGGTATTGTGACTGCTGGGGTCAGTGGGATTGTACGCGCGGTTTATTTCCAGGTGGCTTGTGCCGTAGAGTTGAACAGAAAAAGAGCGAGCCTGTGACGGCCTGGGGAAGCACAATGGGCTGGAACTGGAAAGCCATGTTGGGTTATTTTTAATTCATGCACTGCCACCTGGTTAATGGAGTTTCTGAATCTAGCCGGTCTTTCAGGCTGAAACACGGCTTGTTTTTAGAGTGTCCGCTCTCAGCCAAAAAGAGCTGAAATTATTTATACTTTCTACATTACAGGTCTTGGGTAATATAATGTCTGAAGAAAATGTCGAAAATTGTAAGAGGACTGTAACTAAGACGTGAAAAGCATTATTGCCTCCCAACATGAACATGCTAAGCACAGTACATTATGACATGATAATGGATAAAATGTATTATTTTAGGTTTAAGTAATGTTTAAAATGGTAACAAAAAAAATTGTAATTATTTTAGACTATTATTGCTACTGTATAATACTAATATTACGATTGTGAGTACAAAAATTCTCTAAATGAATGGAAAACGACAAACAAAAAGCTCATGTTCGACAAATGAAGTTTTGTTGGCGAAAGCATATTTTTTTTAGTTGCATGAATAGGTGGCAATGGTGCTAACGAAGACTGTTAAAAGTCAGATGTTATAATATTTAACGACGCTCATAATAATTTCCCAAAAAATGGAAACCTGTTTTCCTGCACCTGTGGAAGCCAATTAAACAGCAGCAAATCACACTTACATTTTTTGGATTTCTGCTAGAAAGTCTCAGTGCTGACTTATTTCCATTCAGTATGGTTTAATTTACCAATTTATTTGCTTTTGGAATATATGACCTGGCAAGGCATTGCTTAAATAATGTTATTAGCAAAATTGAGTGTAAACGGCCTGAATTTTCTCTTCATGGAAAATCATTTTTTAAGTAACTTTTCTTTCCTCCTTTCTTATTTAAAAATGTATCTAAAAGTGCATCCTGGGTAGACATTTTTAATTGCAGCCTAGCGTTGTTTTTTCTTTCTTTCTTTCATCCCTTTAATGCCAGTTTGAGTGATCCTATCGAAACAAGCTCTGGATTAAGCAAATTAAAGCAGGAGATCTAGCATCTATCTTTAATCTCCAGTAAGGTCCGCATCAAATTCAACTAAATCAAACCTCACGTTAATAGGTGCCGTCCGACAGTCATCACTCCACGACCACACTATGATCACAGATGCCCGGGAATCTAATCATCGCGCTGCAAATGAAAAAGATTTGAATAGTGATAGTGCACACCGGAACAATCCTCACTGTCCCAGAGCTGCTCCGACCGTGGCGGGTTACACCGCATTACTGCTGGATGAATGGAAGAATCGATGGAGTTAACCGAGACATGTGCTTATCTTGATCGAGGCTGAAAATGAGAACAATATCAGAGCCCTGTGAGATAAAGTCATCCATCTTCGTGATTAAAAGACAATCTCTGTTTGATCAGTGTCGAACAAACTGCCTCTAAGGAAAAACCTTGATGCTGAAAAGTCCTGTTTGTTCTTGCGTTCAAAACTGTAAGGATTACACGGATGGCTTTTGAAGGAAAGGAGGCATGTTCTTTCAAAGAAATGCTCCTATAACGTGAGTCTACATTTAATGAGGGAAAACTTCAGTGCCGGTACAAAGAGATCCTTGTTTCTTGTTTTTATCCCGAACCCTGGAGCACGGTTTTAAGCAAAATGGGCCTTATTCTCACTAAAAAAGCGGTCCGAGATCCTCTAGAAGCCTTTTTAACGAGCACTTGATGTCAGATTTGTTTTCTGAAGGGTGTAAAAGTGGTTATTGAGCACCAACACGTTCCTGCAATCCTTGTCGGACCGTTCAACTTTCAGCGCAGTCACATGGAAGACGGTTTTAATGCAGCAAGGCAATGAGAATCCGAAAAGAACTTTGATATGGGTATTTACCAGTTTGGGTGTTGAGGAGATGGTAAGAGGATTATGGTTGTTCTGAGCGGGTTCAGGGCCCTTGGCTTTGAATCTAATTGTCATTTGTTCCTTCCTCGCAGCTGAAATCCTTGCGCTTGTTTCCTGAAGCAGGTCAGCAGTCAGTTGGCTGTTGAAAAGGTGACTAGCTTTGCTGATGGTTTTATGCGTCTGACTGTTATGAGTTGAGGAAATCGGTTGACGTAGCTATAAATAAAGTTAATTATCCATTTAGACACACGCACACACACACACACACACACACACACACACACACACACACACATATAAATAACATAAAAAGATATTGATAGTGTATAATGTTTGTGTAAAAATCTAAATTTCTGCAAAACACAAAGATTTCTCCTAGTGTGATTGATACAGTCTATCTTATCTTATCTTATCTTAAATATGCCATTTATTGTTTGAATAATATTACATACATATAAATAATATTACATATTACATACTAGAACACTTTTCTAGTGACACATTTTTAGCTCGATTTGAAGATAACTACAAAGAAACGTCAAAAAAATCAACCATCCAATTGTTTATTTCTAGACCACAGCAAACAGTGTCTCTGGACCACTGACAGAATATCAGCCAATCACAGGATGAGACACACAGATAAATGATCAGCCAATCATAAAACAGAGCACATCCCTGATACTAGGGTTCTTGTCAAGACGAGGAGAAAAAAACTCACAGTAATATTTTAGGAGTTAATAATTTCCGGAACGATTTTCTTTAATATAAAAACAATAATAATAAATGTAGGGTCAGTATATAAAAGGTTTACAATTCTGGACTAAAAAGAACCTGATGGTTTTTCCTCAAACAATTTTTCATCTTTTAAAGTCTGCATCTGTGCTTTATAGCGCTCTGGTGTCCTGGGCCAAGATGACTACAGATCTCTCTCTCTCCCTCTCTCTCTCTCTCTCTCTCTCTCTCTCTCTCTCTCTCTCTCTCTCTCTCTCTCTTTCTCTCTCTCTCTCTGTGTGTGTGTTGTGCAGAAGAGGGATGGCAGATTTTTCACCTGGAGGCAAATGCAGAGAGAGGAAGCTGTGGGCTTCATCAGGGAGCAGCTCGCCTCATCTCTGCTCAGTTCCAGGAAGCACATCTCCTCCGTTATTCATTATTCATCCAGCCTCACAATTAGTTCCCATTCTGCTCATGCCCTGATATTCCTATTCTCTCTGAAACCGTGCACAAATGCCATTATGTTTGTGTGTGTGTGTGTGTGTGTGTGTGTGTGTGTGTGTGTGTGCGTGTGTGTGGGTGTGTTTGTGAACCTTCTTCTGTGACTGGATTGAAGTTTCTGACAGTATTGGGTGTGTCTTAATAAACACACCCAATAACTGATTCATTCAATAATACGACGGCCAAAGTAACTTACAATTTAGAACATTACAATTAAATTATGTTCAGATTCCTTTTCCCCTTGTATTAGTTGCATTATTCTCTTTCAAGTCTCTATACAGTAGATCGAGAAATCTTTGTCGGTCATAATTTTTAAAAGGCGTTTTTCATGAAATTAGTTTTTTCCATAACAATAATGCTCATGTTTGTTTCTTATTTACTGACATTCATTTTTTTATTTTGCTCACTTTATGGAAGATGGGGATTTCTGTCCTCGCCACTAGGGACAGCAGGTAAACCTCTGGAACTTGACCAAAAAGAGGCTAAACTTATTTGCCGTCTAGTTTAAGTCTTTGCATGAGAAGTTTTTTCAGGCTGAAAGGAAAATACAATTCTGGTTTTTCTTTTATTAGTAGGTTCTTCAAATCAATCACATTGCCTCTTAAGATTTTCTGTTACTAAATATTTACTTAAGTTTTACTTTACTTTACATCTTTTTTGTTGGTTGCCTTAGTTATTGTGTATTGTGTGACTAAAGCTTTGCAAGTGTTCTGAACTTCTTAAAACATTTTTTTATTTTATTTTAAACTCAAGAAGCCATCCTAAGTGAAACAAGTTTTGTCTACAAAAGTTATACATGTAAATAATACGTGTATTTTCCTATTATGAGGCCTAAAGCTGCACATTCAACCCAGCGAGTTTTACAGTTGTGCCGAGATCTTCAGTCTCCATGATCTGAGGGAAACATTGTTTTTTTTAAATCTTTTCATGTCTCCAGACTTTTCCACGTTCTGTTCTCCTGACGTCATTTCTCATTTTCTCTAGCCTTCGTGAAATTGCTTGTAATGGTAATGACTGATGAAACAGCTTGGAACATTTTGCCAAGAGCCCGAGCAATACACGGCCTAAACATTTTACACAGCTTACAGTGACATTTTCCTCAATAAGACTCATCATAAAAGCATTTTAGTAAGTGGAGACAGATGAGAAACAAACCTTCTCCCAGCTGTTCTGATGTGTCTCTACTTTATACATGTATCCCACAGTTATGATTAGGATCGAATTAACGGCAAATTGGCAAAGTTGTCGTTTTCAAAGGGCCGAACGCTTCTCTGGTGTCTTTATTTCCCTGCCAGATGACTGCAGAACTAGTCCATCTTTCCCTATATGCTTTTACCCTTTCTTCAAGATCAATTCTTGCCTCATTTTGAGAATGTTGTATTTTTTAGAGATTCTGGTCTGAAGCGCCGTCTTTCTTTGTGCTATTGAATGGTGCTTTGCTTTACATGTGGTACACGCATACTCCAATCCTTTGATTCATCTAAAAACAAAAAAAAACATTTTTGTATTAAAATAGCAATTTAATGTAACAGTCTGACAGTGTTTCATGTTTCACAGATACAATACATTTCTACGTACAAAAAGTCCAGCATTTCTGTTAACGTGTTGCGGGAGCATTCGGGAGTTGAGTCACTCAGGCTATGCAAGTTCGAATCCTGGTCCGGTGAATTTCACAACTGAGTGTTTGAAAACAGAGCACAATTTTGATACAATCCCTTGTGGCCATTCTCATTCAACAAACTGAATTAGAGGCGTCACTCTGACTGCAACGTTTTGTGACCTATTTTAAATCCGGTTTTGACCATATTGACATGCGCTTTACAAGAATGTTTGACACAGATAAATAATTTAACAACTGTATTTATAATTAAACAATTATTTAAAGACACTTTGCAATAGGACAGCGTGGTGGTGCAGTAGGTAGTGATGAGGACTTTGAAAGTCAAGCTTGAGGCAATTTTGTGCAACTTGCACATTCTCCCTGTGCTTGCGTGGGTTTCCTTGTGGTCTCCAGTTTCCTGAGTTCTGATGAGCTGTAATCTGGTCTGAGTTAGAGATTTGCAACTGACAGCCGTTATGCAACTGGCTACCGTTCGTGTGTGTCACGCCTCAGCTCCAGAGTTGCTGGGAAGGGTTCAGATCCTTGTGACCCCGAAATGGAAAAATGGTTCTAAGCTAAACGAGACTAATCTAAGCTAAGATAAGTTAGACTACACAAAACTCAGCTGCAGTAATTGACAATCCATAAATCAATTGGAAACTAAGATCAACAACAACAACAACAACAATAATAATAATAATAATAATAATAATAATAATAATAATAATAATAATAATAATGTTTTACTGCATTGTAATAATTCTAACATTCAATTTTTATTAAGTTACTGTGCGGAAAATGAAAACCACTTGGATGTTTTTGACTGATTTCAGAAAAAATGTTGGAATTTAACTTTTTACTGTTAAAACTGAAAGACTTTGAGAGTTTCATTGACAGAGTTTTCCTTTTCTCGATGCAGGATAAACGCTTTTAGAAGCAAACAACGAGCCTGAATCAGTCACGACAAGAACAAAGACAATGATTTATGCTCTTTGTACTCTTTAAGTTAGCTTTAATGCTAACTAACAGTCTCTAGTTGCTCCTGGTTGACTCTCACTTTCATGTTAACTTGACATTCTTGTTGTACTGCGTAACAAACCAAAGGCAATCGTTCAGTTATCTTTTTACATTATTTTCCTTCTCTGTAGAAGCAAATCTTTTTCGTCAAACAGTAATTGTTCAGATTTCTCACAAAGAGCTAGTGATTTCCCGCAGGCTGAATTTGAGTCTGGATAAAACACTCTGTCTTCAAGTTCTGCTGCTGATGGAGAATGACGGTGCCGTTGTCCGTCAGCGTAACCGAGCCGCTGCGAGCAAATGAGATTCATTGAAGTTAAACGCTGGGGTTCGGCTCTCCGGCCACACGGCACACTGGTGTCATGTCACATTAAAACCTGAAAGTGATGAGCAGAGGGAGTGAATGTAGAGCTTAAGGGAGGTGGAAAGGTGTGAGAGCCTTTCCTTTTTCATTTTGGAGAACATCTCTGTATCTAAACGCCCTATTGCCGTCTTACGGTTCCTGGCACATGTTGTATTTTCAGCGTTTCTTCAAGGGACATGAAAGCTGGAGTTGCGGATTTTCTTTATGCTTTTGTCTCAGACTACTAGACATATAGATAAAATGGCAAATGAAGACTTTTGTTTCAACACCTTGACTGTGAAGGTCGTACTATCAGCACAAGTCTGCATGAAGTTTGTCTCTGCGTAGGAGCGTCCATCCCTCTGCCTCATGGTCTTGTCACTTAAATTGACTTTTCAGAATCTCTTGGTTTCAGTCAGAGAAAGGCCATCGTTGTCCTTCACTGGAAAATCAAAGTGAGGAAAGCAAACAAAAGCTTTTCTTAATGGTGCAAACCATATGGAGATAAAGCAACAATCACTGCTCAGTCAGTCGGTGCCAGGCAGAACAAAGATGGGCTGTAATGGAAGACGAAACACAGCTGCGTGTCTTTATCAAGACAAACTGTTTCCTCCGTATCTCCATTGTGCTGTGGAGAATAAAGGCCAGTTTTCCACAGTCACCTTCATCAGTGTCAGACCATCATCGGGATTTTATTGAGCTGCAACATTGTGTTACATTGTCTCCAAGCATTACTCCAGTCTTGTGGGTCACAGTGTTGTAGTCTTTTTATTTCTAGTTACACTCTATTATTATTAAACACTTAACACTATTATTACATTTACACGCTAATCATTAATACATTTAAAAAGTACAGCAAAACAGCGTCAGCATCTCGTAGCAAATCTGTGTTGTTTCCAGACTCCTGACCTTGTACTCCTTGACTTTTTATCTTAAAAGAGCTACCCAGCAGTTTTAGCTGGCATATGTGTGTGTCGCCCAGTCGTTCTCCCTCACACAGATGCACCAACATCTGTGTGCTGCGTCTCCCGTGGCCTTGCTCCCTTCTCAGTGCGGGCACGGAGAACAATCTGGAACTTCGGTTGCATCACTCACTCTCAGGGAGTCTGTGGTTATCAATTATAAATGTGCTGAGATGACACTCTCCTTCTCTTCTCCCCTTTTCCTCTCATTTACCTTATCTGAGTGTTCCACCTAAGCACAAGACACGTTTTAGTGTGATGAACTGCTTTGCCTTGCTTGTCATACAATTGAGAAAAAATAGAAATATCAGCACTTTGTTTGCAAGTATGGTACATCAAATGTTGTACTTTGAATCTTTTTTCCTTTACTCTGTAAGTGTCTTTACTTCGTATTTGTTTAATTGCCATTTGTGGCTATTTATAATTTTGAATTGTGTGTGTGTGTAGGTGTGTGTGTGTGTGTGTGTGTGTGTGTGTGTGTGTGTGTGTGTGTTGTGTGTGTGTGTGTGTGTGTGTGTGTGTGTGTGTTTATATTTAAAGTAAGCATAAGTACTACTTAGAGTATAATAGAGTAACAAAAAGAGGCAAGTTAAACAAAATGGACCAAAATATGCATCAACTAGTCTTGTAATTGAGTTATAATAGAGTTAATAGAAGTATAATAGAAGAGTTTTTCTTTGGTTTTTGCTCTGAAATGAATTTTTTTTCAGTCAAACAGTTGGCCGCGTGTCCCTCGGAGTTGTTACCAGGGTGCCAACTCGATAATGACTCCATGATTGGATAATTAGATAAATGCGTTTGATTGGCTGCAGGAAGACTCCCCCTGACTCAGCAAGGTTCTGTATTACACCTCTCTCTCTCTCTCTCTCTCTCTCTCTCTCTCTCTCTCTCTCTCTCTCTCTCTCTCTCTCTCTCTCTCAAACGTGCTTACAAATAATGTATTAACGAGCATAATTATTTTTAAATTACTTCTGTTTTATGTTTATGTTTCGTAAAAATGATCAAATATGTGTCTAGGATGCATCCATTAATACTGATTTCAACCGGATTAGATATTTTACACTTTAATAGATACTTAGAAGCAAATATGAAGATTTACATAAAATAATTTACAGCATACAGCACATTCAATCTTATTTTAAAATAATTACCTGGCTGTTAAAACACACACACACACACATATACTCATCCCATTACAGCGATTCATATATAAAAAATAGATTAATGTATAAATTGAGTTACTTGACTAACAATTTAGCAGAGCAATTAAAGGATGAATTCCAAGACAATTATGTTAAACTAATAATTAACAGAGTGATTAATTCACTGTGAGGTGGGTGTGGCTGAGAATCAGGGAGGGGCTTTTTGTAGCGGGGCCTGCTGCTGCTGCGAAGATGCTTTCTAATCCTTTGGAAAATTACTCTCCCGTTAACGAGTTCTCCTCACACAACTCCAGACATCATTAGGACAGGCTTTCGCCCAAGGCTGCACATGAACCCCTTTTTCAGACTGTACACTTTATCCATTATTCAGTTCTCTTTCTTCAATTATTCAAGCAAATAGTGCTGGAAAATAATGGAGTTCACTGAATCTTACACATAAAACAATTTTAATGTTAGTTTGAATTTTTGAGGCTTTGGATTTTTACTCGTGTGTGAGAGGAGGGTGTGGGGTGTGGAGGGAGGGAGTGTGTGTATGAGAGATAGACAGGGTGGGTAACACACTTCTTTTCTGATCGCGACCCACTGGCCTGCCAGGCCCATAAACACATTATCAAAGAGCCAGCACAGCAAATATACGAGCAGCCAAACTCTACGAACGAGTCAAAGCGTTGAAGGTTACAATGTTGAACTACACGCGGTGTCAGACATTGTGACGATAATGACATAAGGTAAAAGTTTTTTTTTTTTTCTCAAAATAAAAGTGACATCATTATCCTCACTCATGACAGTGATGCTAACCATGGTTTGCTTTGATGCCTTGTGACCTGCCTGAATTAAGGGGTCAGACTTGCTGAACGGCTGCGTGACCTCTGGGTTTCAAACTCGGCACTCAGGCTTTGATTCTTCATCTTACGTGCGATGAATGACTGAAGCCAGAGGAAAAAAAAATCTGATTTTAAAAACCAGCCTTTCAAAAAAGCAGTTGTTTAATTTAGCAACATTATTCAAATAGTTAAATAATCCGCTAAATCAGGTGAAATAAATTGATCTTTGGTGTATTCGTGTAAACGACTAAACTAAATCATTGAAATTAAAGCAAGTTTAATGTATTTGCCTAAAGCAGCATTTCACTGTTCATTTGTCTATAGTCTGCAAAACCAAATTTAGAAGAAAAAAGTGTCATTTAAGATCAGTGTAATTAATGTTTCATGCTGATTTAAAACCGTTTCATGTGTGTTAATGGAAACTGAGTCTCTTTGTGTGTTTGACTAGTGTTGTGCTTGTTCATTACACGTTCAAGTTTGTTATAATCACATCACTCTTTAGCCTCATGTTCATTTTGGCAATTAAATATGAATTTCTAGTAGATGTAAATGTTTCTTATCCTATATTTTTATCTGTCACATTTTTATCTATTTGGTTTTTTTTCTAGTGCTACAATTTGAATTTGACTTAAAAAATAAATGTTCATATGAATTAGGATCAATATGGACATTTATTTTTTTAATTGACATTTAAAAAAACATTAATCAAAAAAAATTCCAGACTCCAGAAAATGGAGTCTCTAGGAGTGCTTATGTATAAATAATTGCTACGTGCAGTAATAATGAAAAATCTCTATCACTTGTGAGAATAAAAGTGACAAAGAGCTGCGACACTAAGATTTCTTCCAGAAGAACGCCTTTCAATTTCTACAAACACAAAGCTGTAATTTCCTCATAATATTTACTCATTTGAGTCTGTTCAGTAGGTGAGATCATGTCTCAGTCAGGATATCAAGATTGACTTTAAATTGACTAAAGTTTGAGAAAAAGGTTATTTGAGCAGAATTCTGTCTCCTCAAAGACTTTCTGAAAGTGTGAACAATTGTGAGACATCCCAAACACACTACCGTGATGTGTGTAGTCTTGGAGATGTTTGTGGCAACCTTGCACTTGTGTGTTGGTGAGGTGTTCACCGCAGTGCTGAGATAAACCCACGCAAGCCTCTCAGCGCCGTGACTAATTTCACTCATATCGCCGCATTTCTTCAGCCGCTGTCTGTCACCATCAACACTTTCCTCCCTGCCATGGAAATGATCCCCGCATCGACGGAGGAGCTGTTCTTTAAATGAACACAGATCCGTGGAGCGGCCTTGACCTTCCGCTGTTGTGCCAAAGGATCTGGAGCTGCACAAACATCACACCAACACTAACTCTAAGACTTGGTATACGTTACGAACAATGACGACTGACAATATACATATTTGTATTATTTTGTGATCAATTTAATCAATACATTTAGTGCCTAGAGATTTTATTGGCGTAATTTTATTAAAAGTAAAGTGAGGTGACGGCAATATGGCCACTAGGGACCATACTGACTTGGTGCTCTGCATTTAACCCATCCTAGTGAGTGTGCACATGCACACAGTGAAGTGAACACACACAAACCCGGAGCAGTGTGCAGCCTAAGCCGTGGCGCCCGGGGGGCAAGTGGGGTTCAGTGTCTTGCCCAAGGACACTTAGTTGCAGAGCCAAATGTACGGGGAGAACCTGCTCTCGGACACGAGTCGATGTCCCCTACCACTGGACCACAACTCCCCAAATTTTTTTAGAATTATACCCATTGGATCTGGTTGTAGTTGCTTGAAAGTTATTGTATTTCCCTATAAAATACGTAATTTGTAATAGGACTGTAAATATATAAATTGTGTGTACAGTATTTGCCCCATTAATCAGATGTGTTTAATGCAGTGATTTACATCTATAATGTTTTTAACAGGTTTTTTTTTTTTTTTTTTTTTGAAGAATCTGAAACTTGATCATTTTTTAAAAAAGGAAATCTCTTTGTCCCCGGACCCTGGCCGACTTTCTCACTTCAACATCAGGTCTTTAAAAAGAACTCATTGGGTCTTTCGCATCCTCCCAGTTCAATGTCAGTTCCATTTAGCACAAAAGAAGAGATGGTTGAAGTGGAAACCAAACAAAGACTTTAACTATTATGTCTCCATAGATATCCAATTAAATCACTTGAAGATTTACATTAGTCTTTAATGATAGTCAGTAGATTATAGCCTGGTGAAATCTTAATGCATGGGCTCTGTTCAGTAAAGGCCTTGTCTTCTGTAATGAGATACGTGCTGTGAAATGTTAATTACACGCAGTGTGCGAAGCAAGAACCGCTTCCAGTTCTGACCTCATTTCTATTCTTTTAATAACAATTACTTGAAGTGAAAGTGGGTTAGAGGAAAACGTGGAGACTTCACACGTCAGGACAAAGGAATCTCAGTTCTAACCCACCGTCCATCTCTGGCTGGATCTGTCAGTCTCCTCTCTGAGAGTTTTACCACACCAGCTTAAAGAAAACAGATTTAAACGTTGAAATGTGTGAATCCGACCTCACAGAGAGTTAATGATCCACTGAAGATAAATATTTGATCAACAAACGTTGAACCTGACAAGAGCAGCTGCTGAAAAAAAAACACTCCGGCCACATTCTGACCTTTATCTGAAACACTGGATCATAAAGACATATGATGTAACAAACACTACTTCAATTATGAGAATGCATTATATACATTGGCGTGAATACTAATGTATGATATGTTCTAGTAGAGTGGCATTTCATCTTGTTTAGCCTCAACTTATCATTATACACTTTACAATGTAGCATTTTGAAATTCCCAGAAAGTTGCAATGCAATGTTGCATGGCAGCAGCCCTCTGCACATTGTGGCTCCCGTATGAATAACCGTAATTGTTCGGCCACTCAACACCTTGGCGTTTTCGCCCATTGGCACCTGCTCCCACTCACATCACATGACACAACAGCTGTGTCCACATGTTCCCAGGGTCGCCACATCAGCGCTTTGATCAGGAGCCCTGGCTTTTTCCAAATGATCTCATCATATTACCACAGATTGCTACCTATTACGAAGCGATACTCATTTAGCAATTTAGCCGCGAAAATTGCCCAGCTCTGAGGCTAATTTCAGCAGTGACATTTTACTGCACCGCTACAGAGACGGCAAATGACAAAGAGTAGTTAGCGCTAAACAAGTCCCTCATTTAGTGTGTTTTTAAAGGTCTGGCCCATTGGTTGAGTTCTCCTCTCTGACCCAGAAGGAATTAAATGCTGTGTTTGTCTATTAAAACAAAGGCGGACACAGTGGTGAGCTAAACAGCGTAGCTCAGGAGTCTGGGCTAATGCTACAGTGCTTCAGGGACACTGTGAGATAATTGGTATGTGTTGTGTGTTTCTTACACTCCATTTCCTTCACACACAAAGAGGCTCAGAAAGAAGAAACACATGGATTTATTGTGTCAAGTCACTCACTTGCTCGTAATTTGTTTGTCGGCTTACAGAGAACACTGCAGATAAAAAAAAGACAGAAAGAAAGAAGACTGGACAGATTAGCTGTTGAGTTGCACGATTAGTCAAATGAATGAGCCACTGGCTTTTTCCCAGGAGGCGCGCAAAATTAAATAAACTTTTACTGTAGTTTTACTCTTGTCAACTACTTTCTCACAATTTCAAGTATTACTGAAAATAAGATTTACCCTGAAAATAAGCCCTAGTGAAACTGAAGAAAGGGTGAGACTAATCTGATGTAACAGCTTTATAACGTCACGTCTCTTCATTACACACTCTGAAAATAAGACCTAGTGCCTTCTTAAGAGTAAAATACTCTTAGTACTATTACTAATACTAGTCGTATTAATGTAAAGTATTTCCGAACGTCATTAGATTGTATAAAAAAAGTCCTCATTTTATTTAGCCTGCAAAATAACAGTTTCTTGTCTTTTTTTTTTTTTATAAAACTAGAAGGATAAGTAATGAACTCATCACCATTATAGACTGACCCCCGATTTAGTTAAGACAAGATAGTAAAAATGAAATCATGATGACATTTAAATATGCTACCTATTAAAAATAGAAAAGCAGATGCTTCTTCTGGCAAAACCAACTGCAGTCGACCATCCAAGCTGAAATGTGTTGCATCGATCAGGCAGATAGACATTTCCCCATATGGCTCAATCACACTGAAGAGATCCTCCACAGATCGGAATCCAGAAGACTGTGTATCAAGAAAGATGAAAACCATGAAATGTGTTTTGCGTAATGCTTGACGCAATAGCGGTGTTACATGCGGCTCCAGGGTTTGGGGGAAAGGCACTAGAGATGCCGTTATTAGATATACCTGCCGATTAGTGGTAGAAAGGCCTGTGGATGCTGCGCTAATGATGACCTATTCAGGACTCAGCTGTGTTTAGGGCCAGAAGTATTGGCCTTTGATGAGGAAAAGCCAGGCCACTTAATGGAGAGAGATCGGCTCTGCCACCAAAACATATGCATAATGGAAGAATAATGGAATTTATAATAATTTGTTTATCTGGAGAGAGAAACAGAGGGAATTAGAGCTGCTTGGTGCGGCAGCCTGCGGACTTACATGCACCTCTGCCATAACAAGATTAGAATTTAAACCATGGAGCGACACACTCTCGCTGCCTGGATGAAATATTAAAATGGGCCATGCCTTGGTGCTGGACTTTGACTCTTTTCCATTCTCCATGTGACATTATCCAATTCTGACATGAGCCTGTCAATCAAAGTGATTGACACCCGACACATTAAGGCATCGGAACGGTTTTAACATCGCTTACTATATGCCCATGCCACATGCTTTGGCTTATCTTTGATGTTTTCATACGGGAGATTTAATTTTAAATGCTGCTGAAGTTGTAGATAACCAATTACAATACAAAATTGTAAGCTTCCAACACGGAAATGGGTTGAAAGGTCGTCAGAGTATTTTCCTCCTGTAATCCGCAGGGTTGTGATGGGCTGGTATGAAGCCAACAATTTCTGGAAAATAAGATGTGGAACATAGCAGTCTCTATGTTTCTCATCTGGTTATGTTGCTGTATCGTTTTACTACAAATACTGATGCACTTGTTCAATTTCCTCTTGGTTTTGGCGTAGCGAAGATGTGGTCGTCTCAAAGCTGAATGGTTGTATTGTGTTCTATTCTTTTTTAATGTCAACTACTGATGCCATGCTGGAGTTCAGAGGACGGGAGAATATAGATTTACAATCAGTGGTTTGTAATTACCAGCAGAGGGAGCTAGGATAGTAGCTTTAGGACTGGAATCAGCTCTGAAACTTCACTCGCAAGTCATTTAAGTGGAAAAATACAACAATAAAATAATATTGAACAGTATTAACATGCAATATTCAGTGCAAATACTATAGTGACAAACTCAGAGACGTTCTAAATACTAATATTGATAAAAGCTGAATTTTTGGTTTCATTTCTTATTGAAATACAGTTGTGTAAGATATGTATGTGGATATCAGTGCCGTGTCAAAGTTGAATATAAAAGTGGGTAGGACTAGATAAGTTGTACTTCTTTCTACACCCTTTCAAGCATGTAACATGGGAAGGAACGAGATGATTGTATTATTATGTTGTGGGTTCATGTTGTTATGATATGTTATGTATACATGTTTCATAAATAAATAAATAAGTAAATAAATACATTTGCAGTTACTTTGAAGACTGCATTGTATATATAGCTTGGTTAAAATAACCAGTATACCAGTATGACCAACACTGGACACAGCTGTGCCTTTACGATGATACACATGGTCTAACAACAAAGTTTTAGATTATTTCATATTTACCCTTCATATTAAACCACTGAGTCATTTAATCCAGTGGCAGAGGGATTTGAGAAATTAGAAGAAAAAGCACATTAATTCATGTACAAACACAAAAGCTTGGGTTACGGGACCAAATGGTGTGACTGAACTGACGTGTGATGGTTTTTTTCTTATTTATACCCCAGAGTGTGAAAAGACTTTTTTTTTTTTTATCTTTTCAGAGGTTGTCAGTCATGTCTTAGCCAATGTGGGACACATCAAATTAAAAATGTGTTTAATTGGAGCTGGTCTGAATGATTTTTACCCCTTCAGGGTGAATTTAAACATTAAAGATTTTATTGTTTGACCAATAAAACACTCCAAGGACTTTAGTTATACCGTACCATCTTCACAATCCTTAAAAGTTTGTAACTTTGAGGTTTTTTTGTGTGCTATTATTAAAAGTGTGTGTGTGTGTGTGTGTGTGTGTGCGTGTGTGTGTGTGTGTGTGTGTGTGTGTGTGATTGAGAGAGGTAATAAGATGGAACAAATTAATCATGTGCTCATGAAGGGTGTTAAAATAATTGTAGGGGCCCAAAGTATTTTGGACTTAACTTTATCAGTAACATAAAAAACATATTTGTAAGTGTGTCCATTTACAAATATTACAATGTATAATGGTTTATTGGGTTACACTTACATTTTATATCTTTATTTTTCAAAATTAATTTAATGAGCAAGAGTAGTTTTTTTTTCTTTTTTTTGCTTCAATGCTTACACATTGTTCATCACAATATAACATTGTTTTTGATTTTGATGTAATTATATTCCTCATGAACAAACATGAACAAACATGTTGTTAAATTTAGAGTGATAGTTATATTATTATCTCTCTATATGAGAAAGCATGAGCAAAAGCATGTTATGTTTGAATCCCATGATACGTGTGTATGTGTATCTGTGTGTATGGGGAGGGGTGATATTTGTTTGGGTGAAAGGAACTGCAAGATACAGAGAAACATGCTGAGATCATGAAAAAAGTCCCATTTTCCCAGACATTGTCTCGTCTCAATCTCTGCTTTTCCTTCTCTTACACTGCAGTGTTTAGAGACAAATAGTCAAGAATGTTGGATATCATTTCCTGCAGGGAGATGACGTTCATGGAAAGGAGAAAGAAGAAAACTGAAGGAAAAAAGCCTCGCCAAAGGGGGGCTTAGTGGTGTCAGACTCAGGAAACAGAGTTTTCAGATTTGAAGGGTTATACTGAGTGTGTGGGGAGAAAGCGCTAGATCTTCTGCAGAGAGAGAGTGTGTGTCTGTCTGTCTGTGTGTGTGTGTGAGGCCAAAAGTTGGCAGCTGCAGTGGGCAAGACAGGGCAGGCTTCTGCGCTCGGCCCCAGGGAGGCACCAAGCTGCCAAAGTGTCCTGGCAGGGGCCCGGGATGGGTCCACAGGAAAAGAAGAGCCTCTTTGTGCTCACCTTTTTCAAGGTTTTCAAGAAAACCGGCCTGCCTCGTGGATCTGCTCTAGTCTTCTCTCCAATGCTTAACATCTGATACACCTACCATGATTTACACTAGCGGTGAAGCCAGAAATCAGAGCTTGATTTTTAAAGTGAGACAGACAGTGAATGTACTCTTGAGACTCTCAATGTACTTACATTTTAAAGGATATTATGACCATTTCCAGCATGGGTATTGAACAATAAAAACATTGGTATAGTGTGCCCGAGTCTCTTTGTTTCTCAGCTCATTAAATGAAATGCCACAGCCTGCACGGGGGAATTTAAATGAGAACATACGTTTGATGTAGGATGCCCCTTTCACCCTACCTATGAGTTTGGTGAAGCCAGAACGAGACTGGGTGGTAAACGCCTTGTTGAAGGCACTGACGGGTGAAGGTCTTGCAGGCCGACCTTGGGGAACTTGGCTGTAACTGTATATGTGTAAATCCATTGCAAATCCCCAGACCCCCTCCTCTTCCTCTTCTTACAGCCTGACTCCCTCTAGAAACTGGATCACTGCACTGTTTACAAGACCTCATGATTCATTTGGGATAAGGGGAGCTTGACAAGGCAGGACCTGGGTCACTATTTGCAAAGATTGTAACCTAAAACCAATGTTAAAAAAAAGTTTCGAAGTGGTTTAATGAGGACATGGTATGAAAAATCCAGACTCCAACCCTGTTTTTTTGGAGACTTGACTTTGAAGGGTGCTGGGGTGATACATGACTGAAGGGCTTTTTGTTGAATAAATTAGCGTTTAGTTACGTGGTGTAACGTGAGTCGCTGCAGAGTTTTGCAAATCAAATGGAATAAACATAAGCGATCCTTAATCTCTTTCTAGTTCTTGATCTGTGTTTTCAATTACACAATAATTTTGTAGACACTTATTTTTGATGCAGGTCTTCTCAGCAAAAGATCCATCCATCTATCCATTCAATATCTACTGTTAATTCCATTAGTTCACACTAATTATTGGTAGCCAATAATTCGCGGAGCGGGACACATGCAATCACACACTCACTTGCTCATGAAGTCATATTATTTATGTCAATTCACCTGAACACAGTGGGAGTGAACCGGAGAGCCAGAGGAAACCCACACAAGCAAAGGAGCGACAAGAAAACTCTGCATAGAATGGCCAAACTCAAACTCACACCACTCCATTTATTCTAAAGGTACTGTTATTTGGTGGTGTTACCAAGGTCAAAACAATTATAAGTTCTGATCTGTTTCAGTCATGGAAAAACCTCCAATTGACCAAAATGATTTTCTATATGATGACAAATACAAGCTTGCATTGGATTCTGCACTTGACTGGGTGAAAATGAAGATCTGAGAGTGTTTACGGAAAGAAAGAGATGAGATGGCTTGCTTCCGAAGAGCATCTTAACCTCCTTCAAACCCCCCTATTCCAGCTCTGTCATTCTCTGTATTGGGTTTTGTAAAGGATTTTCCTCCTGAATCCTTCAAAT
This sequence comes from Paedocypris micromegethes, assembly GCA_028031935.1. NCBI lineage: Eukaryota > Metazoa > Chordata > Actinopteri > Cypriniformes > Paedocypris > Paedocypris micromegethes. Next base: position 13,049,021 of record CM051500.1, read on the forward strand.
CAACAGAGGATAGATGCCCATTGTGTTTAATCAAAGCACTTCCTTCCCATAAGCCTTCTATTCTAACAGGAAGAAAGGGAATGTGAAGGGAAATGCTATGGATAGTGCCCATGAAGCCCCGACTTTATACATTCTCATTTGGGTTTCTCAAACAAGACACAATCTACCTTCTAATTTCATTTATTTGCTCTTTGGCTGCTCGAATTGAGTGTTCCTGACTGTTTGTGTGCAACGTCTTGACAAGTTCCTGTTGGTGTCAGTTCCACGTTGTTGTTTACGTTGGAGAATTATGTACTTGTCACTTTCGGATATGAAAGGCAGTGGAGGTGAATGCTGTTCCGACTTCTAACAACTTATGAAATCAGAGAGCAAAATGTGTTGGAGTTGACTCGCTGTAATCCTGTTCGGTCTAGTGATCGAATTAATCCAGAGGGACTCGGCCTGTGTGCTCTTTCTCCATTGAGCCACAAAAGGGGTTTCACCCACCTGATTCTGGGATATTTTAGACTGTTTTCTTTGAGCTTACCACAGCTCTGTACGGGGCTTAACCGTGTGTTGAGTGCAAGCACGTGTTGCTCCAAATTTACATGGGATGTAAACCCAGAAATCAAACCCAAAAACAGTATGTCATCAGTAGACGATGTGCAAAAGAAAGCGGAGAAAGCTAAATGGTTTAAGTTCACACGACATGGACTCTTGGTGGATCATTCATCCTTTACTCTGGGCCACAAGCCTGGGCTGAAGTCCAACCAGGCCTCAGCCAAACCTTTTCCACCATCCTGTATTACTCCTAAGGGAAAGGTATCTAAGTCTTCTCCACTGCTCACTTTCTCCATGCCTTTCTACATGAGTGGGTGGCCTCTGAGTGTCCTGGCTCCTGGTCTTTCGGTGACAGAGACCACTCTCAGCTCTGGAGGAGGTGAAATTAAATCCTGCAGTCGGAGACAGAAGTGAACAACGGGAGACCTGAGCGGAAAGATTAAAGATCCATTGCGTATTTTTCCTCCATGTGTGCTGAACAAGCAGTGCTACCTGTGGAATTTAATTCTGTTGATGACTCCACAGGTCACGATCTCTTGAGTCTTACATTTTTAAATCAATATGAGATACTCAAAAAACACTTTTCCCATCTTATTTCCAATGCAGTCAGCGAGTTTTGTCCGCAGCAAGCTCGTGATGTCTTTCACTGACATTACCTTGGATCTTGGGCACTTCAGCTGGGGCTGCACTCAACTGTAAACGGATACTTCTGTATGTGACAAGTGATATGGATGATCAAAGTAAACAATGTGAGCCTTCGTCAGGCTTTGATTTGAATCTTTTGAAGAAAGTCCAAACCAATTAATGGCATTTTGAGCCTCATCCCTAGAGCTTCATTAGCCTTTTCAAAGTCGGCTGGCAATTCTCTCCACTGATTTTTTTTTTTACTCATCCAGTTAAAAAATGAACAATTTTGTTCGCTTCACCTCTTTAATTCTACTTGCTGGGTCTGATCATGCTAAGATTTTTTGGGGGTGGAAGTCGTCTTGATTTTGACCAATGGATTAGCTTTGTGGCTTCACTTCACGAGACTATTCTTCACATGAATGTCAGGCAAGGACAAATGTAAATCTGTCTGGAGACTTGAGTGATGAACAGTTTTCTTTGATTATGATGATTTTTTTAAGTCTTGACTGTTCTGAGGATTGTTGAAAGGATGTAAGTCTAAATCTTTTTCAAATGGATCTTTTTTCAATCAATGAAGAAATCTAACCTTCTTGCCTTCTCGAAGGTTCTATCACAATGTCTAAATTAAGACCATGACTAAGTGTTGCCATAGATTTATCATCTATTTAGATTTTTGCTTTAGAAATTAAATTTCTGCCTTTTTCTGCTTTTAACAAACCCTTTGGTTACACATTATTTATATTACGCTGTTTATTGGAAATCTGCACAGCTTAACCGAGGAAGGGCTCTCACATTCTTATACTCTCTCTCTCTTTCTCTCTCTCTCTCTCTCTCTCTCTCTCTCTGTCTCTCCAAACATTTTTTTTAGGTTTTTCAAACTCTCTAACTTCTTTTTCAGTCATTGGTTTCTAAACCAGATCAAATGTTAGGGTTTAAAAAGCTCAAGTCTGATGTGGATGAGCAACTGCCCATAAAACACTTTAATCCCTAATGCTGTAATGTATTTAATTTCACACTCTCTGATGCTTTTGCCCCTTCTTCAGGATTACAGGCGGAGGGGGAGAAATAAGGTCCGGGACAGAAGAAGCAACTCAAACCCTTTCTGTGCGATAGATGAAGATCTGAGGATGTTTTTCAAAACATTTGAGCTTTTTGTAGAGCTGAATCCACACCCCAGCCGTTCACTATTTGCATGCTCCAATTTAAATCAGAGCAGAGACTTTAAAGCGCAGAGGAATGCAACCATATCTGCATTGTCCTAAACCCTGCTTGAGAGACCTTGGCAAATCCCATTGTATGTGTGTTACTATGGAGCTTCATAAAGTTGAAGTGCAATATAGTTGTGCCTTTATTAGATGAGGATCTGTACGGCCGGATGGGATATTGGATGCAATAATTCCCTGCAGAAGCGCACACAGTCTCTTTTATATCAGCTTCTAATATCCAATTTACGGGCGCGAGGACGTTAGCCAACTGAGCCCACTAAGTTAAAATGCAAAGTCTTTAGAATGAGATGGAATTAAGGCCAACTTTTTTCTTTTCTCTTCTGTTTGCCAACATACTTGTGTTGGTTTAACACTTTCAGGGTTTAACGGTTGGTTAAAAGGAATCTAAAAATTACAAAAAACAAATTGTTTTTTATTGTGCTAAGATTATATGAGACATGTTTACAACGCAAAGTAGCCCTTTGTGACATTAAGCCTTGCATTTTTGGGGCTGCCTCTTCTATAATTTGAAACAACTTGGAATATATATAAAAATTCCCCCTTTTTTAAATCACAGGCAAAGTTGGAGCATTTTAAGTTGAGTAACTCAGTTCACATGAACTCTGTTTTCTGGGCTTGGAGATGTTTAAACCCCATTTGAAAAAAGATCCAGGCTTTCACCTATCTGGACATATTTTTTAATGCATTGTATTCACAGACTTTTCTCAGCTCTCAGTGGTCCGTCTTCACACCAGCAGATGCATTTACTCAAAACCAGAAATGCTGTTTACTTGATGAATAAATTGTATTTTATCCATTGCTTTTTTTTTTAAGCACAGATTCTCTTGTGTAAGTCACCTGGCGTCCAGAAGTCCACAGTATCGATCCAACATCGCTGACCAAACCAATCGCAGTAGTAAGCAGCTTTTTTCAGTTTTAAAGGTATTCTTGTGAAAATGTAAGTAAAAATGTGGGCATAGTCAATCTATATTAGCTTGTATTAGATATTTATTAAACTGTATTTAAAATCACAATAATTATTTCACAATAAGTAATCTCATGGAGAGTTTGATAAACAGTAAAATGACAGATGTATCTGATAAAAATGAAAGGTGTATTTTTACCTTGATTTTTAATATACAGTACAATCCATTTATATTGTAGATTTTACTGAGCTCTTAATAATGATCTTATTCTTTTGATTTTCTTTTTTCTATCTCTAAGCAATCAGAGAACAAAAAAAAATGTGAGTAAATGAGCAATTGAAAATGTTTTCAGGGTGTAAATGTGTTGAATACGAGCAATATTTGAATACGGCATATATTAAACGCGTTCAGATAAGCCTCGTGCAAAAACCGTACACATTTTCTCATGACTGAGCAATACAAAGTTTGAACTGGCAACAAATGCACATGTCAAGTCCAGTCGCACACCGGTCATCCGGTAATCCGCTGTGCTGGATGGACTGTTCTAGTACAACACCCTCGTGAGGGAAAGAAGATTCATTAACAGCACTCCATTAAAGACTGGGAATGGGTTGAGCTTGAAGGACTTACGGTCGCAGAAGAGTAGAGAAGGTCACTTTTAGATGCTCTTGAATGAAACCCCATCGTTTAGACCTACAAAAGCCATTTTAGGGAAAGTTGGACTCTGACTCCACGACTTCAGATTAGGTGGAGTGATAGGATTAGTCCTTAATGACTCCAACTTTGAAGACAAAGAGAGCTCTGCAAAGAGGCTTAGATATGGAAGAATTACCGGAGCCCCAGCGGTGCCCTCTTCTCTCTCTCCCTCGGCCTGTGTTTGCGGTGCGGTGCAGGTAGAGGTCAAGGAGGGCAGCGGGTGACTGCACAAAGCAGTGGTCTGTTTCAAAGCAGCTGTGAGCATGTCGGCTAAATACTACACACTAAAGCTTCAGAAACATTTACAGATGGGCCTCCGCTAATAATTGCAAGCAGCCAGACTCATCTGGAGGACGAAAACATTGCTTTGTGAAATACTTTGTCGGCAGAAGTCGACATAGTCAATACTTTAGTAAATGTTCTGATGCTTTTTGGGCAATATTGGGACACTGGTGTACACTCTAGTTTTTATTAAGTCATAAAAAGAGGAGAGAGCTTGGTTAAATTGTGGTTGAGTTCGATTGTTTTTGCACTGTTAATTTCTTATGTATGATAATGGACTATTGGTAACGATGCAGGTGGAACTGAATTCTCACTAAATGCACAGACTAAACTATATTTTGTTCGAAATAAATCGGATATAAGCATGTTACAAGCAAAAAGTAATAAAACTATTGATTGCTCTGCTCACGGTTTCATTTGCTGACCATTTTTAATTAATCTTAAGTTCATTAACCCTTCATTAATCATTATACCCTGTTTATGGTTATTTTCCTAGTATTTTAATTTTCCATGTTTTCTGAATCTGCCTGTGCTGACCTTCCGCCTGTTTTTTGACCTTGACCCTCATTTTGCCTGTTAAACAAACTAAAGTTTTTAATTGCTCAAGAATCATTACACAATTCAATCAATTTTTGCTCTTCATTTTTTCAATACATTCAACCTTGAGCCGATCCATCCACGACTGTCCACTTTTGTTCAGCTGTTTTATTGTCTGTGTGTGTGTGTGTGTGATGGGTGACATGTCGGGGGTTTCAGGCCGTCGCTGTGTTTACAGAAGCTCTTTCTGTGGCTGGTTACTGGATCTGCTGTGCTGAACACCACTGATTCTTGCTTTTCAAAAGCGCTTAATTGGACTCAGACAGAGCTGCTGTAAACACTGAGGTTTGTGTCCTTCATCATCAGCTTCAGCAGGAGGAAACGGACCAAGCCAGTCGCAGACATACACTTCTGCACGTCTGTTTTAACCCATGTGACATCTCAATAAACTCTGAAAAATAAAGGATTTTGCTTTGTAAAAGTATACTTGTAGTTAGGTTTGCATCTACTTTTAAATAATAGGGGAATATGTGTTTGAATTGCAATAAGAAAAATATTTGATGGAATATTTAAAAAATAATTAGGTTCAAAGAATAGACAAATAGAATTATGAATGTGCAAGTGACAGCTTTACAATTGGAAAAAAAATACAAGTGGATGCTTTACAATTTATGTCCTTTTTTTAGTTTAGCTTTAAGCCTTTTTTATTTTATTTTAATTGTTTCCAAATCTGCCTTACTGTAATTGGCCTGAGTTTATGGTCACTTTTACATAGCCAAATTGCATTTTTATACATAATTATGTGTACATTTTCATTGTGTGTGATTAGGACTCGTCACTGTCTTCAGCTTTATCTTCTCCATTTGTGAAGCAAATGTAAACCATGTGTTGTTCCAGTGTAATTGTGGCGCTGTAAAGCCGCTAAAGTGTGGTTTAACTGTGCCATAAAGGCAGGTAAAAGTCTCTATCAGGAGATGCCGCCTGGGAAACAGAGGAGACCGACTCGGCGCTCAGCTCGGCCCTGGGCCCCCACCCGCACCAACACCCGAGGGTCAGGGGTCAGTCTCTAAAATGTTTTTGCTGTGTCCTGTGATTTTGAACTTTCTCCTATTTTGGTAGGAGCCCCAAATTTCAAAATGACTTCAAATGTGTATTTGTGTTGTCACAGACTAGGGAGGCCAAAACTTGTGCACATTATTTGCAATGATGCAAATTAAAAAAAAAATGTTTGTCTAAACACCACAATATGTCAATACGTCAAAAAGATTTGTGTGTAACACCAGACATTTTAACAGAGAAAACAAATGGATGGATGGATTGATGGATGGACATATAAATGAATGATTAAATGAAGGATAGATTGAGAAATAAATGAATAATAGGAATATTAATTGTCAATAATTGGATGGATAGATGGATAAATGGTTGACTCAATGAACAAACTTGTGGAGGAATGGATGGATGAATGGACAGACGGATTATTGAATGCTTGGACTTGAACTTGATAGACAGATGTATGAATGGATGACTCAGCAGAGAAATTGATGGAAAAAGGGAGGGATTGACAAATTGTTAGAACAGGTGAATGGACAGATGGTTGAACGAACAAAGATGTTGATCAAGTCACTTGTGACAAACACCTTATTCTACCTTTAAACCTATAAATCTCGGACAGCATGTATCATTCAGTGACACAACTCGACCCCTTGCAGATCGGCAGCCAATCAGAATCAGCCGGAGACACAGATGCTCTTTGTTGCCATGTGCAGATGAATATCTATAGCATGTACCATTGTTCAAAGTTATGTCACCGGTGGCTGTAATGATATCTTAAATTAATGAAGTGATGAACGTGGCCAGGGAGAGAGGGCTGTGATTTACTGGATTGCTTTTAGCTGATGCACAGCACCATCACTGGAGATAAATCAGCCACTGGGAGCCAGGAGGGAAAATGAATGGATCTGCACACGGGTTTACGTTCAATTAGTGATGCACAAGGTCGACGGCGCGGTGTCTGGATGGAGGAGAAGCGAGGGAGAGAGTCGAGGTGTTTTTTTTTTTGCTGTTTTAAAGCTTGGATGATTTATTCGAGTGGAACTTCACACAAATTATAAAGCCTATGGAGCAGACAAAACCACAAAGCAACGTGTTACTTAGTAACAATCAGACAAAGTGCATTGGAAGGTGTTTAAACCAGGTAATGTGTATAATCTTTAAGGATCTGAACTGAAGCTGAATGACCTCTGGGTACGTGACCTTGGTTTTATTCTGCTTTAACGGACAAGATTTCTGTGACTTCATGGGAAACCGATGCCACTATCTCAAAAAATCAATAATTAAAACTGGCCGGACACAGGGACGGTGGCCTGCGCCTGAACTGCAGCTTTGTTTCTGTCTCCCCTGAGTGCTCCAGTATTTTCTCCAAAAATTTTTATGCCATGTCGAATCACATTTGCGCCAAGTTTGTTTTTGCAAAATCATATTTTATTGTGATTTTTCAAAACCAAACATTAAAACTTTGAAGGAAAAAAAAACAAGAATAGACAAACTAAGTAATTTCAAATATTAAAAAGATGTGTCTCTAAATAGAATGTTACATTTCACATCCCAAATATGCTTTTAAATCCAGATATTGTGCTTTTTATTTTGTTTATTTCTCATTTTGTATTTGTACAACTGTACCCATTTCATAACACTTTTGAAACACATAACAGTTTTTTGGACAGTTGTACTTGTTACATACAATTTAATAAAGTAATTGTCATTTCAGCAGAAAAAACACTCACATTTTCACACATATTACGATATATGATTGTACGTAAAGTATGATTTGAATATTAAATGTTATTTTATTTTTGCTTCAAGATCAAATCCATTCAGCTGTTCTTGTTGAATGTGGTGACTGTTTATCAACAATTGTGTCTTAAACGGTACAAATAAAACAAATTCAATATTGAAATGGAAGACAAATGTTTCAGAGAGCGTTCTTGAAGCTGCTGTGTAGTGGAGGTGTAACTGTTTATGTAAAGCGCTTTCCCTGCACGTCCTGATCTCAGACCATTTGTTCAGAGACTCTTCTGTTTTCACGCGAATTCTAAGCTTCACCTTAAAGTGAGTCTCCTGGGTAAACTCCGTTTGTAGGCCTGAGCACACACACACACACACACACACTCACTCCAGCACACACAAACAATAATACACACAGACACATCCACACATACGTATGTGAAAACCCTTTTTTCTCTCCACATCATGTTTTTCTCTCTCCATCTTATTCCTGTCTCCATGACCATGTTTCTTTTCCTCTCTTCCACTCTGTTGCTCTGTCTCTCTTCCTCTCAGTCTTTCTCTCTCTATCACTTTTGCTTTTCTTCTCTCTCTTTTTACCTTTCTATCTATCTCTCTCTCTTTCTCACTTTCTCTCACTCCATTGGTTTAGGTTTCCTTTAGGGACTCGGTGAGACCCACAGCGTCAAACCCCATTCACTCTATTGTTAAAGCTGAGTGTGGACAATGAAAGTGTGGAGTGTTTGGGTCAGAAGCCTCAGTGATTGTGGCTTTACCCGTGGGCAACAGCAGCTCCTCCAGGGACACCAGCTTGCGACCTCCTAAACCCTAAAACACAACTCCACAAGTCTTTCATTTCACCAAAAACACTCAGAATTATTTCACAGTTCATACAAAACTTTTAATAAAATGACTCTTTTCACTAAGTGAGTGAACTGTATGGTAAGTTAATGATGTATATTTCTAGTCATTCCACATTTATTATTACTGTATTATTATTATTATTAATATTATTATTGTTGTTGCTGTTATTATTATTATTATTATTATTATTATTACATTCTACTTCCACCTCTCCGGGATAATTGTAATATTACGCTCCTCCCTTCATTCTGCTGCAGAGCTCATTACTCTCGATCCCAGGCCCGCTTCTCTTATTCTTGCTAAAATATATGGTCTTCACACATCCTCCGCAAAAGCACCACCCCCCCCCCCCCACCCCCCCCCCCCCCTCCGCCGACACTCTCCTTTCCCCCCTCTTCTCTCTCTTTCAAAGGTGCTGATCAATTCACAAGCTCCTGGAGGTGTGAGACTCGTCCCTGCACTTTGTGATTGGCCCAGGCTCTCTCCCAGCTCTCACCGGGCAGCGGGCTCTCCTCTTCACCTCCGGGTTTTGGCATGTTTGACCAGGCTTTGGTCAAATAAAATCACACTAATCAAACTCCCCCTTCTTCAGCTCTCTGCTTTCCTCTCGTGGCCCGGAGCCCATTAGCACACCTGAAATAATAACTCAAGTGACAAATGTTTTGGCACTTATAGCAGATAGACCGGGAGAGAAGGTGGGAGACACATTTTCCAATTCCAACTGCATCGGCAGGAGAAGCTGACAGATTCAGCCATCAGTGTGAAAACCTTCAAGAGCCGTGTTATTAAGCGGGCATGACACAACCCAGTGTTTTCATGCCGATTTGCCATTATCATTAGCTTTTATTACTTAAATGCACAAAGCAGTGTTTTCTTATTGCACGTGATATATTTAAATTAATAAATCTGTTGGACTCACACACAACCGAAATATAACTAGATTGGTCAATTGCAGGACAAATAAAAAGGTTTTGTTGATTAAATTTTATTCTTTTTCATTAACTTTTATGTATAGATAAAATGTATTATAATCAAGAATAATCTCTCTTATTATTCAAATATATAGGTAACATATTTTTAAAAAGCTCGTTAGCATTTTATAGTGTTTCTTTTTTTTTTACTTCATTATTTTTCTAGATTCTCTTTTTGCCCAGTAGAAGGCGCACGTGATCAAGCATACAGTCAGTTTCGCGCGTTTGTGTGGGGGATGGGGGGGACTTTCAATCTTTCACAGTTTGAAATATTTTAGGTCTTATGTCTCAGTCAGGCGAAAGAATAAAGACAAACGCTTTCGAATTTTGATATAAACATTTATTTCAGGCACATGTCCGTTGGTCGACAATACTATTTTGAGCTTTTACTCAAATGTTCCAAAACTAACTGTCAAAAGTGCTGCTTTGTTAACAGTAAAACAGCGTGAATTCATAAATGTTACTTTCTCTCTGACTGCAAGTGCATGTTGAAACAGACGGCGCGGCTGCCGAACACATTTTTGTAAACGTTTAATTTTATTTATTCCGACGTGATCCTGTTAAAAAAAAGTGACTGTGCGTTTGTCCACATATACTGTATAATGTAATACACACACACACACACACACCACACACACACACCACACCACACACACACACACACACACACACACACACACACACACACACACACACACACACACACACACACACACACACACACACACACACACACACATGTATAATGAATAACACACACGCACATTAATGAACCAGATCATTGCAAGTATTGCGGAAAAAAAAAGATGTTTAGAGTAATTCTCCAGCGTCTTTCCCGTCCCCGCCAGACCAGTAACTTCTAGGCGATTGTGAGTGGAGGAGACGCCGGTTTCAGCACTGACTAGCCCCCGATTGCAGATTGCTGCGGGGGGATATAAAGCGTGACCTCCGTTTGACTTCTGAACCACAGCAGCATGTTGCTTTCAATATAGCGAAGACGTAAAAATGCAACTGAATGACAAATAATGAAGTTCTTCTTAACGAACAAATTTATAAAGAAGCTCATATATTTAAAAGCTTTTTTAATATAGCTTATTTTTAAGAAAAATGTATGAAATCATTCCAAACTGAAAGTAAAGGTGAATTTGAATCTATCTATCTATCTATCTATCTATCTATCTATCTATCTATCTATCTATCTTGTATTTTACCATTTGTCTATCTATCTATCTATCTAGCTATCTATCTATTATCTATCTATCTATCTATCTATCTATCTATCTATCTATCTATCTATCTATCTATCTATCTATCTATCTATCTATCTATCTATCTATCTATCTATCTATCTATCTATCTATCTATCTAATTTTTTCTTAGTCAGAATACGTGTAATTACAGAATAAGTGTAATTTATTTTTCAAAAAACTCTTTAAAAACTTATATAATCTAAAAAACAACTACAAAAAACTACAAAAAAAAAATAACTAAACTAGTTTTAAATAGTTTCCAATAAGGCTATATAAAAATGTCATTTTTTCCCAAAAGTTTTATATTTAAAGTCAAATGAGCCGGAATTATGCGGCATTAAGTTATTGAGGCATTTGCTGCAATCCACTGACCCTTCCCTAAAACACAACTAAACAATGAAAGTCTTTTATAGATGCTAATTGAAGCAGCTTAATTACTTTATAATGCTGACAGCAGTTAAGTGCAGCTTTCATCCCGTTTGCTTCTCACATAATTGAGACGGACGCAAAAATAATGTTGAGATTACAGACTCTATATAATAAAGACAAAAAGTAGAAATCACAGAATTCAATTAAATTTTAAATAATGATACTTGTTGCGATTTTGTTTGGAAGCGCAATAATATGTTCATGGCAAAACTCACCTCGGAAAGAGAAGCGTCTTGTGCCGTGGAGTCGCGCGGATTCCCCGTCCACGTGCGTCTATTCCACGTCAGTCTTCTCCATCCTTCGTTTCGGGCGCTTTGGGAATTTGATAGTAATTTCATGGCTGTAAATGTGAGCTGCGAATCTGAACGCTGCTCCGTGGCTCCAGAGTCTTGTGTGATGCGCACGGAAGCTGATCGGACACTTTTCCTTGCATTAATCGCTTCTGATTGATGACAGATGCTCTTCACACGCACTATTGCGGGGTTGGTTGTTTCACTCACATTAAACGCTCAAATTTAGCATAAACAGCCGAAATTTTAATTATTAGTATAATATCACCCGGTATTGTTTTTTTTTTTTACGAAAGACAAAAAAATATATTGTTTAAAACAATAATTTGCTAAATACGCATATATTCGCTTTTAAATAAATTCATAGCATCTTAAAAGTTTTGTTTACGAAGAGTTGGGGAATTGTCCATTTTACCGCACATAGTTGTTGTCAAAATACTTTCAGGGAGAAAAAACGTTCTCTCTATCTCCCCCCTTTTTTTCTTTTTTCAGTTTTTCTTTCTCAGACAACAAATAATTAAATCATAATTGTTCAATGAATATATAGAGATTGTTTCCCTCTGTCTGATGGGTGTATTTGAGGAAAAGAAAAAGACATGGTGATGATTATCGTATATGATAAGGACAGAGTGAAATCAGGCTGGAAATAAGCAATACGAAGACAGCATTTTCCCTCCAGATTACAAAAAATGATTTCACTCTTTCTTCATTTATGGAAGCATGTCGACCGACAAATTGATGATTGATCATATTTTGAACCAATAGACGACTCTATTCACTGCAACGCGCGCCCATTGGCCACAGCACCGAACTCCTGAGATCATACAGTAAAGCGGGCGGGCCCATTCACCCATCTTGGGGGTGTTTCTGCTCCCGCGTCAAACTGCTGCTCTAGAGAAATATGCGCTGTTTTTGAAAGACCAGTACATATTCTACATGGGTATTTGCACAAGTGGGAAAAAGAATGCGGACACATAACCGGAGTTAATCCCGCCGATTACGCGCGGAGCCTTTGCACTATGGAGCTCAATTGAGCATCCACACAAAAAGCATTCAGCAGACTATGGCAGAGGAAAAGTTTCGGATCTATAAAAAGCCTTTTGATTTTGAAATTTGAGTACATAATGTATACTATACTTATACAACGTGTTCACGTGATGCGAAATAATGACATTACATGCAGATGATTCAATTGTAATTGATTTTGTTTCCATATACTGTCACATCTGGCGCGCGCCCTTCTTACCAGGCGCGTTTAAAAAAATAACAAATAGCTGACTAGTTCTAATAGGCAGGAAAACATGCAGATGTGTTACGTTCGTATTTCGCGGCAGTTCGACTGGCTCGTGGTTAGCGGTGGGGTTCACTCCTCACTCCACGAGTACACCCCCCCGCTTCTGCTGGAACTTGGACGCGGCCCATCGCATTGTGCAAGACGCGACCTGTTATGGCCACCACTACTTCCGGGTTTCAGCAGTCTGGTCCAGATTCAGCTGCCGAGCCGCTTTCAACACACACACTCATTGTACACGAACAGGGAAAGGCTGCGCGCAGCATCGATCGTGGCTCCTTTAAGAGAAACTAAGCCAGAATTATCAGCCCACCTCCTCTTGATCTCATTTAGAAGCTATTGCATAAAAAATCAACCCGGGAGCCGAGGCTGATCAAAGAGACGCGAGTGCGCTTGATTCTAGTGCGTCTGAGTAGTGCACTCGTTAGGGCGCTAACCGGGGACGCGCGCGGAGGATCATCATTCATTCAGCGCTCTGACAAGCTCGCTTTTGATTGATTGACAGCTGGAGTGGCAAGAAGCCACGAGATGTGCTAGTTTAGTCCGCGGGGCTGCTTCGCGCTGGTTCGGGGAAGACGGTTGTGCTCCGGTCTTGTCGCTGTCCACGGGAAAGAAGGCGACGGATCGCGACTGGCTGAACTTGCGGCGAAGGGGCTGCCTTCATCTCTTGCTTCAACGAAGCCTTTGGATTTTTTTGTAGGACTACTCTATCCCACGTTTGGATTTTGCCTGTTTATTTGGTATTCACTCTGGCCGCGTAGGGGATATATTTTCATTCTAGGAAGACGAGGGAGTGTGGAGGGCGATGGCGCAGAGGGTACGTATCCCGAAAAGTTTCGCCTCCGCATGTTCTCTGAAGCGGTGGGAATACTGAGACGTGACCGATGACATTCTCTTCCTCGGAGCTTCTTTTTCCTCTGTATACCAGTCTTTTCTAAATACAACTTTTCTTTCTATGAGAAGTTTTGGGACCCCAAACTATTTTAACACTTTTTCTATTTTAAGCATGGTCAGTTTAGATTTTATTTTCTCCATGTTGGTTTCTGCATCCAGTAGTTTAATTTTTTTTAACTAAATGTACTCATTTTTCTTACCTTTTAAATATCCCCTATATGTTTATTGTGGTCCATATTACACAATGAGTACAAATAAAAAAACATTATTACTTAATTGCCTAATAACACTATGTTTACAGCCTCAAACCACATTGCGTTGTTATAGGCGCATTTACTTTTTTAAGTTTTGTTTTGCATTAGTTATCAATAGTACAGATACAGAAAGTAGATTTAGTTAGCATTGACCTTTGTTTGTATGAGTGAAACGACATCAGTTTCCAGCTGTTTAATGTTGTAAGCATATTGAAGTATAAACTATAGTTGTAATCAATAATATATTATATTCTTACACCGACTATTCTTCATAACATGACACCTAGATAACAAGATTGACTTGTCATAATTACGGATATAATTTTAGAACGAAGTTTCACGTTTAGATTTGACAGTTTGAAATTTGTTTATTTCTTCATTAGCGCTGTGAATCAGCATATTAAAATATAGTTTGATAACAATGCACACAAACTCTTAAGGTGACATTTGACCCTTTCCTTTACATTCAAACAAGAAAGCAAAATGCACAATACAATATTAGCATAATGCATTATTGTTTTTCTGTTCTCCGTGTTAGCTAAAGTTTGGTAATTTTCCGTGTTGATGCGTCCGAGAGTACTTTTGTTATATACTTAAAATAATATCTTGAAAAAGCATGTTGCGCAAACAAAAACAAAGAAAATAAAACTCTTATAATATCTAAAGTGTCCCAAAAATACAATTGTTTTTTAACTTAAAATTAAAGGTTTGTTTTGACACATGCCTGTTGTTGATAATTTGTTATAACTACTATTTAAAATAATATTATAACGTCCCATATAAGTATTTTTTTTTTTTTTTGTAAAAATGCACATGCTCGTCTTTGTTGCTTTTGGGAGAGAGAAAACAACGCTATTTTGGTGTGTGTGCAGTACGAAGACATTCCCCACTATGGGATGGACGGAGTGGGAATCCCGAGCACGATGTACGGGGACCCACACGCAGCAAGATCCATGCAGGCGGTTCACCTGAACCACGGCCCCCAGCTCCACTCGCACCAGTACCCGCACACAGCTCACACCAACGCCATGCCGCCCAGTATGGGCTCGTCCGTCAACGACGCCTTAAAACGAGATAAAGACGCCATATACGGGTACGTCCAGAACATCTCTATGGTTCTCCAAACTTCACGGGCATGAGGAAGACTTGAAATGTTTCGAGAACTCGAGGCGCGCTAGTTTTAATGCGAAATTGTCCGTTTCTTAATGTGGATGTTTTGTCTAATTTATTTGAAGAACTGTTTTATTCTGAGAAGTAAAATCTTCGCTGTTATATTCAAATCGTTTTTCATTCTTCATATTTAACAGTGGCATGCTTGCCTACAAATGCTGTAGTCCTACATTTAAAATAAAGACACAAAAACTTTTCGTTTGAACTAATATTGTGCAAAGTTATTCGTAAAAATAACCGTGAGGTGCAAACTCAAAGCGCCGTGTGTAAATGTTTTTTTTTTTTTTTGCCGTTCTAAACAGCATCTTCACACAGTATAAGTAGTTGTGTGACTTTCGCTCATTTATTATGAATTAGATAGTGTATCCAAACATTCACTCCCGAGACAGGCCGAGTGTGTTTGGCCTGAAGTGTGTGCACTTTTCAGGTACTCTGACCCCGCAGACACTATTGCGACTGCGCTTTTTGTCTGCACACAAATACCGAACTGTAATTGTATTCTGCTTACATGAGCTAGTTTAAATTAAAATCCCAACAAATACTCAGCTTGTGTACAGTTTTGTATAATTCCGCCAATTTGTTCGCGGAAAATGCTGCCGCCTTGTTAATCAATTATGAATTAAATTTCGTGCAAAGTTTCATCTTTACGCAATGCACATATTGCTTTTTCAAAAGTTTGTTTTCGCTTGATTTAAAGTTGATTTTGTTCTTGTTTTCTAGGCATCCACTGTTTCCACTTCTAGCACTGATTTTTGAGAAATGTGAATTAGCCACTTGCACACCCAGAGAACCCGGTGTGGCCGGAGGAGACGTGTGCTCGTCCGAGTCCTTCAACGAGGACATAGCAGTGTTTGCCAAACAGGTTAGAAAGTGTTTTCTGCCAAACTTTGGGTAAATTCACCCACTTCGATTACCAAAGTAAACACAAGTGAAAATAGTATGTTGTTACTTTGAAGTTATTTTCGTGCTTCTGTCTCAGATTCGAGCAGAAAAACCGCTATTTTCATCAAACCCGGAGCTGGATAATTTGGTGAGTGTCTTTGAATTATTGTCTGTCTGCAGTTCTCCAGACTTTCTTTGTTCTTTTTCTTTTAAATGCATTTGTCAAACAGTAATTGCAATAGTATTATTAATTATTAATCATGTTAGCTGGTTTCCAAGAACATGTTTTTGTGGATTAAAAGTTGTGTTTTTCATTAGTCAGAAATTTATTTTTTACTCAGAGATAGAAAAAAAAAATGTGTAAGTGATTTGCATACATTTATCACAAGTATTTGTCTTTAGAAATGCCACTGATTCCTTTTTGTGTGTTTAATCCTTGTTTGATACCTTAAAGGTGAAAACCTCAAATACATTTTTTTCTTATCAATTTTCCCCAGATGATACAAGCCATTCAAGTTTTACGGTTTCATCTTTTGGAGTTGGAGAAGGTAATAAAGGTCACACTAACTGGCCAGTTCTTTTTTCAAACCTGTGGGTCTCATCTGCATAAATGTATTTTTCCTAGTCTGTTGTAATTAGTGTCAAACTCAATCACGCTGCCTATTTCTCCTCAGAGTTTAATTGTGGTGCTTCCACAGCCAAAGATAGAATCATGTCCCAGTGTTCTGACCCTGTTGAGAAGCCTTTTTACAGCTATGATTATTTTTTTAAATCTATATAATTCTCTTTTTCCAATAGGACATGTGTCCATGCACAGTAATTAATGTGTACGCTTTCACCGAAGCACATTAAAATAATTAGATCAGCCCCTGTTCACAATAAACTATATAGGCTTATCTCCAAGCATGGATCTTTTTACGTTAGTGATGTGCACATGCCACTGGCATTTTAATATGAGTTAATACACCGAAACGATGGAGGAAGTTTTGACGCCAAACATTTTCCTTTTCGCACCAAGGGTCACCAACCGTATTATTCTGTTATGAAGGTGGTAATTAAATAACTCCGCGGAATGAAAGAGTTTATACCTTAAATGTCAGTCACGCAGGTCACCTCTCTAATGGCCACGGCCCCGCGAGCAGATGAATTTTACACGGCTGTTGAATTCGCTGTAGCCCGCGAGTCTCTTGTCAGTGTCAATTTTCTGCGATATCTCTATTTTGAGCTCGAGTGAAGTTATTTCATATTCTGGATGCCACTGGTGGCGATCGGAGAGCTTTCCCGTGTCAACTCGCCGTGATTTGATTTCTTTTTCATACTCATTTATTTCCTTTTTTTATTCATTTTTTCCGCTCTTTTTCCACATCCACAGGTACACGAAC
Organism: Paedocypris micromegethes; assembly: GCA_028031935.1. Taxonomy (NCBI): domain Eukaryota; kingdom Metazoa; phylum Chordata; class Actinopteri; order Cypriniformes; genus Paedocypris; species Paedocypris micromegethes. Next base: position 13,066,298 of record CM051500.1, read on the forward strand.
TCTGTGACAACTTTTGTCATCGGTACATCAGCTGCTTGAAAGGAAAGATGCCAATCGACTTGGTTATAGACGACAGAGAGGGTGGATCGAAATCAGACAGTGAGGAAATCACAAGATCGTCGGGGCCCCTGGATCAGGTACGTGCTGGAGCCCGTTTCTCTTCTGGCCCTTTGGTCACTTTCTCTGCCTCGCTGCTATTTGCATACGATTAAGACTTTTAAATTCCGTCGGATTGGAAAATGTGGCCCATTATTGGTTGATTTGAGTTTGATCCCGGAACTGACCCGCGTAGATTAGCTCGCGAAAGCATTGCCATAAACTTGACCCGCTTCTTGTCGATTTTAATTTAGTCTTTCTCACAGCTTTTCTCTTGTCGAGCTGTGAGTAGTATCTCTGCAGACATGTCGGGGACCGGCGCTTTGGGCTTCTTCTGTTTGTTCACGCTTCATTTGTCGCGGTTTTTCCCCTCCAGACAAGCGCTTATTTTTGCGCTGCGTTTTTGCGGAAGGAGCGTTTGTAGAGCGTCAGTAGCGCGTCTGAGAAACGTTGGAATTTTAAAGATGCAAAGTCCCGACCATCGTCATGGATTCTCGAACTCCTCTGTTTTAATTTGTGCTTTACCCCACCAGAATTAGCTTTTGTGTAAGATGGATATATTCTTTTTAAAAATGCTTTGTGATCTTTAATTAATAAAACGACTGCGGAAAAAGACATTTGTTAAACGGAATTAAGTGGTCATAATAAGCGGATTAGTAGATCCACCAGCATAAAAAGTAATGATGTGATTAGGCTAAATAATTTAAGTCCGTCATCTTCCATATGGCTGAGTGATGGAATAAAGCTCTGACCAGTTGTAGCTTTCCAGTGAGCGCGTCGCTAATCAGCGTTTTATTCGAGGGAGAGAAAACGAGGAGTCCGATAAAGCTGCCATTATTAAACGATTTTTAATAATAATTAAGTTGAAAACCTATTAGTAGGTTAATTTTTTTATATTCCGAATAAAGTTACATCTCCACGTGGGATATTATGAACTTGTGATTTTTAAATTTATTAATTAATTCGAGCAGGGGTTAACTTTGAGAGATTAAAAATAAATGAACTTAAACGATGAGCCATGGGAATGTAGACATTATACCGCTTAATAAGAGCAATTCCTGCTTTATTCCAGGGCATGAATATAGATTTTTAATTGAGTTTAAGACACGTTCTATATATTTTCCACGTCTGTAATAGACGTAACGTCAGTCTGTTACCGTTCGTTTATTTTGTTCAGCATAATTCCCGGTGTAAACGGACAAACTTTTCAGCAAAGTATAATTTTTACTTCTTAATTTTTCAAATGGTTAGCAGATGAAAGCGAGAACATAAAACATTTTATTTACGATTGAAATAGTTTTGTTGTTTTTGGTAGAATTTAACTTTAGATTCAGTATAAAGTAGAGTTCATTAGTTTATGTGAACACTGTGTGTGTGTGTGTGTGTGTGTGTGTGTGCGCGCGCGCGCGCGCGCGTGTGTGTGTTTGTGTTTGTGGGCGTGTGTGCGCATGCGTCTTGTGGCCGTCCACTATTGGTGACATCTCTAAGTGTCGCCATGCATTATCTCGTTCCATATGTATTTTTAATATATGCCCTCAAGCACAAAGTTGAATTGGACTGGAAATTATTTTTCTTTGTGCAAATTCTCAAAAATGTTAACAAGAGGGAAAGAGGCGGTTCATTTATTCAAAGGCCAATTTATGCCTGCTGTAACATGGCAGCAAAAATCAGAATAGAATTTATTAAACTCCAGCACCATGTAGCGAAGCCTTGCACCAATAATGTCTCAACTCCAGCTTAGCATTGTTTTGCAAGTGTGGAGAAGAAAGAAGAGCAGATCTCAGGGGTAAAAAAGTCAGATCTCTGTTTCTCCTTCACTATCATTCTCTCTCTCTCTCTCTCTCTCTCTCTCTCTCTCTTACTCTCTCTCACTCTTTCCGCCCCCTTGGCGGCCCTGCGACTTTGGATCTGTGGTGTTGTGGGCTGATAAACGCTGGTCATATGAGCCTCAGGTGCTGGATGAACATGACTTTCTTTAACTCTTTCACTTCAGCTCTAAAGTCGGAATAACACAAATGTAGTGAAAATATCAGGTCTTGCTTTTTTGGAAGTGTTTTTGTGTCATGTCACCGCAAGCAATTTGGAATAATGATATAGAAGTAAAGGCAAATTACGAGATTCAAGCAGCATATTACAGAAGAAAGTCTGAAGTCAACACCAGTGTAATTAGTTCTGAGGAAAATATACAGACGTGGACTGCTCAGTCCTGGACACGTGTTTGGTGTTCTACTTTATAAAAAAAAAAAAGGTGTTTTAATATTTTGTGGAAGTGTTTGTGTGTGCAAAGAGGGCTGTATAAATGTATTTAGAAAAAAAAAAATATATAACTACGGTACCACAATACTCACTCACTTACTCACTCGCTCTGTTCTCTCTCTCTCTCTCTCTCTCTCTCTCTCTCTCTCTCTCTCTCTCTCTCTCTCTCTCTCTCTCTCTCTCTCTCTCACGATCTTTTTCTCACTCTCTCTGTTTTTCACTTTTACACTCACACTCACTTTTCTTCTCTTTCTCTCTCTTATTCCCCTTTTTGTCTCTAAATTGATTTTTTTAATGAGAAAAGAAATGTTTACTATTTGACAAAATGTATGAAGCATACAAAGCAGGGCACTTTGTGTATGTGTATGCCTATACATGTAGTGTAAAAACACACACAACTCTGTGTTCTCAGACTTCTCTGAGTCTGTTTTTTATTGGCTGACCCCTGGTGACCTGTTGATGACGTACATAGTGTATTTCGGCAGCAGTAGCTTTAATCGTAGTCGCCGCTGTTTGCTGAGAAACCCGTGCAACTCTTCTGCCTTCAGAGGCTCTACGTTCATTCGTCCTGAAATTGCTGAAAAGAGTCGCTGGTTTTATTCAGAGCCGCTGGTGTCATTACAGGCCGAGCTGCATTATTGATGTGGTTCTGCTCAGACACCCAGAAGACACGGCACTGTTGGAAAATAATTTTGTTTTAGCTTTGCTCAGGGACTTTTTTGTACACACATTTATTATATTAAATTCTAAGTTATAATGTTTGATTGACATCTACATTTCGATGTTTGATTGACATCTAGGAATATTGTTGTTATATTTGGATAATGTTTGTCCCTGAGATTAAACCGTTGATAGCAAACGTGGCTTTGAAAACAAATAGTGCAGATTATTCTCTCGTCGTTTGAACAGATTATTTTTATTCTGTAGTTTTTGTTACTTTTTATATCAATTTGGCTCGTGTTAAAGTTCTATACTAATGATTTGTGGGAAGCTGAAATGTGGATTCAGAGTCTTTGACACTGCATTTACTGACACTTTAGCGTCAATGGCTTGAGCGTTATTAAACACAGAAACACGAAGATAATTTCATTTTCTAGTGTGAATCTTGTGCTGCTCAAGTGTTTCCCAGCAGAGCTGTAGTATTTTACTCTGTTCAAGTGTCCTAATGCTAATCTTGTTTGATGAGGCATATGAAATCTCTCTGTTTCTCTCTCTTGCTCTTTCTCTGTCTCTCTCGTTTTCTTTTTCTCACTTGCTTTCTTTTCTCACTCACTCACTCACTCACTCACTCACTCACTCACTCACTCACTCACTCACTCACTCACTCACTCACTCACTCACTCACTCACTCTTTCAGTCTCTCTCTTACTTGCTAACTCCTTTACTCTTTCTGTTTCTCTTCCTTTTGTCCTCTTTCTATTTGGTTGAGGTTGTCATTTCTGTTTACCTCTTTAACTTTTATTTTTTCAGTTTTTTTTCTCTTCATTGTTTCTCTCTCTTTCTCATACACACAGGCACACACACACACACACACACACACACACACACACACACACAGTCATTAGGCTCTACCGAATTATGTCAGTTCCAGAAATAGTGAAGTGTGATAAAAGTGGATATGTGAAATAAAGCACAGTCGGTGTGTAAAGCTGTGAACATGTGGCTGTCTTGATGACGTCTGTGGACACGGAACCATAAAACCTGTTCATCTTTATTATTCGGTATGAAGTGGAAGCCCAATTTTCTCTGCATGAGTGGCTGAATAATGCCAGCTTCCATCTAAGAGCCGATACAATGGAAGTGCAGTGAATTGGAATGCCTCACCGATCATACGGAATCAGAATTTCCAGCAAGGAAAATCTTTTCACGGTGAATTAAACGGTGGAGGAAGAAAATGGTAATGAAAAAAAAAACCCAACAACAACAACAAAGAAGCACGAGAGACAGATGACAAATTCTCTCTCTCAAGGATTTAAGAACTTTAACTAAAGCCATGCATGAACGTGGAACATTGAATTTACTAAACAATTAAGCTTTAAATGATTTGGAACTTTACACGTGAGACTTTGCTGGTGTTTTCTCTGGATTGTGAGAAGAGGAACGGCCAGACTAAACACCAAAACAAGAAGCAGGAATAAATCCAGGTTGCTTGTTAGAGAGATATGAATACATCAGTGTGTTTCCTCTCATCCAAACGCAGCTTTGCTCTCGCCGTTTCCTCCGGGCGTCTGGTCGATGCTGAAGAGCTCGTCTTGAGTTTTTTTTTTTTTTATTAATTAGCTGTTAGATCTGTGGTGGACGATGCTATAAATAGACCCTGGAGATGTCACTCACCCTCAGCCCCTCCCCCGTTCCCACAAGGCCACCTCCCACAAGCCCTTCGCTCTTTTGTTCAATTACAGTTAATGCAATACTTTGCTATTTTCTCATTCTAATTATATTTTCGAGAAGGATTTGTTGTGCGTGAAAAACATCCTTCTACACGTGGAGGCTCTGGGTTTCTCGTCTCTAGGGTGCTGTACCATTCTTTTCCACAAAGCTCTGAATAAACAAGTTTCCTCCTTTTTTTTTTACCCTTTTCTTTCACGAAGAGTTCTAGAAACAAGCAATTTGAGTTTTAACCGTTTGCTCCCTGGGCATGTGTTCTAGATTACCTCTTACGCCATTCTTCTGGTATGCTGCAGAATGCACCATTTTGTTTCTTTTGTTTCTGAACTTCATAAATCATCTTTGAATCGTTGCCGTAGATTTTTGGAGAAAAAAACGTCAAACACTGTCGCTTTGGTCAGTCAGGCATTGTCTTCTTTAAAGTTTTGGTTACAATTTGTTTTTATTTTTAGAATAATTTATAAAAATGTGTCTGTTTTTTTTTTTAATTCTTAATTTTTTTATTCTGCACATTCTGTCAATGAATATGAGAAATACAGTCACAGACGCAGATGATCTTTTATGTTCGAGCTTGCTTTTCTCTGATACTATGCCACTTTCACACGTGTACTGAGAGTGGACATGTGTGTGTTGTTCCGTGCCCAGGCCTCGGCCTCCACGTCTCTTTATCTTCTCATGCACTCTATTTGCCAAAGACGGCTGACAAAAACACACTGATCTTTTTGTCAGTAGAACGTCTCTCTCTCTCGTCTTGCTTGTTTTTTTCCATACAGGAAACTTTATCTTTTTTATTTTATTACATTTCATTTTAAATTACTGGCTAACACAGTGTATTCAGTGATGTAGATGTGGACGCTTAGAGCTTTGGACACTGAGAAAAAAAAAATAATTATAATGTAAATGTTGCTTGTGGTTTAATGCAAATCTTTAGATTGTGTGTGTATCAATCAAATATTTATTTCCTCTTCAACAAACTACACAACTTCTCTAAGGACTCCATGGTGATGTCTCATCCGGTTTAGTTTTTGTCCGGTTCATGAAACTGTCGATGTTGATGTGGAAGGGATCCCTAAAAAAAGCCTAAACGAAAAGCATCTGAGAAAACCAGCTTCTGGATTATTGAATCTCTCTGTGTTTCTCCGCAGACCTCGTGGAATAGAGACCACGATGACACGGCTTCCACGCGCTCCGGGGGAACACCAGGACCCTCCAGTGGTGGACACACGTCACACAGCGGCGACAACAGCAGCGAACAAGGTAAGACGTCGGTTCATTCAGTCAAGCTGTGATTAGCACAGAACAACAGTGCATTCAATGCTCATGAAGAATGTGCAAATCTGAAAAGAGCATTAATTTGAGACTCCACCATAGAAATGCTTCTGGGTCAAACAGACAGTGATGTGATTGGCTGGACCGAGTGAACGATTGACAAGCTTTACGTCATCTTCTATCTTGTTTATCGTTTTAGCCTGACAATAAGATGAACACTCTCTGAATGAGACCATTAATGAAGCTGTTGAGATGGAGATTTGAAGCAGATGTTTAAGCTCTGGTCGGCTGGTGATGTGATGTTGACGCAGCATCCGTGACTGTGATACGGCTGGACCGAGTGTGTGAAGAAAGCCTGTGATCACTGTCTTTTACACTGATCAAGCTTTATCTATTGAGTTATTCAGAATCACAATCATAAAATAGCCTCTATTACAACAGACAAGGTCAGCTGATCCCATCAGAAAAATAAAGAATTAATTTTTCCACCAGAAATAATGGACTCGCCGATATTGACTTTAACACATTTGATCCGTAATGGAACATTGCACTTTTCTTCAGCTAAAATGGCCTCAACGCACCGGTTTGATAGTGACGTGAATAGATGTGACGTAACAGCAGAAGGGATGAGTCACACACACACGTACATTCAGTAGAAACATGCATTCAAATACACTGCTTACTATCAAAATCAATTGCTTTTATTAGCTTCTTTTAAAACCACTTGACTAAGAGGATCTTAAACATTTCACAGGTCAAAATTTTGCTGCTAGTTATAATTTAGTATTTTTATAATCTTTCAAAATACTACAGAAAAACAGAAGACCAGCACTTTGAGGCTTCACAAAGTAGGATTCTTTCACAGCAGAAATGTGATATTTCTTGATTGGAAAAATGTTCATCTTGAGCAGAAAACCTTTACTGCAATGGAATTGGCTTCCGTGGCTGCTCGACCAATGAGAGCAGTGGTGGGAGGAGCCGTGTGGAGGAGGATTTCAAAGAAACTGTAGGCAAAAAGCAACTTCATTTATTATTGAAAGCGATGTCAAGGCAGCAGTTTGAGGGCTGCACAGCCAGCAGGCAGAGCAGGATGAGAGCAGAAAGGACCACATTATGTTCCAGATGACTGAACAACGATTTATATACCAGCACTGGCTTCTCCCTCCACAGAGAATGTGAGCAATAGGAGCGAGAGAGAGTGTCCCGGCCGAGTCGGTCAGCTGGCCGATGACTAATGGCCCTGGTTGTTCGTCACTCTCTGATTGGATGCCTTAATGAGCACATTTTGTGCCGGGTTTGGGCTCCAGCTTACGATGACCTTTGCTCTTTATTGACCAAAGTGACACGTCATTTTTCACATACTTCCAATTATCGCCAGTCTTTTAACGTTGCCCCCTCCCCAACTTCGTCCTCTCATGTTCCCTCCAGCATTTTGGACAAATATCTGCTGCCGAAAAACCCAAGGAGGGTTTGGACGTAGGAAGAGCTTGATCTTGAGCAAATAGCTCGTGCACTTGTGGCCTTACAGTTTATTTCACGCCAGTGGAGGTTTAGTAGAAGCATTATACTAATGTGGGTTAATTGCTGATTGTGTAAAGCCATGCTGCTATCCGCATTAGCATGTTCTGTAAGGAGTGACTTCATAATCCCAGTAAGACCATTTTTGTGTGGTTTGCCAGGAAACTCCCATGCCAATATGTCGCAAACACCGTTATGTCCTGCTAAAGTGCTTGATTTTGCATTCAACCAGCTACTAGCCAGTTGCTGAGCTTGTACTTAACCATAAACGGCCATTGCTAAAAGAATTTCGTTCTTTCCTGCAACAAGCCATAAGTCGTGGAATATTTTGTCTACATGGCGAACGCTGTACATCTGTAAGTCATCAGCTTTTGAGATTGGCACTATAGCTGATGGGTCCAGTGGTTGCCATCCACACCGTGTTTTCCACACCGCACCTAAACACCATCTATGTCGAGCAAAAGGATTTTGCTTCTCTCTAGTTTTGTCTGCTTTTTTGTGAAAAGCGGGAGAAATCTTACTACTTAAGCGCACTCAGCACAGAACAGCAGACACTCAGCCCGGGCCGTTCTAATTAGGCCCGGTCCATTACTGTTTGGAGGGTGCTTGCATGCCCCATCTTTGTTTAACTGCCTCACTCTCCGGGGACGTCTTCTGCAATAGAATCTCAAAGCCATCTTTTCTGAACGTCCAGCCTCAATGGGAGAAAAGAAAACAAATCATTATTGCAGCCCCAGAATCCCTGACTGCTAAGTGTTGCTCATTTTAGACGGCGAGGCTTCACATCCCCGGGCTCCATCTCCATGCTCTGAACCCCAACCCAAACACGGCAGGCCACTTTGGAAAACGACACGTTCTTACATACGCGCGGTGTGTTTTGAAAGGCTTTGGGTTTCGTCCGCCTCATCAAAGGGTCCGGGAACAAGGTGATGACTACATGAGTCAGATATGTATCAGCAATTACCAGGACCCATTTGTGAACAGCCCCATGTGTGCCAAGGCAAATAGTTCCTGTGAGGCTCTTGTTTATTGTCTGCATAAATTTACATGCAGAGTCGTGGACTTCAGCGCGGTTCCATGGTGAGACAGCAGAGCTGCTCGCTGAGTTACTGGAGGCCGATTAGGAAGTTCATATATGTTCAACTTTTCTTCATTTTTAATGTGATGTTCACTGTTCACTGGATACTTAAGAAATGAACACGGAACTGATAAAGTGTGATGTTTATATGTGTATGTGTGTCATAGATTTATTAAAATGTTGACACTTAATATATGCATGACACTTAAATATAATATCGATATTTTTATATGTAGGTGTGTGTATGTACAATATATTCACACCCTCATTGATACACACACATACACTTGCACAAACGCAAACAATACACACAGTAACACATAAAACGTATGTAAGATTCACACAACAAATGACAAGAATAAGTACAATCTGATTATGCAAAAGTATTGATATTATTGGGTTTGAGCCAGTCTGATTCCAGATGTACTGTTTGTAAAGCCCATAAGTTAGAGCATATTCTCTTCGGAATGTACTGAACTATTGATGTGCGAAGCCATTAAGTCGCAGTGTTTTAATATAGCCAGCATCAATGCGCACAAGCAGAGCTGTTCTGTTCCTCTGGAAACTGGTGAAGTCTTGGGTAAAAGCTGGAGAGAAACTACAACATCACACTGATCATTACGACGTTTGATTGATTGTGTTGAGTGCAGTTGTCATCATCGACTTGATGGTCAGTCAGCTACTGTTCTGTGTGAAGGTCAGCCTGTATGAGAGCTCTCATTGGCTCTCTGCCACCATGTCTTCTCCACCATTGGCTGGCCGGCCCGACCTCAGACAGGATGCCAGTAAACCTCAGAGCCAGCATCCGCCCACCGCTCCCCCGCCTCACGTGTTTGTCAAAGTCGACCCGTTAATTTCAACGATTGTCCAGCAGACTGGAAGAACCCAACCCCGCTCTGGGTCTTGTCTCAACCCAGTCCCGCCTGCGTGCCTTTGCATGTCTCATGAGCTATTTTCAGTGCTCTGCTGAGTGTGCTGCAATGCTAATCGCTCTGCTTTTTGATTTCCACAGCGAGGTTCTGGCTTTGTTTAGCTCATCCATTTTGAGCCGTTAAGGGGACGTCTCCCTGTTCCTTCACTCTTTCGCTCCTGCTTTAATCGTGCCTGGTGTGTGCACTTGGCTTCAAAGAGCCATCCGATCTCTGTTTTCATTCAGGTGTAGTCAGTCGGCGGTTGTTCCTGATTTACTAGACACTCTTTCGTGCATGCAAAAGCGCTGCGATCAGAAGGGTTAGCGCTCTCAGCGCTCCACGCGTATCAGTGGCAGCACGTTGGTGGGGTAATCTGGTTAAATCAGAGGCATAATGGCTGATAAAAGGTGTGTGGTTTTTATAGTGCAGGGATCTGAGACCGGCACTGGGCGGCAAGAGAAACCCCTGCTGTTTCTCTCTCATTTACATCACACACACACATGCACAGAAGAAGCAGAGCAGAAAGACAGAACGAGAAGAAAAACGATGGAGAGAGAAGAGATCAAGGGATCACAGGAAAGAAAGCAAGGTGCCAATTCTAGGAAATGCAAGGAAGCGTTTGGGAATCCACATGCCTGACAGAAGCAAATCCAAGCATTGCTCTTTTTTTTTTTTAATGAATAACTGCATCCCGTTCAAGCTCTACGCAAAATGATGTAATGAATTTCACGGCAAGACTACACGTAGTAAAACACAGTCATTGCGACCATGTGAGAAAAGCGGAGGAACAAATCAGGCTGTTGCTCTTCTGAGAAGTGTTGGGATGCAGAAGAGAACATCCGATTATGATTGTGATGGCTGGCTCTCAGTAGTGATACCACATCCAATACGTCACACTTGTGCTGCTGAATAAACCATCAACGGTGATGGCTTTATGACCCACTCCTGATAAGACTGTGTGCACTGCAGTCCCGCGCTGGAAAAAGGGGAAACACCACTGGTTCCCACACACAGGGCTGGTTTGCTTTCGGGATTAATGCAATGTTCTGAGTCATGTGGGAAAGAAGAGAGTGAAGAGTGAGAACGAGAACAAACATTCTAGAGGCTCATATATCAGCTGATTCTTCTGCTTTTCTAATGATTGCCAATTTACCTGGCTTTCACTGATGGAGCACCTTGTCTCTGGGCAGATAACACTCATAAAGCTGCATGATGAAGTATTGGGGCTGTGTTTGCTCCTCACACCCGTTCTCCAGCATGTGAACAGTGAGATGATCTCTTGAGTTTGAGCTTTACACTGTTAAGCTCTGTTTGTTGCCATTCAAGTGTTTTCTGTTACATTATGAATGTCCTTATGTCTTTCTTATTCTTTGAATGGCCGTTTGAAGCTAGTTGGTTAATTGAGTTAGCTGCTGTTGGTGTTGATATGACACTTTTTATCTGTTTTTCAGGATAAACTTGTTCGCTACATGATGTTGAAGAATTTATCTGGATTTTTAAAAGATGTCTCTGGTATTTGAATTGAACTGAATTGAATTGAATTGAGTTGAAAAAGCCTTTAATTTTCCCACAGCGGAGAAAATGCTTGTCACAACAGCAGAATAAACAAGTAGACAAGAATGCATGTAATAACATAAATAACACAAATAACACTGCACACTGATATAAATAAATAAATAAACTATAAATATAACCATAACACACAGCACACATAATGATCACTGAAATTATGACCACTGATATTTTTTTTAACTAATTAACTGAATGTAAGTTAACTGAATGTTAATAAATGTCCTTACTGAAGCCGCGTCGGATATAACTCAACTCAATGTAATTTCTTAATTAATTTTTTT
>CM051500.1:13077687-13112687 GCA_028031935.1 Paedocypris micromegethes
TTTTTTTTACTTTTTTTTTTTGTAATTTCTTTTTTTACTTTTTATGTAAATAGTTCCATAAAAGTTGATTTGACAAATTAGAACTTTGAAGCAGAAACAAACTCAACTGGTTAATTCATCTTTATGAACTTTTCAACTTCAAGTTTAGTCACTCAAAGCTTTACAGCTGGTTGCTCGACATTTTTAAGTGCTTGAAAAAGATTCTTTTCTCGTCTCTCAGTCTGTTCAATTCTGAATGTCACGATTATGGAGATCACATTAGTCTGGCTTGGGCTTTCTGTCAAATGTTGAAATAATACAGTGGACATTTCTGTTTTTAGTCTGTGGAATTCCAAATGGGGTCACGATTAAAACACTTTGGTTCTGTTGCACAATTTCCCTGCCCGGTTCCTTAAGGCTGAGAAAGGCCGCTGCGTCGGAAACATCCCATCCGATTGTGCCTTAGAGGATGATGTGAATTTGACAGAAATCAGCACGGCTCATCACTGACGTGTCACAACACATTAGCTCTGTCTGCACAGGACCTGAGTGAAGACTACTGTGCTCAGACACACTGGCCGCCTATGAGATATGCCACATCCAGGTTTCAGGAAAGAGCCGATATCGCCTGGAGAGATACGCTATCACTGTTTGGCTGGCTGATAGAGAGGGCAGGAAGGCCACGGCAGGGAGGCCGAGAGGAAGGGAAAGGAAAGGAAGAGTGGAGGAGGGATGTAGAAAGAGAGTTTAGGGATCAGCGAGTGACAGTAAACAAACAGATTTTTAACCCTTTGTTCATTAATGAAGTGCTTTTGTTTGACTGTGTTGCTTTTGGTTTATTTAGGCTTTTGATAAAGAGATTGGTAATCTCTTGCAATCTTTTTTTTTCCTTCCCTGAACGATTTCACAGTATTATTACTGATACAAAGAAGTTGAGCACATGACAGATTAGTTCAAATAAAATTAGATTCAAAAAACGACAAATCCGCCTGCCGCCTTTTGCGCTGAAAAACAGCATTGGGAAGGATAATCCTCTCGTGATCTGTAGGGATGTACGCTCTTTCTCTAAGCAGCAGGTCAGTCATTTTTATTAGCAGTTTCACTGTGGGTTTGAATCGAGCTTAATGCCACAAACAGTATAGTGCTAATTTTAGCCTCCAAAGAGGATGAGGATGAGTAGCTTGCTGCTAGTTTGCCATATGCTGTCCTGCCGATAATACTGTGTCAGGAATATTTCCCTGCCGTGACTGGCTGCGGTCGTGCATGAAAGATATCACGCTTTCGCTTTAAAAGCAAAACACAAATTTCATTTACCAACTTTAATTACAGCGCATTTGCTGTCTATTTTAAGCATTTCTCAAGGCACTTTGAACATAATACTTTGTTCCCTGATTCATGTATTTTTATTCAACATGTTCTCTCTTCGGCTCCACCCCTTGTTGGAACACATAATAACTTCCATGGTACAGACAGCCAATGCATGATGTCCCGACAATGCGGAAGAGAATTTTCAGAGACCGGGTTGGAAACAACACCTCCGAGAGCCAGTATCATGGGAGCAAACGCCACCGAAGCTCCATATTTGGAGAATTTGGCTTCCCCTCACTGCGTGCTCATGCTATTTGACCTTTGTTGTTTGTCACCAGAGACTTCTCACAGAGAGGAATTATTTGCTGGGGTGCTGGAGTTTTGCAGATGGAATGGATGACGCTCTCTGCAGATGCAGACTGGTGCAAAAAGCACCAGGGGGTGAGCACTGTTAACAACAGGCCGAAAGCTTGACCCGGGACTGACCCTTACTAAACAATCCCCTTCCAGAGCCCAGCCCTGGTCTTTTGACATGGATACCTGCTGAAGGGATTTAGTGGGAAAGATAAAGACCTCCTCAAGTGTTTTTTTTAAGATTTAGGGAGTGAAAGATAACCAACAAACAAAAGTTGATGCTTTGGGTGGGTGGGGGGTTGCAGTGTGTTTGCTTTAATGTGTGCTTGAGAGAGACACACAGAGAAAGAGAGAGAATGCCTGTGTGTGCACGCATGCATTCATGTCGTTTTTTTTTACTAGTGGCAAGTGGTAACCCGATCACCGGCCATTCCCTGGGAACCCGAATGAGTTAAAGAATGGCAGGAACCAGAAAGATTCCCAGATTGATAACCTAAAAATGTCTTTAAAAAGTTCCCAGACCTGTCGCTGCTCTTTGTGAATATATGTGTAAGTGCACAAGTGTGTTTGTGTTTGGTGGTCTCAGTAGAGAAGTGCACGACCCAGCTGTAATGGTATCGCCCGTGTCCAGCCGGCTCTACTCTATTGCTGTCAGGAAGCAGACGTCCAGCACAGCTCTGTTTCCTTCACTTCCAGCTCTGAGCCTTATCTCTCTGGTTCACTCTGGACTGATAGAACTACAATTCCCTCACATTCCCTCCGCTTTACTTCCTGTGGCCTCAACACGAGGGTGAAACAGAGGCCTTCTTTAAATAAGAACGCACTCAGCGGTTACGCGTCCTTGTTTCGCTGGGCCTTTCTTAGATTGTGCCACTTTTAACGGAGATGGAGACGCCACGTTGTCACGATTCACCCCTTGGATGTCTTAATTTCCCATCTTGCCTTTAAAAACACGACTCATCATGCGTAATTCTGCCGTATAATTCCCTCTCTGTGCAAACTTAATTTAACAAATGCAGTTGAAGCCAAGCAGGCTATTATTAGCAGTAAAATACCCTTGTATTATCTACTGTACTACAGCCCAATGGATGTTGATACGCAGCAGTTGAGGAAAATCCCTGTGCATTAGGGCACTTATCTCAGCCTGTGTCATTTAGATAGCTGCCATGTGGAAAATTATCTGCTCGGAGCCAATAATAAAGAGTGCTACAGTTAACCACGCGGCGCTGGAAAATAAGAGCAGAACGTCTGTCTCTAGTCATATGCTGGAATTGGCATCTTTCATTTAGCTTTTGGATTGGAAGACACATGTAAGTGTTTTTAAGCCATTTTCTTACCGAAAATGAACCTCACGTTGGGTCCATGGTTTGCTAGGATGTTTTTACAGGGGTTTACTATGTGTTTGGGGTGTGCAGTGGTAGATTTGAAGGATGCCAATCAAATAAATTGTTTCAAGCAAATGCAGCTTGTGAAACGTTCTAAACAGTCAAATTGCTTCATGTGTCGAGAAAAAGCTGTTTTACCAAGCTGACTCGCCATCCATCTGATATACAAATTAAGTTCACTGTAAAAAAAAACCCAATACATTTCTATTTTTGTTTTGTTTTGTTTTGTTATTAACAATGATTTATGTACTTAATGAAATTTTTTTTTAGAAATCATATCAGAGAAAAATGTATAACCAATAGCTAAATACAAATGAGTAAAAGTCATATTACATCCTATTGTTGTACAGTGAAGGGGAGGGGCTTTGCTATGTTGAATGCATGTCAAGGGCGGAGTTTGCAGGACTGGCTACTTTTTTCTAACTGTTTTTTTTTTTTTTCGTTTGGAATAATCATGAATTCCATATTGTGCTTCCGAGAGTCTACACGGACTCTTTGCTTTTGTTGCATGAGGAAAAAAAAAGCTCTTTACTTTCAGCCATCCTGTCTGGCCTTCTGGATATCGAACAAAGCTGCCCCGGAGAAGGTGTCAAAAGCTGTGTGTGAGAAGAGTGTGTAAAAACCGCGTGTGTGTGTGTTGCCTCAGTGGATTCGAAGGACTTTTAAAGTGTTCCCATTTGAACCTCGCCAGCAAGTCTTTCTTGCCCGCTTTATATCTTCAGATTAAAAAAAAATTACAAAGGCGAAAAATCAATAGTTACACAGTAAAAGTGCTTGACATGAAAGGGTAAACTCAGGACCCTATACTTTCATTTTGACCGTTTTCTTCTCTACACTCGGTCCTGAGGAAGAATGATGGGGGAGGAGGGGAGAGAGAGGCCTCGGTTTAATGCTGCGTTTGTGCCCCTGGGCCTCCATACGCTTTCCAACGTGTCGGGGGCTTCGGTGGAAGTGACCCCTGCACAGACACGGACGAAAAGGAGCCGTAACATTTGCAGTGACATTTTTGCCGTCACCTGTGGGTATGTCAGCGGCCTGATCCCCGAGACCTGGGAATATGCATGAGGAGCTCTCGGTCGGACTGAAGCGGGTGGCGAGGATCAATTAAAGGCATTATAGCCGTGAATAAAAGTGACATTATGCATTTTTGCTCCACTGCGCAGAGATGACACATAAACACATGGTTGGTTTTCTTGCCATTGTGTGTTTTACAAATTGGTCAGCGCATGCATAAGCTTAAAAAAATAGGACAACCTAACTAATATCTCTAAAACAAGAAATATCATGGCGGTCCAGCGGAAGGGAGTAAGCGTTGCAGGTTTGAGTCCTGCTCCAGTTGGTTTCAGTGTCTATGAGCCCCGGCTTAAGGCTGCCCACTGCTCCTGGTGTGTGTCCACTAATGCAGAGCACAGTTTTGCACAGTCTCTAGTGGCCATATTAACAATCTCACTCACTTTGTTTTACTTTATTGTCTGCGTTTATTGCTACTTTGGAGTAATTACTGAATGATCTTAACCGTTATTTTTACAGAAATGTTTTTTTCCCCCTCATGATTATTCATAATTTTTGCATAGATATTTTCGGAACAGAAAGCACCAGTGTACACAGAGTGTCCCTTGTTGAAAATCATACCACAGGAATTCCAGCATGTTCGGAATATTTGGCGATGGGAGGCGCTTGTGACCCAGGCAAAGGGAACCCCCGCTGCCCGTCCATTCTAACCATGTGAATGGCCTGAATACAATGAACCCGGCTTTTTCTTTTCTTCCCCAGCCCACCCTCTTCTCATTCCCCGCTCTCTTTTTATGCAGCACTGTGTGTGTGTGTTTGGGAGAAAGAAGAGTGTGTGAATGCGTGCACAGTGAAAAGACAGAGGATGGTGGGGTCTTAAGGGTGAAGTTTGGCTGGACCACGAAGCCACAGTGCAGTCACACGAGTGTGTTTAAATGCTAAGGGAGAGTAATAGAGCGGCACAGGTCACCCGACTCCCTCCGCTGAGAGAGGCCAGAGGTGCCCGAGAAATCATCCAACGACCAAATGTGGTGTAGAGCAACAGCCAGTCTGTTTCCACATCCAGCTCGGCCCCATCCATCCCACCACGGCCAATAAATCTTGGTCAAAACACTTCTTAAAATTGTTTTTAAAGAGCAGGATGGTGCACTCTTTGAGTTACGACTTACTAGCTGTTGACTAAACATTCAAATTTTACATCCTACTCCATTTGTTAAGCCCATGTAGTTATTTTCAGCATGACTGACCTGCTGAAACGGTTCATGTTGCTGCTCCACAGTAGGGTTTCCTTAACCGGGTTCACGCCGTATTTAGTTTCTTACATTAGTTTCTTCATTAGATTTGGTGACGTAAACATTGTGAGTGCATCAGAACGAAATGGCTGCTGTGAACACAAATTTTGGAACAGGCTTTATTTTAGTGGTTTTACACGATGGATATTACATATGTTATTAAGCAAATAATAAAGTTGTATTTAAATGGAATTATTAACACTGTCTGGCAGGTTTTGATACAAATTGGGCAATTTTTTTTTTTTATCAATTATTAGAAAGCCGTGATTTACGATTTCAGAACTGTGAAAGTATTTTTAGAATACAAAGGGGAGGGGTTTTGTGATGTTTCATTGAAAGAAGCTGGTTAAGGGAGGAGTTTATTTTTGCTCGACTCCACAGCCGAACCGCACCCCCTCGGTTTGAGACCAGCTCTACTGTGGAAAAGCTAATGACAGGAACTGGCACGAGCAGAAGACAGGTATTGTGATGGGCCAGACCAGCCTATCAGAAGAGTCGGCTGACAGTGGCATGTTGAGAACCTGATTTTTGCAGCAGCCAGGCAGCTGGAGCGTCACGGGCCGTGTGTGCGCCTACGAGGGGGTCATAAAGAATTCTCTCCCTGGTTCGCCGCAGGGCATCCTCCTCAGCCTCTGGCCTGCTCCAGTCACTGGCCTGCTCTCTAATTGCTGCATAGACTCCAGCACACATGGCCAGATGAGATGACATTTCCCTCTCTGTCAGTGGCGAACTGGACGGCGCAACCCCTCCCCTCCGCACCACCTCCCTCCTGCTGGAGTTGCTAAGACGCTGTCATAACCCATTAGCAGCTGGCCAAAGTTCGCCCGTGGCATTTCCTCATGGCATCAGCGAAAAGGCGCATAAATCTGCCGGTGGAGCCTGCTGCTGGACTAATGAGGCTGTGAGCTTGTTTATGGACTAGCATCATTTTTATGATTATTTCCACCTTTTCGGTCTTGCCGCCATCATTCGTCTTTATTTGGCACTGGCGAGTGCGCAAGCTCGGTGGCGCGCTGACATTTTCACACCGACGTACTGTATAGACACGCCTCATGTCAGCTGCAACGCCCCGGTTCCAAAGTAGATGAGATTTAGCTCAGTTCACAAAAGTGAATTTCCCCCAAAATGGGAATACCAATAAAATCGACAGTGATAAGCGCAGCATTTCACAGACACATTGAGTAAGGTGTTTAGAGGAATCTGACAGTTTTGTGAGTCTTTAACTTAGAAACTCCTTAAACTTTTACAAGAACACCTTGCACCTCAAATTGTTGGGCGCTTAAGAACGCCCGTGCAGATTTTTTTTCAGTTTTCTTTATAATTGCATGTATTTTGTAGCCGGAGTTTGCAAAACTACAATGGGATATAAGCTACAATCCGATAGAATCAGTGAAGATAATATAATTTCTCATTTATTTTTCTAGCATGCACACATTGCAAACTCTAATAATGCACTTAGACAAATACATGCAAACAAATATTTTAGAATTCAGAGACTTCATTTTTGTTGTAAAACGTTGAACAACCCGGAGCCGTGGGCAGCCTTAAGCTGTGGCACCCGGAAGCATGTGGGGGTCAGTGGAACCTGCTGGTCTAGGATCTGAATCTGCCACATGGACCAACAATTTTCATACAACATCAGTGGATACACTTTCCGATTTATTTGTATTATTTAGCAGAGGGTTACACTGTTGTGCTCAAACTCACATATTGCGGAAAAAAGTAACATACCTGTACTGCCTCATGATATTGTAGCATTATTGTAGAAAACTGTGATTAAATTAGTCCCAGACTCGTGGAAGTTAAATGGGTATCGAATTGCGCCAAAAATGGAAATCCCAATAAAATTGACAGCTTTCTTTTCCCTCCCCTTGTTTTCCTTAAAGGGCAAGGTCTTCAAAGGCCACTTTTAAGGGAAAAATATTGGGGAAGCAAGGCTAAACAGTTCAAAATGTCTGGAAGAGGCGGAAGACAAAAGCTCAGGAGAGCGGCTTTACCCTAGACATCAGTCAAATGCCCCCTGCTCCTTTTCCCCTCCTCCACTGACCTGATATCCAGTGTTTGCCTCTGTTTTGCTAAGTCACACGGGACGAGCCCCGAGTTTATTATTTTAGGCTTTGCTGAACACGAACTGGTCTTTGCACCGGATTTGGAGCATTTGCTTCTAATGAAAACGGTGTCTTGGATTACAAACCAGCAGTGCCACTGTCTTCCAGATGAGCCAGGAAAGCATGTTTTGCTAAGAACAGTAGGAAGACAAACCGCTTGCAAAGCCAAGGCTGATTTTGGCACCAGCAATTATGTAATCGAAGCTCACCTTTGACGTCCTATGTAGTCCGCCGTACTCCTTGTTCGCGCCGGAGTTTGTTCGGGAAGGTCAGTTTGACTTTGCTTGGTTTCCCAGTGTGTGACCGACTGAGGAAAGTGCCCTTGTCTAAAAGGCAAACCTATTGTATCTACATAAGTCTTCACTTAAAAAGTCTCAGCCTTTTCTAGGGCTTCTCTCCTAGGCGGAGAGTATTTTATATGGAACGTAGAAAGCCTTCGCTCTCCTAATGGTGTATATAATTCAGGTGCCCGCAAGGCATGCTTTCAGGAATTCTTTTGCCTGAGGTAATGGGGAGCAAAGACTCTTTTAGACCCTTGATTATTCTATTGATGCATGGAGCTGGGAAAAAAATGATCTCCAACTGGATTACTGCAGACATTTCCATTAATTATCAATGATACAGGTGCCTTGTGTCGCTGACAGAAAGCTGGAGCAGGAGAAAGAGTTAACCCTCCATAATCTCCAGCACCGGCACTTTTGGAAGTGCTTTATGTGTAATCAATAAGTCGCTCTGTGCATTCCCGTGCCTCTTCCGTTGAAATCCCAGCCGTGCGTGCTCCGATGCCTGGCTTGTGTTCCTTCTTATTTATTTTTAGGAGAATCGCAAGCTCATAATGACAATTATGAGTAGTCTTTTCAACGGCGCTTGAGGAGAATGCATACAATAATTGGGGATCTGAATCAAACAGGCACGCAGAAAAACGTTGGAAATGTGAGGCATAGAAGGCGGCGTAAGCCATCTTTCCTGTTGAACTGCTGGTAATAAAGCCTTATCGAGCACCCACAGGTCGCTGCGAGCACCCGTGTGGTATTGTTATTAAAATACCATGATTTGAAAAGCTGCTGTTTTGTAAAAAAGCCATATTCACTCTGCCCCCCTCCAGTCTCTCTTCTTTTTTCTTTCACTATGTCTCACTCCCTCATTCTCTATTTGCCCCACAGTTTCATTTTTTTATAGTGTGTAAAAGTGTTTTATAGTGTGTCTAAAAGGTAAAAAAGACACCAAGGCAAACTTCAATCAGTATCACCCAGGAATAATGAAGACTAAATCTCTCTGTCATTACCAATTCTTTGGTGACGGTGTTGGAAGGCAGGGGGGAAATACGACCTTACATGTCCATTGTGCTCCATCTCCCTCTCCGAGTATTGTGCGGGAATGTGAAAGGGGGTTATTTATAAAAGTATTAAAAATGAATGCATTCAGACGTGATGCTTCAAAGCTGTACTAAAGCGCTATTGTTGGCAGCTTACTCCTTTGCCTATTTAGCTTTAAAACAAAATTCTGTTACCAATCTGTGACTGACAAACTGGGTCTCCTGATGCAACTGTGTGTGTGTGGTTTTTATAGGTGATGGGTTGGACAACAGTGTGGCATCGCCGAGCACAGGGGATGACGACGACCCGGATAAGGAAAAGAAGAGGAATAAAAAACGTGGGATCTTCCCCAAAGTGGCGACCAACATCATGAGGGCGTGGCTCTTCCAGCACTTGACGGTGAGTCCAGCCAGATCCATTCCAATTGGCCACACACATCTTAAGTGAAATAAAGGCAGAACTGGGCCTGTCAAGTTTATCTCCTGGAGTTGGGGAGTCATAGGAACTTTCACAGTGTGTATCAACATATCATTATCATAAGTCGTGTCTATATTGGGATGAAATGTTCAAGATTTATTGACATAGTTGCATAGATATCCCAAAGTTTGATCAGACAAAACTGTGGATACACACACATACAGTGTGTGTGTGTGTGTGTGTGTGTGTGTGTGTGTGTGTGTGTGTGTGTGTGTGTGTGTGTGTGTGGATTTCCTCTCACCTACCATAGAGACGTGACAGAGCAGCTCAGTCCACTGATGTGGTCGGCTTTTCCTTTTGCTTTGATGGATTTCACTTCCTGTATTTCTTTTACCACAAAGTAATCGGAGTGCTGTCAAGACACCACTTATCTCCACACGTAACCTTCTGCTGGACTGAACACACCTCCATCACTCAGTGTCTCTCTCTCACTTGCTCTGACTCCTAAAGCACAACAATAATGTCCCCTCATCAGAAATGCTGATGTCTACTTGAAACGTCATGGTGATCCTACCTTGCTTTATAGCTTTGTGGTCGCTGGCGTTGGAGTCACGAGGATCCACTGTTGAAAGTTTTTAAAACTATCAGAGCCAAAAGTTAAGCCATTTGATCAGTGCCCAGACCCAGAGAGTCCCACATCTGTCCCAAAGAAACTATGCCTGAGCCCCTCAGGACCTCACCTGCTCCCATGACAAATATTACTAAAATGAGTAATATTTATTTACAGCAATTACAGCTAATAGCCGAAGCCCAGCACTAGATCAAATGTCTCTTTTAGGCATTTGCATGTTACATTGATTCTAGATTTCAAGTTTCAGTGCCGTAGTCATAACTGTTGCTCTCACCAGATATTTTTAGTTCTTATTGAAAGTGGAAGAATTATGGGCACAGTGTCGTTCCAAATCATTCTCCAAGCCAGAACACTGACGGTTGAAAATAAGAAACATTAAATAGACTTCCAGACAAACCAAGAAAAACCTTTTGTAGAATTTCTTACTTTACTAAATCTTTAAAAAAAAGTTACACGTGTATGTATTCATGCACATGGACATTTTCTTATGGGACAACCACATAATTCCGTAAGTGTACAGGCATTTTTTTGCGAGTTCATTCCTAGAAAACATGTACAATGATTCCCAGAAATCACTATATCTCCCGCTGCCCTCTTTGAAAAGTGCAGAATATTTCATAGTTGGTGATGATATTTGCACGATGAGAACACGAGAATAATGGAAAAGGTGGAGGCCCATTTCCTTTGAATCAGCCTCAGGTCTGGTCCCCCGAGATTAAGACGGCAGCAATTAGCAAGTGCTGCAAACAACACGGACAGATGCCAGCCTGGCGTTAGAGAAATATAGATAACTTATATGCCAACCACAGCAGGAATGCACTCTGTGAACGTCACTGGAATCAACCCTAGAGACCATTGTGCCGAGACGGATGTGTGAAGTGGGTGGTGGTACAAGATTATCCTGATGAGCCTCCACGGTGTAGAGGTGGAGGAGAGGAAAACAATAAGCGGAACGGAGGGAGATCCAGAGGAGACGGGGAATGCTCTCGGAGCAGCTACACCCCTGAAGCCGCTCTTTAATCAGTTCATTTCAGTCCCCGGTTATTAGAGCCGGTGAAAGAGGGCTGAGAATAGCACGGCAAACCAGAGGGAAAGATACTAGCTAATTACTTGCAGCACACAAGCGTTTTAAGATGCTGTAAAGCCAGTGTGAACACATTCCAATAAATTTTGTGGCCAAGGAAAAAAAATACAACAGCCTCTAAAGGTTTTTTGTTTGTCTTTTCTGTTATCGGAGTGGAGATAGCGTGAGTGTGCCAGGCGTTCTGGAGAGGAATGAGCTGCTTTCCTTTTCCTGTGGCCATGAAATTGGACTCTCCCCTCCCACCTCTTCCCATTTCTCCTTCCCTCCTGATTTTCACCCTCTATCTCACAAGCTGTATTTTCTTATTTAATTGAACAAGAATTGAGGAATAAATGGAAGCCATTGCCCCGAATCCCGCTGTGCTTGTGTTTTTGCAATCAGCTCCCTGGCGTAAGGCTAATTTGCAAAATTACGAGATGGAGTAATTAGATGAAAGACTCTAGATTGTTGCTACGCAGCCATGGCCCGGCCTGATACTGGAAGGCCCAGTATCATTCTTAGCTTTGGACTTCATCTTGTTTGTTTGCAGGAACGAAGAACCAGAGGCTGCCACTCTCACAGCTCGTAAAAAGGCAAACCGCAGCAGCAATGTGCAATCTCCCTTGTTTTATGTGCTGCTTGTGTTCAAAATAAAACAGGAAGGCATAATCACTTTTAATACAATCAGACTCCAATTTAGCACCTTTTTTTTTACACACGTGCAACCATTCTGTGAGCAGCATTCTTGTTTTCATGGGTTTTTTCTGTGGCTTTCTCGCTAGGAGCACATTGTGCCAAACCTCATCTGTACTGAATTTTGAGCAGAACCAGGTGTGAAAAATGCTATAACTCATTTCTGCACTCAGTGGAGTGAATCATGCAGTGGTTGGACCAACAGGCGTGGGGGTGGACGGTGTCCTCTTAGGGGAGTTTGGCGGGTGTTTCTGCCCTATAGTTGGCGTTTGGAGTGAGCAGTAGGGGGAAGTCAGGCTCAAGTTGCCTGCTGATGATTTCCTGGGCAAAATTACACATGTTCAGCACATGACCTCGTCTAGAAGTAGTGCTTGGAAAGCGTGCACTGTTTCTAATCCTGCGTTTGGGAATAATCCTCAAAATGTGTTTAAACATCCATTTTACCAGTTACAAGGATTGCATTGAATATTCCACCACTGGGTGCATGTCAATACTTCTTGTACAAAAAGCCGAAAATGCACTTACTCTATTAGTATTGAACTTAAGACAGTAAGCATGCAAATGTTAAATGCATTACCAAACAGATCATGGAATTTTTATCCTTGAATGCGCAGCTATTTATAGATTGTGGAGGACATTTGATTTTTACAGGGTTGTACACAATATTGATCCGGTTACATATGCTATGGTCTATTATGATATATTATACATATATGATTTAATATCATACCAATGCCAATTTGGTAATTTTCCATTACATTTTTAAATATTTTTTTATTGTAAAATTTAATGAAAAAAAAACATTAATCAACAAATGTCTTAATTTATTTTAGACGCAATCATAATGTTTGAACAACTATGACGGTCACATTCAAAACATGACGGTTTTCTGGAATCGGCAGAGGACTCTGCATCCATTTTGTATCCACTTGAAACATGGCTGCCATTATTGCAAGCGAGGTTCCTGCCTGGCTCCTCTTTGTCCAGAAGAGTGACATCCCAGTAACTAGGTTTAGGCATGGTAGCAGTTAGACCAAGAGACCACTCTGAAAGGCCTTGTCTGAAAAGCCACCCCAACGATTAGAGGTCAGAGGTCACCAGGTCTCAGATGCCGTTAGTCGGAGGTTATTTATTGCCGAAGCCCTGAGATGTCAGTGCACTGGTCAACCATGGCAACCCCAGCACCGCACCCGCCTCTTAAGCTTTCCCTCACATTTACCATGTAACGGCAAATCCTCAAGAGAACCTGGCACATACACAAATCAAATGACTCCAGCCAGAAGTCCAATAACTCTGAACTCTGAGAGCGTAATGTATGTTTGTTCGTTCGTTTGCAACAAGAGCAGAAAAACCATGCAGATTAATATTTGCAAATTGAATTTAGCAGCCTAAGGTCTCTGGTTATTTCTTAATTTTTTCTTAGTATCAGTAAGTAGTGGAGGCGCCACAAACAACTGAAATGACTTCAGGGAATTCTCCACAGTAGATCAAGGCCTTTAACTTTGGCTCTTGTTAATCTTTTTTTTGCCAGACTTTTCCTGGGTTTTACCAACTTCTCGAGTCTATTATTTTGTTTGCGAGGGAAGAGCAGAACACAGTTTTGAGTACTTGAGACATTTAGGAGCAATGACATAATGCTCTTTTTATTTTAAAAGTCGATGTCCAAAAAGAGGCAGCTGAGTCCATCTTAAGGCTGTGGCAGGATGCCCCCTACCCCACGGCTGCCGTTTTGTAATGAAAACATCATCAATTATCCCACTGACAGGCCCCTGGGACATGGGGCAGGCGAGTCTTTTGGCTGCTTTTTGTAGACGTACAGCCCCCTGAACTCCCACTCCTCGCTCCCAGAAAGGGAGGAAAAAGACTGTAGATTCATCAATGGTGAGGCTTCGACAGTGACAGCATAAATGGAATTCGTATGTCATGGCCAGATTGGATTGAATTGGCAGACTCCACATGGTGCAAAAGAAGTGGACGGACGCTGCTCCGTCACTGCTGACGTGGCCTTTCACTAGCCATCTGTGCCCTGATTGATGAGTGCCACATCAGTGTCCCTCGATCTACCCAAGCGCACTGCAGCGTCCCCAACATCAGCTGTACCTTTGACAATAAAATGCTTTGGAACAAAGGCTGACAGTTTTCTCATTCTACATTGGACAAATTGGTGCGTTTTCCTTGCACTGTGATATCCCTAAAGAGCAGTTGGCATTTGCGTCATACAACCTCTGAACTGCTAGAGCAAGACTGATCCCAACCAGGCAGTTTCACTTTGCCCATGTTGTGTACTTTCAATTGGAATATGTCGGCTTGCTATATCACAGTTTTGTATTTCATTATCAGCTACTTGTGAAGTAGCATAAGTGTCACATCCACATACCAGCCACAATCATAAGCTGTGAAATCACGGTAGGCAAAATGACTATTATTCATTGTGTAGTTTCTCTGAAGTGCAGTGTCAGCAATAACTGCTTAGCCTGTTTCTGGTCAGATTCTCCTGCATCCATCACCGCCAGTGTAGCCGTTTCAACCCATTGGAATTATAAGTTCTTATAAATTTGGGAAGTGTTTGGAATCCAGACATTATTAATTGCAGTTCGTTGCTTCTTGAGCATTTGTAAAAGATTCATTGGGAATCAAGGATTTTGGTGCTTGATTCACAAATGTAATATCAGCTGAAGGATAAATATTTTGTTCAAAACAGGACATCCAGTGGTGATTTCAGACCAGGTCAGGCTGTGGTTTTTATTAGGTAGTCTGCAGCTCAATACCTTTGACTAACAGGCAATGGCGCGCAGAGCAGAGCCCGTTCAGTCTGTCCCAGATACTCTTGGCTTACTCTGGTTGTGTGTGCCTGATGGATTATATGGCAGCAGAGACGCAGTAATCAGTTTGCACATTTGCTGAACTAATTTATCAATTCAGGTCCTCCTACTTGTAATCTCAGCCATGCGTGCTGCTCTGAGCTCATTGAGCCTTTCGTCTGGGGATAAACAGAGGAAACGGTACTTACTTGAGGACATTTTATGGTGCTTTTATTTTCCTTTCATGAAAGTCACACAAAAAAAATCAATGATGTAATTTTCCGACAATGTATTTACACTACTTCTCTTGTTAACCTTACATTGGCCCTCCTTGGTTTTCAAATATATACGTAAATAAATGTGTATATGTCTGTATACATTTTCGTAGTAAAAAAACTGCAAGCATACGTATCTACCAATTAATGAATAATTTTTTGGAGTCCAATGAAGTTGCAATCCTACGTAAGCTTATCAGATTGTAACCAAGATTGTTCAGTTGGCTAAATTCAGAACCTTTCAAAGTTGGTTTTTATACCATTGACTTTCTAAGGCAGTGAACAAAAGGGGAAATAGTTTTAGACACTTAAAACCACTTAGAATCTTCTTATTTGACTCAACTTTATCCAGGGCTTGGCACATACTCAACTATTGAATAGGATTCTCTCCATTTAGCTCCAATAGTGGATCTTGACCTTTTACTGCTGCACTGAGTGCATGGTGTTTCCTGTCGCAATAAGTGATGCATGGCTGCATGGGAGCTGCATTGAGAGCACCTGCTGATCCATGTCGTCCCCTTGGAGATTGCTGCGCACAGCCGGGGGGATTATAGCTCCTCTGTGTGAAGCATGTGCAGTGTATCACCGGCCAGACGTTGGTGTGTTTTATCACACTAGGGTCACAGAGGAATAGTCAATCCAAGATCACACGGAGAGGAATAGTGGGTTTAGATGTGTGCATTGTTTTCTCCTCTCTGCCTGTGATCAGCAGAGTGTTTTAAGTGTGGCTGAAGAGCAAGCAGACTGAGAGGCGAGGTGGTGCTCACTTGTTTGTTACAACAGATTAAGTCATTGATTTGTATAAGCTGTGCATTGATGGAGAAAGGTCTTTCTTCCGTTCAGAGAGATTGAGAGGCACTCGGAAGAAGTGACAAACCAAATGTAACCAAGAGGTGAAATATTATCTTCAGTTTTCATAACGTTTGAATCTAATCGAAATGTTCCTTTGGATGTAGGAAAGTGGCATAAGGGAGTGATTGTAAAATTCCTATACCTGTTTTTTTTTTCTTCCAAGGGTGCGCAGGATACTCCCCCGCGTTGAACATTAATTAAAATGGCAAGGGCAAAAGGGTAATTACGATAATAACATGATAATATTCTGGAGGTTATTAGAATTTTTTTTGCTCCCAAAATTGCTTCCTTTGAGTATCACGTTTCAGTGGAATTAGCTAAAGTATAATTTCCTTGAAATCAAAGTCATTGAAATGGAATATCTGG
Organism: Paedocypris micromegethes; assembly: GCA_028031935.1. Lineage (NCBI taxonomy): Eukaryota > Metazoa > Chordata > Actinopteri > Cypriniformes > Paedocypris > Paedocypris micromegethes. The sequence continues at coordinate 13,093,539 of CM051500.1, forward strand.
TCAAGGTGCAATATGGTAAGCCGATTCTCTTAACATTTAATGCACCGTGAGTTTCTGCCCCCACCAACAACCACCCGGTTTTGGCTACTGGGAAGCAGGAGGGTGGAGTAACTTTGCATATTACTCGTGATCCTTCCGACAATGGCTGCAAAATGTCTTTGGGTCATTTTGTGTTAAAATATCATGTCACCATGACTTGGTGACCTTATGGTCCGTAGCGTGACCTGTTCGGTTGTGTTCAAATACAATCTCCAAATATATTATCCTCCCCTGCCGAGTGCCGGCAGTACACCTCCAGCTGCGGTTGGTGTGGCACGGCGTGGCTGAATTGCTTTTGAATGTTCCCCCCTCAAATAGGCTGTAATTACAAGCTTAAAGAGGTTTAGTGGTCCAGTAAACTACATAATCACCCCTGAATTAGCCCGGGCTCATCAGCCGCAGTCCACCAAGCTCCAGTCAGTGTTTGCAGGCTCTGGCCCCCTTATTACCGTGCGACTGTGAACAGCAGGTGTGGAACAACACGCATCACCTTAAACACGGACTCCCCACCCTTTCACTGGGATCTGTAATGAGCCTGAGCAAGCGTCCTGCCTACTCAACTGCGAAGGAGTTCAGATCAGAACCTGAACCCTGTCGTGGCACCTTTCTTCTGTCAAAATATTAGGACACCCATTAAAGATATTGCCCCTCCTCTATGTAAAGCTATTCAAATATTAACCATTGTCTTCAAATGAAGTGGCCGACAAATCTGGTTGTTCAGACATGTATGATTTTCTCCTTTGACTGTTGAGCTTTGCATTTTTCAATGCAAAGTTCACATTTTACATTTGATGGTGTTGATTTAGCACGTCCAGAGATTGGTGCTTTAAATAGGAATAGATGTGTGTGATGCACATTCCTGCCTACACTTGTACTTTTAATTACATCATTTGCCACATACTATCAGAGGTATACATTTGAAAAAGTTTTCAGCTTTAGTTTGATGCAGTACAAGACAAGACGACATCTTTTTTTAGGATTTGGTTGGATTTGGTTGGACAGTAGATGGTCATGTCTACTGAGAGCCTAGAGCTTTAACGTCACAAAAAAGCTAAACGTTAAAACGTGAAATGTAATAAACTAAACGTTGAGTAGAAAGAGCAAAAAAGTCAAGCCTAATCCTTTTTCCGAAATAAAAACTCACGTGCACCAGACGAAGCCAGCCTACTCATGGCCGGCCCAAGTTCTGGGAAGAGAAGTTCTGAATAGACAGCCAAAACGGCCCTTCGATCAAGCCTCGGGCATTCCTCAGGGGCAGTTGGCTTCCATGTGGCCTAGACACATGGAGTTGGCATCAGAATGGGAGGCAAGGTCCAGTCTGTAAGGAAGTCTCTCAGAGAAGACAGTAGTGAAAATATTTTGCTAGACCATAAAGATGTCTTGTCAGGTATAGATCCAAAGACCTAGAATATTCTCCTTGTTGCCTGGAGTAAATTAATCTATGCCTCTGGTTTGTGCATGCCACTCCACCCAAGCGTATTTTCTCATAAGTAACACACCAATGAAAAGCACTCTTAAAGAAATTAATCTGGTACGGAAATCATCTTTAATCCAAATCCAGAAATGTTTCTTTAATAGAACTGCAATAAATTGGTTCTGGAGGTGGGGGTTGTGGCTGATTGTAATTAACTAGTTAAACGGAAGACAATACAATGCGTCCACAGTCATGGGGGAGGACATGTTCAGTATGTGGACCAACCAACCACCAAAGTTAACGGCTAAATGGTTACTGCTGAGATTTTTTTGATTCGCGGGGGAAGCAAAATGATGAGGAAAACACAGAGATGAAAGGCCTTCCAAAATAGTTCTCCCCTCGCAGTGAACCAGAGGATCCTGTCTAAGGACCTGATAAGGTGCACAGCTGGAGCTCATCCAGACCTCCTCCTCCCTTTTCAGCATAGACACAACTCTCCCGACAAAGACATGGAGACCAAGAGCACACAGCTCTCATGTTTCTGCTTTCAAAGTCTGGGTCATGCCTCTCCACTTTCAGGGTACACTGTAGTAAACACTGCCCTCTCCCACAGAACGGTCTCCTGATACAACTTGACTCCTCATATCTCCCTAGTATTTATAACATCATTCTTAGCCAATGCAATGGATTGTGGGTAAGAAACTGTTCTTTTTCTGATTAGCAATCTTCTGCTCCGACAGAGAAGGAGAGAGACCTCTTCACCTCGCCTTATCTCTTTGATAGGACATGGACTCCTCATTCTTCCCCATCATTCTTATAGAAGGGGCTGTGGAGGAAGACTGCGAGGGACTATTGTTGATGCACTGCTGCACACACACACGCACACACACACACATTAAGATAAGCTACATCACGGAGAACTGAGCACTGGGAGGACTTTGTCGGTCTATGTCGGTTTGGCATCCACTAGTGCAGAAGTGGCTGGAAATTCTGATGAAAGGAGTCGTATATTTGGACAAGTATCATTAAGATAGACAAAAGGAAACAAGGAGGATGCATGGAAATTTTCCATCTGTTTTTCAGGCAGTGTTATTGTTTTCTCGGTTTTGCATCATGAGACTCAGAGAAAGCGGTTTTCATACAGTATTTTAGCCAAAAGGGAATAAATACTTTAATTTCTCTCTGAGTATAAAAATCTGTTGGTTTTAGATGCTAGTCTCAAGGTCTTTACTCATGATCAAAATTTTGATTTGAAGAGCCAGACAAAAAATTCCAAATTCAAGTATGAATAGGTTAGTTCATTTGTTCCAGGAGGGTGTAATATAATGAAATTCATCAGCATGATAGAAGACAATCTATTGGAAGGAATGCACAAAGGAACTGATCTAAAATAGGTGTGTACGTGGTGTGAAGAACCTGTTTGAGAACAAGAGCATCTTATAAAGCTGAAGCAAACACAATTTACCTACAAGGTTTGCGCAACTGAAACACTGTGATGAAAACATATTCCACCTTTCATGAATATACAAATAAGTTAGTCAAAATTAATGGTCAAATTTTAAACCAGCAGCCTTTCTGGGTCTGATATTTCATTAGGGAGAAATTTTCTGTTCCCATAATCAGGAATATTTTCTCAGTGTCTGTAATGAGAGTGTTGAAGAGGTCTAGTCAGCGGCGCTTCGTTCTGCTCAAATACAGGTGTGGCTTTGTCAAGGTCGTTGTGATAACAAAGGTGAGGCACAAGCTGTTGATGGAAGAGCTCGACCCAGTTGGCATTTGTACAGAAATCCTGTTTGGTCACTGCTGAAGGCTGTTGGTGAAACTTCTGTCAATCACCGGGCAGAGTCTTTGTATGGGGTTTCTGGGATTTAATAAGCAGTTAGAAATGGATTAAGTTACCTTAAGTTGAGCTTTAGATAAAACTTGGCTGCTCACTTTTCCACCCCATTGTGCATTGTAGTCACATTTAGTTTTTTAAGTTGTCCAACTAGTTGCCTTAGTTTAAGTCTTCATCCTCCCACATCTTTTCTTAAAAGCCAAGCTGATACACAATTTCTTCCTGGAGTCTTGAAACAATACTTTTATGGCTTTTAAGAGTGACGTTGATAACAACATGGGCTCTGAGTGTCTTCTTCTTGGTGAAATGTTTTAAGAATTGTAAAATACAAAGCGGTTACAGTCCAATTTTACTTTATTTCCAATGGTCATGAGGTTTCTTCTCTACATGTTCTTCCCTGGAACTACTACTGACTAGTTATGAACAATTCCAGAAGTGTCACTTCCGAAATATCAAATAGTATATATAAATATCAAAAGGTTTGATGCTGAATGTGTGTTTTTATGTCATATTTAGTACACCACAAATCCACTTTTGATGCTTGTTGATGATAGCGTTCACATGACAACAAAAGAGGGTGGAATGTTGTTTGGTCACATCGCATTCTTTCACAAGAGAACTCATGGTTGTGCTGTACCAATGTACAGTAGACGGAAGGCCTGGGCACTAAGACAAATCATAAGGCAACAGATTTAAAGCTGTAAATCTGTAAATGTCCTCAGAGATGCCAGTGGCGACTTTACAATTATAACTTTCTACATGAAATTATCTGCAGTTTGCTCCAATTACCCAGAATTGGATCACATGAAAATGACAACATTACAACGACAAGAAAACAACTAGCTTTTTTCTGGCAGAACCATTGAATAAAGATGTGCTCAGTGACATCAAAAACATTCCAATTTATTACTGAAGAGAAAAACATGCAGACGACTCATGGCGCCAAACGTTTCTTCCAGTCGTTCTACATTTGGAGCTCTTTATTTTAATGTGCATCTTTAAACCAATCCGAATCAAGAATGTCTTGAACAAAATGTTCGTTGGACATAAAAACAAATATCATTCAGAACTTTTCAAGAGCAAGGAACAAAAACATCCAGGATTGTCTTAGTGACTATTCCTTGTCAAACATCAGAACATTTTTAGTGTGGTTGACTTCTAACATTCACACGTCGACTTGAACCCCTTCTGTGATAATCCCTAACAGATTGGGCCTGTTGCCGTTTCTGTACCTGATAGTTCAGCCAAAGTAGCCAGTTCAGCATACCCTGTTGACGGTGTGTGACTTGAAAACATTTACATCATTGCTCCACTATGAGAACAAGCAGCATGTTTTTTTCCAGATATAAATGTAACGTGAACATCTGTCTGGACTGTTCCGTCTTATTTCTCAGGTTCAGCAGGGGCCTCGGTGCAGGCTCCGTCTTGTCTTTTTCATGAATGACACACTGTTAAAGCTCCGAGCCAGCTCCAGACGTCCCAATGATTTCCACAGAATTTCCCTTACCTTTATTTAAACAGCTGAATCAGCGCAAATCAGGTTCATCAATCTATGCACTCTACATGGGAGGATGCATGTGGTTAGCTGCCTTGGTAACCAGCTAGGACAAGACCATCTTTAAAGGAAAATACAGAGAAGCATGTTGGCGGCCTGTATTAAACTCAAACATCAGGCATTCACAGCAGCAAAGCGACTGGAACACATTTCAGCAGAGTTGCACAGCTAATTGCTGTTTCTGTTCCCACACTTCACTTAGCTTTATAATTGGCTTGACTTTTTCTCTGCCATTAATTACACAATTTCATATTCCATTAATGACTCATTAATGTGTGAGATACACCTCACTTTTTCCACACTAATTAACAGCTGCTTTGCCTCTTCCCATCACGTGAGCGGCGTCTCTCTTCTGTGCCCCCAATCTTTCCCTTGCCGATAAATATGCTCATTTATTGATTTATTTACAGTAGTTCTCATTGGGTTTCCTTGGTGTTTTTCTCTTCCTTCAGCACCCGTACCCATCAGAAGAACAGAAAAAACAACTGGCACAAGACACCGGGCTCACTATACTACAAGTGAACAACTGGTAAGTCAATTGTACTTTTGTGTTTACATGCAATCAATAGCTTGGCCCCTGGCTGGCAGCTCCTAATGATTTGAATTAATACACTCCCCCACTCCTGCTCACACCTCCCATCTGCCTCCCACTTATCGCCTCATCTCCCTTGAAATCAATTCACCCAAAGGGATATTGCCAGCAGGAATATTCCAACCTTTTTCTTTTTTCTCCACTCATTCAAAAATGAGACCCAGTCAGAGTTTGCGTTCCAAATCATCTCCAACTCTCTCTCTCTCTCAAAAAAAAAAAAAAACGCTTTACCCCTGATTCTTTATCAGTGACATGAGGCCTTTGTCTCCACCGAACCAGCTATTGATTTCACAGTTCCCACCATGAAAAGTTCTGTAAAGTTTGACAGATCCCTTTGCGCAGGGTGCGTTTGTTATCAGATGGATGGCTATCAGCACATACTTACTGTTATTAGCCGTGTCTAATGAAGGCCCTGAGATAGGGAGCGGGAGCGAAACCAAGTGAAGGCGGCAATGTTTGATGTCCGAACACAAAGAACAGCCACACAAAGAATGGGGCATATTACTTCTTAACGAACTCAGCGGACCTTCAGCTCCAGTTCTGTTCGAAACCACCCTCTGAATTTATTATTTTAATGCTTTTTTTTTGGAAATAAATGAACAAAAGTAGAGCTTAGCCAGGTATTCCAGAAAAATGTATTTATTACATGGTAACTTTTTTTCATTGTATTAGCTAAAGTTCATTTGTGGTTCTTTACTATAGTTCAGTGTTTACCTTCAAAATAAGACCTAGGCAGAATCTGAAGAGTGACAGTAAAATGACTGGACTGTAGATGCTTCATCTTTGTAACCTAACATCATTATAAACACACATATTACATATCATTCATTCATAATGAAAACTCACTTTGCTTCACACACACAATTTCAGACTGACCAAACCATCTTCATTTGCCCTTGAAAATGTTATGTTATGTTAAGGTGACGGATAAAATACAGAACAGTTCGTGTCAGAGTCGCAGTCACTGAGAGAGCGAGAGAGACAGACAGAGAACACATTAAAAGTTCATTACATGACATGTAATTTCTGACAACATAATCCCTACCATTGTTCAGTAAGGTCTCTCAGAGACAACAGGGAACTAAAAAAAGGGATTAATTTACAAAAGTGGCCTATCAGTTGTACCCAGGCGGATGGACACATGGGAATCATGTTGGGGTTATCAATTTCTGTGACCTCACAACAGCCCATGGGAGATCAATTCTCCCAGCTATGTTATTTAGCAGAGATCACACAGGCAATATCTCAGCTTGTCCCGGTTCTCTCCATTCGGCCTGTTTGCTCAGATCAGGGCTCTAGATGAAAGAGTGACAGGTAAAGACCGCTTGGTCAAAGCATCATTAGCCTCCAAACCCCATGTTGAGAGCTAGCTTCATCTCTGTGGATGGATGCAGATATGGAAAGTGTGTATGGATGCAAAGGGAAGAGATCGACACACGGCACATTACGGGTTAGAGAGTAGGATCTGTCGTTTCATTGGCCGGTGGTTGTGCTTAGTGGGAGCTCACCATTGGGTGTCTCCATGACAACCCCTGGTGATGTTACCTCCTGACCTGCTGTTTTTAGAGGCAAATTCTCTAGCTGCGATTCTGTTTATCTTACTGATGGCACAAGCCCCGAATCTTTGAAGACAACCTTCTTTATCTACATTTTTTCAAAGCGGCCTGAACACTGACAAAACTTGGTTTCTCCTGAAATTGAACCCAAATTCTTGAGGGTTCCAAACACTAAGTTCTACTCATTTGGTCAATAGTTGTTTCACATAACACGGAATATATGCAGAAAACTTCAGGTAAAAATAAATTATATGATTGTGCATTTATATCAGCCATCTTACAGCGAAAGTCTCTTATTGATCAATATGTTGAATCTACAACACGTCACCATTCAAACAGACGGAGCCTTGGATGGCTTCCTTAAACCCGGCTCCTGCAGACTTGTTAACACACATGTCTGTGTCCATTATTGATGAGAACTCTGAGAATCTGTGGGTTGGAGATTAAATAAAAAATGCTAAAGGCCGTGCAGGGTGCAGAATACTCATGAATTATTGGCACGACATAACGTGAGGGACTGCTCCAAATCTGGGTCTGCTTATTAGCAATTGACACATGCAACTCTGTATTGTTCTAAACAATGTTCATCAAAAAGAGGTTGATGACTATTCGTCAAATCTGGATGGTATGCAATAGACAAAGTCAGTCACACGTTGTGGACACCCTCATGCACACATGAGCACAGACACGCATGAGCTCACTTAGACAGACCGAAACTGAGGGAGAGAACTTTGCCATGAGAAATGTGGATCGACTGCAAGGGCTATTTTTGGTACGAGATGACAGAGTTCTGATAGGGGTGACTCTATAATGATGCAGAAGCACTTTTTATACAGCAAAATCCTGTTATAACAAGCTCACGTGAAACAGAATATTGACCGCAATGAGTGTGCTAGTCTCCACCAATCACTTACGATCGTGCAGAAGAAGTCCACACAAATGTATTTTTTAAAGCGCTCACAAGTCCCAGCTACACAAATTAACAGAACAAGAAGTCTAATTTAACAATGACTAGGAGATTGACTATGGCTATGACCAGTGAGCAAGCGGAAAGTGACAGCGGTCCGGAAAACAAAACTCTCATACACCTAGAAAGCTCACTGGTGCCAAAAAAATCTTTGGTGTGATGGCTTTTTTCTCCTGATTGGAGGAGACTTAATGAACCCTCTCATAACAAAACTTTGTTAGTTGGAAAAACATACTTTCATCTCCGTTAAGTGTTGAGCTGTGGTTTACTTTGGCAGTAACAGATCCAGCAGGTTAAATGTTTAAAATTGTTAATTAATAAAAAATGATAAATACTGTGCACGCTTTTCGGACACCGATTTTGTGTCTTGATAGTGTTATGCAGCTAGCCGTGAACAACAAACTGTAATATTTTACTTGTAATAACAAACTTGTAAATACACAGCTTGATACAAGCTATAATGTAACATTTTAACAAGTCCTTTGAATTTTAGGTAACTAGTTGTTACTGCATGTTGAATACAAGCACCACTGGGCGAATATAGGGACGTTTGTTGAGAGAAGGAAAAGTTTTTTAGTCTTTGACGATAAGAGAAAGCATTCTCAGAACACTCCATAAAGATCAGTGATGTAAAATCAATGGGCGGGTCATCGAGTTTCACATGTTGCCCGTATTTCCCTTCCTGGCGGAATTTAATAATCCCTTTAAAGATGCTGTTTAAACCTTAGGGATGGATTGTTTTGTCAATAAGGCAGCTTTTATGAAAGTCTTAAAAGCATAGAGTGAAGTGTGGTGGGGCTACTTTAGAGAAGCAGAGTCCACACACCGGGGATCAGGTTTCCTCGCCTCAGAGAAAAAGAAACCAGAATGGAAAAAAGCGAGAGAACTGGATGACTGGCATGCTTCACTTCTCTGACAGCCAAGCCCGCCCATGTCAAGAGAAGTTGAAACTTGTTCAAGAAAAGCTCCGGATGATTGCTCTGTGCTCTTCGTGTGTAGTATTTGGCAACGTTCATGTAGCTTAAAGCAAAGTGTGACCTCTGACCCACTAGGTATCTCGGAGAGGTGATTCACAGCATTTTTTTTGTACCGAGACGATTTAACTGACTGGATTTAGTCTCAGAAAGATGTGAGATAGCAATTTAAGTGAATCTCTGGGTGATCACTTTCAACAACTTCTAAACTTACAGTTAATCAATGCCAGTTGACTCACAACTTGTTGTCAATCTGCTTTAGCGCCTGATAAATGTAGACATTGAGGAGAAACAAATTAAGGAATACCACAGAGTCTCTGGAGCTCTGAAGGAGTGACCTTTCAGCAATTTCATCTGGTTTTTCTTGATTATATCCCTTGGGCGGCTTATAGTGAAGTTTCCTGTTTATTAATGTTGTGACTTAAAAACTTCAGTAGATACAGTTTCTGCGGTTTGAGAAAGAAGCAATCAAGAACTCTGAAGCAACATCTTACATTTCTCTGCATGTTTGTTTGAGTTTTATGCCTAGTGTAGTTTGTTGGGATGTTTGCTCGAGACACAGTGCTTAATGCGCGGTCATTATATGTGCAGTGCTTGCAAGTCTACGTGTCATTCTGTATCCATGAGAGAGCATGAGTGAGTGAGTGTGTGTCTGTGTGTGTGTTTGAGACCCGGACGTAAGCGGGTCTGGCGATGAGATGAGCCATAGCCCATGTCCCGGAGCTGTCTTCACACAGCCTTGCTGTCAAGGTGCTTTAGCGTGAAAATCCGTGGCCTTTCAACAAAATACCAACACACCCTTGGGTCAAACCACTAAACAAAAGACATATTTACACCAGAGAGACACAGGCATGCTGGCCCAGCCTACACTCTTGAAAACCCCGGCTCCATAAGGCACAGCTAGAGACGGCAGAGCTGCAAAGCTGGATGGATATAGGGATTGTTTGCCTTTCTGCGCAGTTGAGCTCAGTCTGTTCTCAAGTGTTTGCTAGCAATTCTGCCATACTGGAATTTCAGCACTTGCTCAGACCTGATCTCTGTGTTGTGTCAACAGCAGACAAGTTGGATTGGTTCTGTGCGCGCGCACACACGTGTAGTCATACAAAGTCGTTAGCCGCGCGCGCGTGTGTTAGATCGCGTGATTGTGTGTGCGCATCTGTAAATGAGACCATGGAGGCTCAAAAAGTTTCTTTGTTTGAAAGAGAATGCATCTCTATATGTGGAGAAAGATCTGCATGTTGGCAGCAAGTTGTCGTGTGATCTGTGTGTGTGTGTGCGTTCATACCGACTCTGTGAACCATACAAGGCGCCCCCCCCCCTCCTCTTACATCACAATGAGCCCCAGGCACGGCCTTCATTTTTTTCCTCTTTTCTTTTTTTCCTGTCTTTTGTGGGGGAATGTGAACATGACAGACAGAGGGTGGATCGACACTAGAACATATTGGTTATGTTTATAAATCTAGGAACAGATTGGGCCACTGATTAGCAAGCCGACCACTGATTAGCTAATGAGCTTTTAGCATTACAGTGATTGCAAGGTCGTGCTGAACTTCACCTCTCCAACAACAGCTACCACACAAATAAGCAAGTGAGAGCCGCTAATGTCTTGTGTGTATGCTAACACTGTGTTGACAGTGGGCTATAAAAAGTATTTCAAATTAACCACTGTTTAACCAGTACCTAAGCTGAAAAAAATCATTGGCATTTTCACAGTTTGCTTAAACGTTTTACAGGGAAAGCCACTTAACTAGTCTGACCACACTGTTTAAAGCTTTTGTTGTCAATCTTGGTTAGTCATATTATTCATTCTTCACACAAAAATCCTGCTTGGTAAGTCTGTGGATTGATATTGCCAGTCAGAGAAGGTGTACGTTTGTTGTCACTAAGTGTCAAACACTGCTGGTGCCAGCATGCACCCGGATGAGCCCACCGAGGCGAAGAGCAATTAAACCTGAAGCTGTGATGTCATATCCTCTCCAACGTGCCATGGGCTGCCATACCAACACTGTGGGCTTGTGTGCATGTTTGGCCAGACAGAGAGTCAGTGCCCTCTGGCCAGAGCGTTTGCCTCCGGCATCAGGCTGCATGAAAGCCCCTTAGAGATGGACATTACCATGGAACGGAGACGGTTCCAATGTTGTGTTTGTTGAGTGGGCATATGATGGTGCCCTCCCTTACTGATGTGTTAATGCTCTCTTTCTATTAGTCTCTGTGGGCTGGGTGGGAATCTGAAGAGAGCAGGGAGGCTAAAGACATGCCAAAAATGACCTCATAAGTCCCTAGTGCCAGCGGGAGTGGGGAACCATCTCTGAAGCACATCCAGCACCTTGCAGCGGTTTAGCCCCACTTTGTTTTGTTTGCTGGCCGTTTAAGCAGTGAAACGCAGGCCGATCACAGCAACGAGCTCTTCTCGCCCTAAGCGGAATGTCTGAAGTCTCTACCTTCCAGGCTGCGTTCCTCTCTGGATTCACCACTGCTCACCATTTTGTTTCTCACCAACGGTCTGTGTGTTTATAAAGTGTTCCTTGGCCCCCAGGCGGCGGCCCCACTCTTTAAAAGCAGCTTTAGAGGGGACTTCACAGCTCTGTTAATGGAAAGGTTTCGACTTTGTTTGGCGAGCGAAGCTCGTGGGGGTGCGTATGCAGGGGTAAGTTTGCAGAAGTAATGGCCGGCCTCTGATGGGGGTAGGGTGGGGGAATCCATATGGATTACAAGACTTAGTCCAAAAACGACAAAACAATATACCAATATTGCAAAAATGAAACTTAAAAAGCCAATTTTCTGCAACTATTGCTTAAAATTATTAGTTAAAAAGGGAAAACAACAGTTGCCAACTAGGCTTTAAAAACAGGTAGTTTTTTTCTTTGAAACTCTCAAGAGTCCTATGATGGGCTTTTATTGAGGCAAAAAACAAAAGTCAGTACAGTTGCAAGTAGCAACTGTGGGGTTCAATTTTTCTATTAAATTCCTTCTAATAATAAGTGAATCAGATACATGTTTTATATTGTCTCGCTAAAAAAACGTGCTTTGGGCTTGGATTCCTTCTTATATATATATATATATATATATATATATATATATATATATATATATATATATATATATATATATATATATGTAGTTCATCCCTCGCCTCTGCATTAGTAGAACAGGATATTATGCCACTCCTTTCCAGTGTTGTGTACGCTGATCAAAAAGTATATGTGTGTGAGAAAGAGAGATGCGGAGAGATCAGGGAGAGGCTGGAGTGTAAATGGAATTTGTGCAGCAAACAGCTGGACCAGTTTATTTAAGCGCAGGCAGGCCATTGCGGATGACCCTGGTTTGACTCTGTGAGGGGAGGAGCTCGACTTTTATGGCGTTGAGATTAGATGCTTGTATTTCTGAACGCTGCCGCAGGCCATGCCAACATGTGAATTACTAATTACTTAAGTAAATGGATCTCTGGAGCGAATGCTGATGATAGAGTTGGCTTTACTAGAGGCTCTTATTGCTTGATTAACTAGTTAAATTATTGCAGTAAGGCAGCAAAACTAGCTGATGACCAGAAAGATTTGAAACTGTATGTAACGATCTTTGAAATGCTCGCGACTGATTACTATTTTGAATGTATAAAGTAATAAATGTATTATCTTAAATGAGTTTGTTGATTTTCTACATCCAATCTGCCATCTTGATATTGTATAAGCTATTTTTTTTTTCCTCTCACCCCGCCAGAGAAGTTTTGTTTTCCTAGACACCGTCGCGATCTAGCTTGCTCTTCTGGTAATATCCGATAGTCTGAGCACTGATGAACAAGAGACATTTTTATTTTTTTGACTGACCCTTTTTCCTCATTTTTGAACTCAGATAAACAATGGGCATTTTTGTTCTTTAAAGGCTATTTTTTCCCTAATTCATATAGCGACTTTGCGTTGGTCTCAAACCAAGAAAACCGCTATATAAATAAACTTGAACTTAAATTGAAGTAGCTGATTATTTTTATTATTAATTATTTCATAGTAATTGACAATGACTTACTATTCCACTTATACTTTATATGGCACACACACACACACACACACACACACATTATAAACCCCCTAAAAGGCGCATTTAACTTAAAATAACGCCTGGCACACACAATTTTTTTTTTCCGAATTATGAGAAACGTTTTTAGGACATAGACATTTATAAATTATGCACCTTTTAGTCTGAAAAAAAAAAACGATGTTTTAAAAAATTGTTTAAATTATCATTTGAAATAGCTAATTGGACAATTTAAGCAGCATGTATCTAAGTCATGTAAATAATAATAATTGAGTAATAATTAAGATATGTGCAGCGGGCATTATCTCATATGATGCACTGTAACGTTTGAGAAGAGATTCCCATAGAGCCACAGATGCAGATCAGAATTCTCCAGATGATTCTATCAGCCAGGATTACTGATACGCCTGTTTGTGGCTTTTTAATATACATGTAAATGTAGCTGTGTGTGTTGAAATGCGATTTCATGAGTGAATGTGGTCTTCTGTAGTCATGCAATGCACCTCATAGTCCCTCTTCTGAGAGGGAAAAATGGCGTACTTCATATGCATTTAGATAGACACACTGAAGTCTAACCTTTTGTGTCTTCAATCCAAATCTTTCCAGCAACGCTTATTAAATTATTCCCTAATTGGTCACGCAACAAAGACAGCTGATGAAAAAGACAATTTCTTGCTTTTAATTGGCCATTTCACGTGCGGTTCGTGCTACACCTGTGCGTTTGTAATGAGAGTGGGATATTAGCCGAGGCCCTGGCAGACCCGACCCAGATCAGATCGACTGTCAGTGAAGATGGGAATGATCAATGGTGCTCCAACACATTACCAAACACATGCACGTTAACAGAATGAGGAGAACTAAACTTTGGCCTCTATCAAGGCTCATTTAGCTTATGAACACTCCAATCGGTTCTTTTTCTTGCTCTGTTTCAACCCTGCTTTGGAGGTACCACTAGTGACATTTAACTTTAAAATAGCCCTCATTGTCTCAAGTCAGGATGAATAGTTGGCTCCATTGTGTGCCTATGGGAAGTAGAAACTGAACAGGCCATAAACGCAGTCCTATAGCGCGGAGAGGTCGCGCAAAGGTGAACTTTTACTCCTAATGGAGGCTGCAGCTTTAGCCAGGCCCGTATGGCTCTCCGCTCCTTTTGATTGCCTTCTTAACCGTCAGCGCCAGGGCGTCCTCCTGGCTCACAGAACAGAGCATGACCATTCTTTTTCTTTTTCCTCACACTCTTACAATCCCTCCCTCAGCACCCTCCTCCAACTCTCCATCCCCCTGCCTGGTATTGTGTAGCACTTGTCCTTTGTTCCAGCTTTTGGCGCATCTGGCCTTAGATATAGTGAGGAAAAAAAGCTTAAGATGCCTAAGAGAAAATAAGAACAAATGGACATTTCCACAGTTTAAAGAATAATATAATGAATTGAAAAAAAAAATCCTCTTTTCCATGTTAGGAAAATCCAAACCACAGAGGTCAGCGGATAGACAACAGTGCCCCCCTTTTGACCCCAGCCTGAGATGAAGGCAGTAAAAGGAATGCCTAGTCCGAGACTCCCCCTGTTCTCTATCCCATTGCTGGTGATAAAACTCCAGACATTCACTCATTTGATGGTGCATTGCCATGTCAGTACATTCCTCCCTCTTTTCTTTTTTCAGCTTTTAAGTTGATGTCGTACGGTGATATTGCTGGTAATTATATGGCAAAGTTGTGGTGTCTATGGAAGCAAACTTAAAAAAAACAAGTTTTATTAAAGTAAAGCATTGAGTTTTTTTTAAGGGGCTGGAGTTTGTTGAAAGTCTATAATATTTCTCAGACAAATCCGTCATAACGTGCATTTATACAACTGAAAATGACTTAAAGCGTTTGTCTACAATTCATCATCCAAAAACTACTCGTAGTGTGTGATCTGTCCGTTTTATAATTAGGCAACAACAAGCTGGCAGATGCCAACATGAATGTTTCTTTGTCTGTTAGTTTGTCTGCTCGTTCTCTTCATTTCTCTGCTTCTCTTTTTCTCTGGCTTTTTCCCTCCACCCTCAATTCTCCTCCCTTGGTTTTCTCTGGCTGAAAAGAGTAGCAGGGCTATTGTTTCCTTAAAAGTCTGCTAATTCCCCTCTCAAAGGATGAAATGGAAGTGTCCAACTGTGGTAACAGCAGGAGGACATAAATCAAGTTGGAACCCCTGAGCTTGGTCTCCTGGAGGTGACCAGGGTCACAGGGTCGCCAGAGGGGATTTAGGCACAACAAGGCCAGAGTTCTCCAGTGTTTGGTGTGGGGTGGTTTGGGGTCATAAGCTACAGAGGCCAGATATGTTTTTGTGACAAATGTTGTGTGCAATATGCAGAAATGCACTGTGCATTACTATTCATATGGAACCCTCTGTTTCATTATTCTTGCTCTCGGGAGAAACAATGGAAATGAAAACAAGTTTGTACTTATTTTTTGACAAAGCAACGCTTTTTCTGTTCGCAAACATTTCTTAAACACATCAATTCCTGTGGTGCACATCAACCATGATACCGCTTGTAGGAAAGCTTTGATTGCTTCAACAAACGGGAAAAAAGTAACATGCAACAAAAGTGAAAAACATCACCTTCTTCAAAAGATTTGTGCATTTGACATAGGCAATACATATTGAGCCAGTGCAAGTTAGTACAAGTCATAATCTTTGTGAGCATTTCTTTGCTGGAACAACTCCTTGACACTCCCACTAGAGTACTACAGGATTAGAGAAAAAATCCCTCAATTACCCCTCCGATTAGTTATCCGGGCTGGTCTGGACAGCAGCAGGCTTGGACGTGACTGTGTTTACAGGAAAAAATCCAGTCACTTTTTCCTTCATATGTTTTGTCTTCTTGTTTTTACAGGTTCATTAACGCAAGAAGGAGAATAGTCCAGCCCATGATCGACCAGTCCAACCGAGCAGGCAAGTCCCCCATAGTTTCTGTATTCAAGTCCCGCAGGCGAAACCCCCCTGCAAGCCATGCACTCGGAGGCCCAC
Source organism: Paedocypris micromegethes (assembly GCA_028031935.1). Classification (NCBI taxonomy): domain Eukaryota; kingdom Metazoa; phylum Chordata; class Actinopteri; order Cypriniformes; genus Paedocypris; species Paedocypris micromegethes. Next base: position 13,109,507 of record CM051500.1, read on the forward strand.
CTGCCGGTAAATACTTAGCCCAGCCTGGATGTCAACAATGATTGACCACTAAAATCCATCCAATTAACCCAAAGCACTAATCACGCTGACTTAGGAGCTATATAACCCGGTGTTGCAGAAAAGCAACCGACGTCGAACAATGGATTTAACCACTGAAACAGTAACTACAATGGAAAAGTCAAAGTTTGAAGCTTTGACTACATCTTCTTCGACTCTATTCTCCTTGAAAAACAAAGTGGAAAAAGTTTTGGGAACCAAAGATCATCTCTATTCATCTCAGTGTCCTTGTTTTGGCTCCCAGTTCAAGTCTTCTTGTTAGTGAAAAGGGCTCCTGGTGCATGGCTTATTGTGGGCTGCTGTAAAGTTTATTAGCTGTAATAGAGTTCAGGGGGCAGGGTTGCATTAGGGACTCAGTAAAGTTCAAAGGCATTCATTGGGGTTGAGCTGTTATTTTTGACCAAATAACCCTCCCATCTTCCAAAAGCACACACTTTTGAGTAGAATTATTTCCACGTTAAATACCTCCTGATTTAGGATTTAAGTTTTGTTTCACTTGTTTGAAACATCTTTGAGGGTTTACCAGCTACATTGAACTTGCACTGTCTATAAATGTTTCATGCATTTTTGGGGTTTCCAAATCCAGATTGGGATTTTTTTTTCCCCGTGCTTAAGCTTCACCCAGACAAGTCTTGTCAAGTGTTTCATCTCTCATGTAACTCAGAGAAGCTGGACAATGTATACACAGTGTCTGTGCCTGTGTGTGCATCAACAGATGATGTTTCTCCTGTGACTGAAACTTAATTAAAAGCACTAATTGATCACTGTTCAAACCCCCACCCCCTCCGTGCAACTCTCTTACCTCTCGCAGTAAGTCAAGGAGCTCCCTACAACCCAGATGGTCAACCCATGGGGGGCTTTGTGATGGACGGCCAACAGCACATGGGAATCAGACCACCTGGTAAGACCTTGGCACGGTTTTCTTATGACTTCTCTTTCCGCCTCACACAGGTATAGATGAATTTACCTCCCTGTGTTTACATTCTCATTTTAATTTTAACTCAACACATTCTTCTTTATGAATCTAAGGCTGTTTCATTCTGGTCATTGCCTCTAACCAACCATCCCCTCCCATAACATCCGTTAAGCTACCAGATAATTCCTTCCAACTTTTAGCTTCTTAATGTGTTTTTACTTGTTTGTTTGCTTGTTTACTCAATGTCTTTTTTTGTTCCATATGGTTCCTCTTGGTTCTTATATTGAACATGGGATTATGCTTTTGTGTCTTGACCTTCTGTCTCTATCAGCTGTGGTCTGTTAATCTTTCTCATCTTTCGCTATCTTCTTCGATTGTTTTCTCTCTTTCTAGGGCCTATGAGTGGGATGGGCATGAATATGGGCATGGAGGGACAGTGGCACTACATGTAACCTTCTAGTTAACCAATCGCAAAGCAAACGGGGAAGTAAGTACAAAAGCAGGGTCATTGATTATCCATATTTTGTCAACCATATGTTTTAGGTAAAATCATTATTTGTGATTATATTTAGGTAAAATCATTATCAGATTTGCTGTTGTGAACTAAAGAAAATTGTTATTTTCCTTTCAAACAAAATGCTGCTCCTTCTTGCTTTTCAGTACTAATATTTCTTTATGATCCTAAGATTCCTTTTGTGGGTAAAATGCTGTGATGAGGAGTTTCTGAGCTTTTGTCTGATTTATGCTGTCCTCTCTTAACTTCTCCACATTTTTGGACATCCTTGTAGAGTCGTTCTGAAGGGGAAATGCGTGTGGGCAAGAAAAGGGAGGGCTGGAGAAGGAGGGATTGCTGTGTAGGGAAAGAGGGATTGAGATTGGGGTTTCTGTCCGTGAAGGGGAGGGGAGTGTTTCCATAGCAACAGACTGATTGGCAAAATGTAAGCAGTCTGCAGCAGTGCAAGGAGAGAAAAGTGCATGTCCCCAAAGTGTCATAAATCTGTCTCCCTATAGTTGATGCATGGGTTACATTAATACACGACCTGCAAGGCAACAAAAAAAAAAAAATTACATTCTCACCCCACAGCCCCACACATTTGGAAATTATGTCAGTCTTGCGTGGAATGTTTTAGGTGGAGCCGCATTGGTTGGCCCTGAAATGGTCTGCTGTTTTCTTGTCTGTCTTTCCTAATAGGATTACTAATGGCAAGGGCTGAAGAGATGAAGGAGTGCAAAATGGAGGTGTGCACAGCAGGGTACACAGCTTAGTCCAGCCTAATTGACTATATCTAAATTAAATATGCCATCACAAGTAGTGTGACAAATGGATTTGACTTTTTCTGTATATGGAAATAGTGAACATCAATGCAGCCAAACACAAAATACATCTGTTGTCAAAGACACTCCGGACTTTAATGTCTTTATCCAAGAGAGCATGGCTGCAAGTGCACCGCGGTGTCTTATCCCTGCAAAATCTATGTATCTAAACACGGAGAGTGGTTCCCTGTGTCCAAATGGCTGCTTGCAGCAGCTGTTGTAGTTCCCAGAAGACACAGAAAAAAACCTGCTTTAAACAGCCTCAATTTGCTTGCCGAACTCTGTAATTGGGCCACGTGTGGAATCTAAGATGAGACTGGTTGAGGGGGAAAAGAGAGCAAGCGTTGAGGGGGAAACTCACGCAGAGGAGAGGAGGAAGAGGATGACAAAAATGTGTGTTGTAGAATGTCTGGTCTTCATAATTTCATCTTTGACATTTCCTTTGACATTAGTCTGTTTCTGTTCAGTTTGTTACTTCGGTTTCTATTTCAATTAAACCAGAGTGATGTGGTTTATACGTCAGCATCAATTACAACAATAAGTTATTATACAAAATGTCTTACGAGACCAAACATTGATTACATTTATTAAGAAGTTTTTCATTAGTTGTGGAATTTTCCTCAAGGCCAGGCTAAGCTGTTGTTTGCTAGAAAAGTCCAAAGACCTGGAATTAAGGTGTTCCAAGCAGTCACACTGAAACATTACTTAAAACCAAAGCCAATTAAACCTACTTAGCAAAGCGTTATGCTTTCTGCCCATGACGATTATAGAGCTTATAGCTCGCAGAAACAATACACCTGTCAGCGTGGATAAAGCCGAGCTACTCAAGCAGAAGAGGGTGAGCCTTTGATAAGCGAGGGAACAACTGTTTTATGACCATTTCCACCCGCACCA
>CM051500.1:13117687-13138301 GCA_028031935.1 Paedocypris micromegethes
CAGACCTTAAATAAAATCATTCCGTAATAAATGATATATCAATTTAATTGACTGAGAGTATGCCACGCAAATAAATGTGAATTTAAAAAAAAACACTCAAAATTTGTGTTGTTAATCTAATAAAAAAATTCTGTTCTTTCGTTCAAAATCGTCAAAACCAAAATTCGAAATAAAAATAATTAAAATGATTCATGCTGATCGTGTTAATGCACAAAATAATGTTTTGTGGCAGCTGGTGGACAGATAGAGAAAGGTCTGGAGAGCAGAGATGGAGTGTCCGAAACTGCAGGGCCATTCTGAATGTCATCTGTTTCCTTGGTGACTTCGCCCACCCCTGAAGGCCCCTGGGCTCCGGGATTGTTGGAGAGAAACGCGCTATTTTCTGCACCATCATCTATCACTGTCAGCACGTAATGATTCCCCTCGCAGCTCCTTATTGATGTTTGTAATTGCATTATCTCATAAGGGGCTGATCAATGAAAGCGGCTTGATTTTGGGGTCAGCTGCGTGCAGATTGCTTTCAATGCACGCGAATTATACTCACTTTTCTATAGAAATTAAGAAAGAGAAGTGTGAACGCAACGTGCAGTCAAATGAACACGTCATCGACTGAACAACATTTCAACACGTTCACGAATCAGAAGAATCAGATCATTCGAGAAACCATTTTTAAACGTTAACCTTAAACGCAAATTGTCAGAAAAAATATTCCAAGACTAAAAAAATGTTGAAAAAAAAAAAATTGTATACAAATTATTTAGAACATTTGGTTTAATCGTATTTGTATGCTCAAAAATTGACAGTTTTTTTTCATTTGCAGAAAACAACTGCTTTGTTTTGAAAATGACTAAATACACTACCCAGACAAACACACGCACACAAACGCGCGCGCGCGTTTACATATTCATAATTTTCGTGTTATACATATTTTTTACTTTTCTAAATGCTTCTGAGCCAACAGCACTGTTTTCTTAAAATATCTATTGACTTACTGACGCATAGCCTGAGCTCTCAGCTTTGTTTTGACACAGAAGGGCTTCTGTCAACAGATATGAATTCAGATAGTACGGAAAGAATAGAGAAGTGCATGCTAGAAAAACAAATAGTGACGGATACAAACCCGTTTTTTTCTGCATTTTGCGGGTGTTTCGTAAATCGTTTCTTCATTGTTAAGCTACTTGTTTAACTTTGATAGTGAATGTTATTATAATAGTTGGACCAGGGCTGCTCTCTCTGTCTCTTTCGATCACTACCAAGGTCACCACGACCGAAGCAGCCATGTCAGTGAAAGGTGCGGCTCTCGTCTTCACGAGATCCGATTTAAGAATAGCTGTGTGGTGGGCCTTAATGAGACCCCCGCCTTCGACGCAGCACGCTCACAGCATCTCTCCATTCTCTTTTTTTTATCTTGAAGGATTGTGTTTCGCTTAAACAATAACCACTTATGTTCGCTCGACGCTTTGATCCGAAAACAGTGAACGATGAATTGAATAATTCAACATGAGAAAATGAGAAAAGGGACGCATCGATTTTGAAGACCCTTAGATTCAGGATCCCTATAAACGATCAGAATGTTGGTCTTGAACAAAATATACAAATATTAAATGTTTATTTTATTCTCTAATAAATTTCGCTATACTTTTTTGTTGACACACAATTATAGACAGTGTTTACAAATGTAATAATTTTAAAAGAATAAAATTGAACACATTTTGTAAATATTGTTTAATGTCTTGAAAACATGATACTTAAAAAAATATTTCGATACAGTAGAACGTCCGTATCGTGTCACGTGACCTGGGGTGAAAAGGTCATGACTGCTTTAGGTAAATATGTGAGCTGCAAGTTGAGACAAGGCAGAGAGTCACAAATTCCACTCGCATAGCAGAAGAGTGATAAACCTCTGACCCGAGGCCAGCGGCCTCCTCATTTATTTATTTTCGGAGACTGTAATTCGGTCTATGGGAAAGTTGCTTTTTAATGTGGCAGAATTTCTAGTAAGTAACAACTATAGAAACGCTAAACCTATAAGAATAAAAGGTCGAACTTAACGAATTCAGCCTCAGATCAACTAATCACCACAGATTACTCACTATTTCCTTTTTCATTTAAAAAAAAAACTGACATTCAACTTAATTCTGACAAAATATTACACATAACATGATCAATCCACGGATATTCTGTGTAAAATGCACAACACATTTCCACCTGGTCCTTTTTCGTAAATTACAAGCTTTAGCGAAAACCCGAAGTTTGTATTTATGTATTTATTTATTGGCCAAACAATCATTGCGGTGCCGAAACTGGATAAATTACACATATATAGAGAGGAGCAGATAATTATTTTATAATTCCCAATAAAATAACTTGTCATGTGGTCTTCCATAACGGGTTCTTTTTAAATATCAGCAGCGATATATATATATATATTGAAAAGCTGTTCAAAGTTCCAAGAAATTTAATCGTTATCATTAAAAAGTAAAACAAGAAATACATGTTTGGCACAACGTTGTTAAACATAATTGAACCAAAGGTTACTGTTTTCTTTAGTATTTTTAAAGATGGTTTTGGAAGGTGAGATTTGCAATAGATATGCTAATATCTATTTATAATTCTTTGCGTTCTCTGACTATTTTTGTAGGTTGTGTATTTTCTTCTTTTGTGACGTTTATTTACTCTTTTTTAATTGCGCCTCTCGATTAAAGCGCGTGTACGTAGGCGCGTGCACGGGATAGTTCCAGTATTGCTGGAACGGAAACGAAACAGTTGTTTATTCACACATCACGTTCCGTTTTAAGGCGCGTGAAGGATTTATCCGGCAACACTCCGCGTACCTGTGTTATCAGCGCGCATCCGCGGCGCGTTCGAAACGTCAGACAGATACTCTCGCGCCTTGTCACGTTTCCGGAGCTGATGTTTTCACGTTCCGAGTAAAACACACAAACACCGTTATAGCGAACATCTCGAGGAAATACACCGAATGTTCAGAAAGCAAAACTATAACCCCCCTCCCTCTTTTTTTAATGAACAGGAGTAATTTCACACAGTCAAGAAAGCGTGACTTGAAAAAAAGTGTAAGGAAATTTCACAGCAAACGCCCCTGTCAACGATTTTTTGTTCTGTTCAATGTCCTATGTAAATTGCCACTTTTACTGCCTTTTTATTAAATGTATAACGTTATTCTGCTTATTATACAATTCATTCATTTCTACACTCATTTTTTTTTATTATTTCACAGGCAGCTTCATATATAAAAGTAGGAGTTTTCTGAAAATTTAGTTGTGCAGCATCCTGTGCATTGATTTGTTAATATGTTGCTCAATTTTTTGCAATGCTGATTATGGTTCCTAACAGTTCATAAGTTTTCACCAGCCCTGAACATCTGCTGAATTGTCAATATTTTGTGCTTTTGAATAAAAAAAAATACAACTCTGCCATTGATTAAAAGAATATGAAGAAAAAAAAGAAGAAGAAGAAGAAGAAGAAGAAGAAGAAGAAGAAGAAGAAGAAGAAGAAGAAGAAGAAGAAGAAGAAGAAGAAGAAGAAAAAGAAGAAGATGAAGAAGACAAAGAAGATAAAGTAGAAGAAGAAGACAAAGAAGATAAAGTAGAAGAAGAAGAAGAAGAAGAAGAAGAAGAAGAAGAAGAAGAAGACAAAGAAAGAAGAATAAAGATGAAAAAGAAAAACATGTTGTTTAATGTGGATAAGAGAATCTGTCATAGAGGCTTCCGGAAATTCTAATCCTGTCCGTTCTACTGTAGTTTATGGACCATAGACGTTTTTGAAGAGTGTGGTCACAAGTATGTTATACAGAACCCTTCAGCTTCTCTCTCTAAACCAACAATTTTCTGATACACTCCTGAAGTCATTAAAAATGTGCCCTTTGTCTTTCTTTATTCAGCCGAAGATTCAAGTAAGAGTCAGGGTAATAGAATTTAGGAGATAAGCAAAATTACCGAGGTTTGGTGAGATGCCTGTTGAGATATTCATTTTCAGACCTGCCTTGTAATGTTTTCTTACTGTTCTCACTCCCAGCTAAAACGCGCCCATGGCGACGTGACGAACTGGTTGCTGGTTCTGCACAAATAAAGGATTAGCTATAGTGTGAGATGGAGAACAACACAATAGGGAGTGTGAGAGCCCAGAGAACAAACTGTTCAAATATTTGAGCAGATCGGAGGATGCAGCAGCTCCAGTCCATCTGTTTAAGTCACAGGTAAATCCCTCTACACTTAGATGTAAAGGAAACAGATCCATCTGATAAGGCAGCCTCTGCCCTCGGTCCTCACACTTTGGTTTGGACAAGGCTATGCATTTAGCATAAAAGCTTTTAGCGTGTCGTGCCACTGTTGAGGAAAGCTATTGTTAGGCCTTGTGATGGATTAACCAGAGATCTCACGAAGAATGTTAGTGTTACACGCTATAACATTTCTGAATTTATTAGGGTTTGTATAAGCAGGGTCATTGGCAGTAAATGGGATGTCAGTGGGTAAAGCGCAACCAGCACATTAAATGAGTGAGTAACCTTTTATAAAAGCCTTGTTGAAGCTGACGTGGACGGACAAGCTCGTCCAAAGCCACCAGGTGTTGGCGACTGAATCCTTACAAAACCGCATTTGTCAACCGGAATCATGTTTGATCAGGATGAATGCAACTCTGTTTTATGTCTGGGCTAACTTATCACTCACATGCTTCAAGGTGTCTAATTGACAGCAATTTTTAAATCAGAAACTCTGACCGTAAAATGATCTCATGAGCTTTTCAGGCAAATGTCGTCGGGCTTTTCCATTGAGCATTTAGAGTGCTGATGGAAATGGCGCTAGGCACGTACCTGAGTGATTTCTTTTTGAAAAAAATGCAGCATTGGAGAGGACGGCCTCTTCTGGCCGGGATGGTGCAGACCGGCTCTGACACGGCAGACCTTGATCTTTCATTTACAGCAGTGGTTCAGTTTACTGAAGAAGTGGTGCTAAACTGTGTCCGTCAATGTTTATGTCCACCAATCAGCTGCAGTGGACGCGTGTTATGTGACATTATAGACACGGGAGGCATTTTCACTGGACCAGATTTATGATGACAAATTCCCAGAGCTGCAAAAATAAAGATTTCTTATATGAATAATATCTGCAGTTTTTGTTCAATTTTGTTCAGCTTTTGTCCAACATTCAATTGAGAAAAGATTTCTGCTCTGAAAGGTATCATAAAAAAGCAAATAGACATTTAAAAAAATCTCTTGAATGCCGTTCAATTGAATCAATTCAATTCAATCGGGCAAAAAGGTCACAGCAAATGAACAAGAGACTATTGAAATATATTTATTAAATCAGTAAATTTATATTAAAATTGAACAAAATACGGGCTTTTTTAGAGTTTTACTGCAAATTTACTGTAAATAATATTTTACTATGGATTGTACTAATTTTTAATTATTACTATTTTATTTTAATTATTAAGGTACAGTATATATTGTGTTCTTAATTTAGTAATACAACATTATCAGTAAACAGCCGCAATCTGGATGAACTTGTTCACTGAAAACAACTCAAGGAGTATTTCATTCTCTAACACCACATACCGTAAATTATTACAACTACACGAATAACAACTAAGACCAGATGTCAACGCACACAAAAGTTGATTGTCACCACTATGAACCTTGATCATGCTTTAATTGTATATTACCATTATAAACCAACTCTTTATCTAGTTAAGCAAAAGATTTTCTTGTCAAACAACACTTTGGTCTGATCCACATATATTGGCTCATAAAAGCAATTTTGCCCTCAAACAGGATGTAAACAAAAAGCTATTCCTGATAGAGAAGACAGATGGACATCAGTCTGTATCAAGCAGCTCCTGTGTTCTTTTTCTTCAGAAAGTTGTGCTTCGACCATAAATCCAGAGCCAGGAACGTATTTTATATCGTAAAGGCTACCTCAGAACAAGGCAGATCTATATTTATTGTAACTCTGAATCCTCATGTATGTGAAATCAAGCCTTTTTTTCCCCTGAAGGGGTTTCCGCACGTGGAATCCCCATCGTGCAGGAAGTTCGGTGATTGAGAGGTTTTCTGTACTTCCAAAATCCCAAGAGAGAGGTCGACAGGCCAGAACAGAACGGCTCGGCCAGCAGGAGTTGCCTGTCCCTTAATCCCAGACTCTCTGCACAGCCGTCCCTCTGAAGGAGGGTTTGGGGCCATGAGGGAGTCTAGAAGAGCCCCCCCTTCTTTTCCTCTTCCTCATAAGGTAAAAAGACTCCAGAAAACCTCGGGGTGACTCAGAGGACACGGCGTCTTGTAAAACACATGCACTTAATATTACAGCCATAAAACTTGTTGAATTAAAAGCTATTTTAACCAACAGAAAAGGAAGTATTTATGTGTCTGGCCCTTGATAGAAGCCACTGCATTGAAGACCAAAAGTCTTCAGAGAGCAGGTAAGTTCTATCATCTGCTGGAGTGTGGACGCTGCTAATTCACAGATAAAAACAATGTGAGAATCTGAAGTGAGATTGAGAATTAAGGATGAGGTGAACATACCACAGCTCTCTGCTGTGTATTATTTGGTCTTAAAAATACAATCAAAAAGAAAAGCCAGAAACAAAGTCCTGATGATTGAAAAGCTGCGAAAAGCAATTATGATGTGAAAATATACAGAGCCTGGTTGTGGCTGCGGCAAATGTCATAAATTGTGGCGTGTTTACACTGCGCCGACCTCGCAGCGCCCAGACAAAATGGCCTGTGTTTTAACTCCAGGAAGAACACAACCCACATATTCATATTCATCTTACATGTGAAGACATTTACCTAAAAAACAAATTTTATTTTCTGTCCTTTAATAAAAATGTAAATTTAAATAATATTGGAAATTAAAACTTATTTTGCAGTCCCTTTGAACATCTGAATCTTTTGCATGCCAAAAAAAAGCTTCAGATCAACACAAACTTGGCTGAGCAATATTATTAATGTATGTTCAGCTCATTTCAGCTTATTCATAAAACACAGTAAAGCTGGTGTTTGTTTTCTAATTCTAAAAATGAAAAAATTCAAACAAAATATTAAAATTGACTTTGGATACATGGCAAACAGCAGCGTTTTAACTTGCACGTGTTTGCCAAATTCTTTGAATGTTGAAAAAAGGCATCGGATCATTTGCCTTCCGAAGATTTTTCAATCCTTAATGTGAACCAGCAAGTACGTGAAGGAACTCCATAGAAATTGGAAGATTTATGGACCATTTGATCCTCGAATGGAAAGGTACTCACAAAGGTTCTGGTGTGTGTGTGTGTGTGTGTGTGTGCTTGCCCTCACCCAGATCATGCTGAAAACCAATTGTTATTAAAAAATAAGAAAACCACAGACAGACTCACACGCTGAAAGACGCAGCATTTACCCAAACACAGCCAAAATGCACTAAAAATTTATAGCTTTAACATTCCTAGAGGGTCAAGCAATTTATCAAATCCTCCACTTTCTGGTTTCAATTACGCAGCCTATTGTGAAGAGCAGCTATTTTAGCAGGTTCGTTTGACTCAGTAGGGGATGCAAAGGCTCGTACTTCATGCAACTTCTCTGAAAGCCACTGGCTTGGGCCTTGCGAAAAGTCAAGTCGGAGTTTTGGGGAGAATAATGGACAGTGGCCTCCCTCTCTCTATCGGCTTTTAACAGAAAGGGCCACAACTGTGGTAGAGAGGTGATAAATCCACGTTTTATTACTGAAGAATTCCACTCTCTCCACAGGCCTGACAGCTCCCCACGTTCTCATACCCTTTTGGACAGTTTCGACACCGTGTCCATCTGGTTCTGATTAAGTCCCAACTGGCCTGCATCACATCCAGAGTAGAAGAGCAGACACAGCCAGACAGAAGAAAGCGAGAACAGGGGCAAGGTGCGAATGAGGAAGAAATGGACTATGGCAAAAGGAAAACCAATCGAGGGAGTCGGAGAAGCAGGGAATGCTGATGCGGAGGCGGCAGAGAACGGCCTGTACCGATGCTCGACACGGGTGTTGTTACTGAAACATGGAGCCATTACATCGATGGCACAGTCAGCCAAAAGGCATTATTTGGCGAGAGTCTCCAGCTTGTGGCTGGTGTTTATGAGCCGCTTTCTGGCACCTGCTCTCACAAAAAAAAAACACCAGGAGTTTCCTCGCACTCGTCCTCCTTCCAGTCTGATCGCTGTTTACTTCTCCGCTGTATAAAACACACTCACACAAAGACAAGCAAACAAACACATTTTTCACTTAGACGAGCAGTGTTGAAAAAATAAGCAGCAATGACAAAATTAGACTAAACTGCCCTCTTCACATTGCATGATCATTTCATAATCACATACAGTAAATATTCACTTATATATTACACTTTTTCTCCATCGCTAAGACAGCATTTTTGAATGCTGCTCTCCTTTTCTCTAAACTCTAAACACAAACCCCAATTTTCAAGCTACATTCAAAACATCTGACTCTTCTCGCAAAACCAATCTTTCACCTCAAAACAGTTCAATCTGAGCCCAAAACTGAACTAAGTGATCAAATTGTGTCTCAAGTCCATCAGAACAAAAAGCACTAGTGAGCAGTCAGCAAACACTACTCAAAAAAATGCAAAACACAATGCTCAGAGCGTGAAGCAGGAGAATTACAGTTTTTTCTGATTGCTTAGGCACATTTTTTGCAAATATTGGCTATTTTTGCAAAACTCTACACACAAATAACAAAATCTTTCACCCAATTATAAAAACATTGTAATTCTCTTGCAAAAGCGATCACAGCTAGATTAACTCTTCACACATTCGTAAAAATGGTGTTTTCGTATCAATCAGTACACACAAGCCATCATCTACTAAGCACACAACGCAACAACTGCACACTGATGGTAAAAATACAAAACACATCTGGCTTTTGCTTTCTGTCTTCATGTCAATTTTAGGTCATAATTTTGTCATAGTGTCATGTAAACATACAAGGATCCAAACTTCAAGCATTAGTGTTTATTCACACTCATAAAAACCAAGAGAAAGTCTGAACACAACATAGTAATTTCACAAAAAAAGGGAAAAAAACACAATCAGGCCTACATCATGTCATCTTTCTGGGTCCGGCCACAAAATTTCCTCCACATTGCATACAATATTCTTCAATCAAAGTCACCAGGAAAATATCTCCTTGAATGCCGTATCCAGGCCTGACATGATACCTGGTCAATATCTCCACATGCCTTCAACATTGCCTGTACAAGGGCAACTTGTTGATGAGGATGACAGTCGTACACTTTCTAGCAGCAGGGAGAGAAGAACTGCTGGATGGGATTGGAGGAATGGAGGGAGGTTGAGTGTGTTGGAGGATGGGTGTCTGTAAACCAGTTGTGGACCAAAGCAGCTCTATAGAAGCTTACATTGTCCCACATGATGACATGTGGGGTATGTTCTGCTCTCTGAACAGTGAGTATGTCATGTAAGGGTCTATGATTGCTTGATGGTGAACAGCACCGTTTTGGCGTATAGCTGCACACATTTTTATGTTACCACCCCGTTGTCCTGGGACATTGATGATGGCACAGTGTCCAATAATGTTCCTGCCACGTCTCCTGGTTTTACTCAGGTTGTAATCGGCCTCATCTACAAAAAGTTGCTCATTTGGAAATGTCCTAGTGATGTTTGCCACAGTGTAGCGACTCGAATTGGGCTGAATCCATTGGCCAGCTTCCCTGAGGGTCACCCCATGGTTGATGACATGGTCCACTATAGTAGCGCTGATGTCATCAAATATTCTATTTCTTACTCTTCTTACCCGTCCTCTTTCACCCTCCTCTACCTCTTCTTGGTTCTCCTTATCCTCTTCCTCTATCTTCCTCTAACCCTCTCACTTCTTCAACTAAACGTACTCTTGCTCCAACTTCTTCACCTCCGCGTCCTCTCCCTCGGCCTTCTCTGATTCTCACTCTTCTCACTCTTACTGCTCCTCTATTCTACTCCACACAGACAGTTTACCTGTGGCTTATGTGTAGTGCTTAGGCTGATTGCAAAGTGAACTAATAAACTAAAACAGTTTTCACATGTGAAAGTGTGCCAGAAAGTTGACCAAATAGTGTTAATGATAGCAATACATGTGTATAATTTTGCTAGGAGTGTGTTGGAAATTTGGTAATTGAGTGTAAGCAGTGAATTGTGTTTAAAGTTTTGCAAAATGAGTGTAAAGCAGTTTTTGTGCTTTTAGTTTTGCAAACTCGGTGAGTGGTTTTGCTATAATCATTACAGTTTTTTCTGATTGCTTAAACCCAAACTGTGACTTGTAGCACAATTTCTAAAACTATTAATGCTTGAAGCAAAACCACTCACCGAGTTAGCAAATCTAAAAGCACAAACACTGCTTTACACTCAGTTTGCAATTTTGTAACACACACATTCACGGCACAACACTCTTTTTGCAGAACTTTAAACACAATTCACTGCTTACACTCAATTACCAAATTCCCAACACACTCCTAGCAAAATTATATACATGTATTGCTATCATTATCACAATTTGGTCAACTTTCTGGCACACTTTCACATGTTAAAACTGTTTTAGATTATTAGTTCACTTTGCAATCAGCCCAAGCGCTATATACATAAGCCACAGGTAAGCTGTCTATGTGGAGTAAAATAGAGGGAGCAGTAAGAGTGAGAAGAGTGAGAATCAGAAGAGGCCGAGGGAGAGGACGTGGAGGTGAAGAAGTGAGAGGGTTAGAGGAAGATAAAGGAAGAGGACAAGAGGAGCAAAAAGAGGCAGAGGAGGGGAAAGAGGAAGGGTAAGAAGAGTAAGAAATAGAATATCTGATGACATCAGCGCTACTATAGTGGACCATGTCATCAACCACAGGATGACCCTCAGGGAAGCTGGCCAACACGTTCAGCCCAATTTGATCCGCTACAGTGTGGCAAGCATCATTAGGACATTTAGAAATCTACTTTTTGTAGATGAGGCCGATTACAACCTGAGTAAAACCGGGAGACGTGGCAGGAACATTATTGGACACTGTGCCATCATCAATGTCCCAGGACAATGTGGTGGCAACATAACAATGCGTGCAGCTATACGCCAAAGTGGTGTTGTTCACCATCATGCAACCATAGGCCCAGACAACACTGACACCTTATATGACATATTATATATTATAAGAACACATTATATGACTGTTCACAGACCAGAGCAGACCTGACATGTCATCATGCGGGACATTGTACTGTAAGCTTCTATAGAGCTGCTTTGGTCCACAACTGGTGTACAGACACCAATCCTCCATGACACTCAACCTCCCCTAGTACTCTCCATTCCTCCAATCCCATCCAGGAGTTCATCTCTCCCTGGTGCTAGAAAGTGTACGACTGTCATCCTCATCAACAGAAAGTTCTTTCACAGGCAACGTTGAAGGCATGTGGAGATATTGACCAGGCATCATGTCAGGCCTGGATACGGCATTCAAGGAGATATTTTCCTGGTGACTTAGATTGAAGGATATAGCATTCAATGTGGAGGAAATTTTGTGGCCGGACGCAGAAAGATGACATGATGTAGGCTGATTGCGTTTTTTTCCCTTTTTTTTTGTGACATTACTATGTTGTGTTCAGACTTTCTCTTGGTTTTGATGAGTGTGAATAAACACCAATACTTGGAGTTTGGATCCTTGTATGTTTACATGACACTATGACAAAATTATGACCTAAAATTGACATAAAGACAGAAAGCAAAAGCCAGATGTGTTTTGTATTTTTACCATCAGTGTACAGTTGTCGCATTGTGTGCTTAGTAGATGATGGCTTGTGTGTACTGATTGACACGAAAACACCATTTTTACGAATGTGTGAAGAGTTAATCTAGCTGTGATCGCTTTTGCAAGAGAATTACAATGTTTTTATAATTGGGTGAAAGATTTTGTTATTTGTGTGTAGAGTTTTGCAAAAATAGCCAATAGTTACAAAAAATGTGCCTAGGCAATCAGAAAAAACTGTAATAGTTTTAGAAATAGTGCTACAAGAATCACAGTTTGGGTTTAAGCAATCAGAAAAAACTGTAAAAGTTTATTGTTCACTATAATATAAAAGCAGATTGCAAAACAAAGAAAACCTGCGCATTTAGCACAAAAAGACAAACTGAAATATTGTGCATTTACATGTAGTGTGTGCAAATTTTCATGCACTGTTTTTGCAGTCTGTTGCATGTGAGGACACATTCGGCAACAGAGAGACTGACACTGAGACTTGATATTCTCCAAATGTTTATGGTTCTAAATGATCTTCTGCTGAATTTCCTTAGTTTACTTAGTTTACAGTAATGGCTTTGTTCTCACGGACCATATCAAAAACTAGGGTCTTGCTGCGGGGAGAACACACTTACACCCCATGTGTCAGGATTCAATTCCCCAAAATGAGAATATGAAGTTATAAAAAATATACGCTGGTCCTAGAAACAGTTAGCTCAACCCATCATTACAATATTCCAGTACAGTGATGTAGTGAAAATTATATTTACTTACAGTGTACTGTGGTGTGGTGTAGTATATAGAGCTAAAGTAAATGTTCTCACGTTTTCTTACTTTGACATTTTTTCAATCCATAGTCCAGTGGAGTTTACGGATGGGCAGGACTTACAGCTCTATAGAACATATAGTCATACAGTAACTGTTGGGAATATTTACTGTTCAATAGATATGACCAATCTTTGTTTTTGCTGAACTTCTCAACCTCCTCTCACACACTCTTCCTCAGATGTCCTTTGTAGAGCCTCAGAAACCAGTTTTCACTGATCTGGCTTACTTTACATATGCTTATGTCCCTCACATCATTAGACAAAAGTGTTATCAATTTTGACTTGTAGTGTTCAGACGGTGACAGCAGTGCTTTAGTTGTGGTTGACTTGTGTCAGGTGTGTTCAGCATCCTGCAGTACAGGTGAATTTCAATGAAAATGTGTTGGCTAGTTGTGTCTAACCAGGTGAAAAGTGTTTATGGTTTTGCCAAAAGAGTGACTGATTTGACCAGTGTGTTCATGCAATTGAGAATTTGGTTCAGACAACAGAATTTAGTGTCTTAGCGGTTGAGAAAAACTGTAATTAAATTTACTGCAAAACTGAAAATAAATGAAGAAGATAATCAATGTTATTAAATTGTGCTGCATTTGTAGAAATGTATTACACTGTGTTGCTGATGCTGCGTGTGGTATTGCGGCTTGTCAAAACGACAGGCACAGTTGGTGTGAATGAGAGAGAGCGATAGAGGACAGTGTGAGTGAGAGAGAGAAAGAGAGAGAGAGAGAGAGAGAGAGAGAGAGAGAGAGAGAGAGAGAGAGAGAAAGGAGGGAAGGGGATGGGATGAGAAGGGATGAGATAGGATGGAGGTGGTGAAGTGTCATTGTGTGTCTGACCCTGTGAAGACCTCAAGCTTCATCTCTGGAACAAGATTCTCTAATTATTCATTATAAACCAAACACACACAGACACATCATGCCTTCTATTTTTAGCCTTAATAATTCTTTTTTCCATTCTAATTAAACTAGCTTTTTTAATCATGCAGTTGCAGACAGTGTTTTCTTTATCTGCTATAGCTGAATATTGCTCAAAATTGGATTAGGCGTATTTGTTTCAAAATGGTCATGAATCTCTCAACGTAAAAATAAAACAAATTAAATGAAGTGACAGGAAATACATGAATAGAAAGATTAAATAAATCATAATTCTGAAGATTTTCCCAAGTTGTGGAAGTAGAGAAGATTATGACTAGGACCAATTAAATGTGATGGATCTCAGTGCCTGTGATTTCAGACAATAATGATGAGTGTGAGCCCTGGCTGGAGAAGGAAAACGCACACATTACCTCCAACTATCAATTTCCACTGCAGAATAGTGAATTAGATGGAAAAGTGAATTTCAAACCCAAACACCGCAGATGTGTTTTAACGCGCAAGAAGGGCTGATATGGCGCAGACTGATACGTCTTCTGTAAGCACCAATTGCACCGCGATGACATTGATTATGATTTTTAGCCTCTCGGAGGTTGCGCCTCCTGCCAGCGAAGTCAGAATGACCCGCTAATGCCATATGTCTCCAGCAAGAGCTTCTGGATAGTGAGGAAATCTGACTCTATACGGGGAAATTCAGTCTGTCCAGTTCTGCAAAAAACAGACTAAATGTTTTTCCATATTGCGAGATGTCCGCAGACAGAGATTTTAAAACGGTCACGGCTTCACGGATGTTCAGATGTACGTTCACAGGTGCACCGCGACGCATTTTACGAGTCACGTTGAGGAGATTGGGAAGTGTGAACAAATTAATTTATTTTGGTAATCTCTCTCTCTCCCTCTCTCTCTCTCTCTCTCTCTCTCTCTCTCTCTCTCTCTCTCTCTCTCTCTCTCTCTCTCTCTCTCTCTCTCTCTCTCTATCTATCTCTCTCTTTTTGCTGTCTTTGTCAAAACGAATGACGACAATTTGGCTGAGGATCTGGATGTGCGGGCAGCATTGACAGGCGAATTATCAGGGGCCCGGCGCTGCTTATTATCAGCGGAGAACTCATCAGAGGAGCGGGGCCAGGAGTCCTCGCCGCTGTCACTATCTGTCAGGGGGACAAGCTTCGCTCCAAGGGCCAGCTGACAGGTCATTTCAACAATAACAATTACTCCGATTACTAGTGTCATAAACAATTCACCAGGCAGAGCAATAACAAAGCTTTATCATCAACAGCCACATAAATAAATGCCAGCAGGTAACAAGTAATTTACCAGAGGAATGGATCCCAATACATGACGCTTTTCGTTGTTGCCGGGCGAATAAAAGACGGTGAAAAAATAGATTTTTAAGACACCTTAAAGCACAGTTTAAAAACCTAATAAAACTCAAAATTTACAATTGTGCGATAATGCTTATACGTAATTAAGTGTATATAAGATTCCCTGTATTCACAAACATAAAACCGTATTTAATGAATGTATAGTTTATTGTTATTATTATTATTATTATTATTATACACACACACACACACACACACACACACACACACACACACACACACATATATATATATTTGTTTTTATTTGTACAATCATAAATAAAATGAAGAAAAAAAAATCACACATGACTAACGGTCCGTGAATAATCGCAGTTGCTTTACTGTGTATTGTCGCATGGCACGTGGCGAACTTCCGCCTTGTAGCTCAACTCTTCTAAAATACTTAATGAGCACGAGTTGTTAAGCAATTAACACATGCCAAACTCGCCCTCATCGGGTTCCCGGTCGTTTAATTCTATTTCTCTATTTATGCATTTCCACACTGGTGTGTGTCTAGCACACGCGACCCTTCTGATCACCAGGATTTCTGCGTTTTAGTGGTCAAATGAATGCGGCTTCAAGACAAATTGACATTTCAGCGTTTTCGATCACACTAATCGATCTTTTCACAATATACAATACTTCATATTCATATGTTATTCTCCATATTATGCCTACAATTGATGATAGAAACTCGTTTAAAATGTTATAAAACAATGTTTTATTGACATATAAAAAGACAATATTTGTTTCAATAAAACGATTTATTTTTATAAAACGAAAATCGAGTGAATTAATACATTACAATTTCGAGAACACTTTTGATAAAAAAAAAAACCGGTATATTGTGTCGCAAAAATAAATTGCATTTAAACTGTTTAATACCAATAATTAGCCATACTGACGTAAGAGCAGATTTTCGTCAGATTTAAAATACGCGTCGACTTAATTCGATACAAAATAAATTAATGTGTACATTTTTACTATAGAAAAGCGTAATCAACCACGGAAACATCGTAATCTCACATCGTAAATACAATTATAACAAGTGTCATAGTTCCATAAGATGAACTTGAACATTTCACATAAAAACGTTTCTACAATGTCAAGAAAATGTAAACTAAATATATTATTTCCTATATAAATATAAGCTATATGTTTTTTACGAAAAATGTTTGTAAAGTACAAAAACACAAATCATAGTCAACATAAAACAACAATGTCACTGCAGTAACAACTTGAAATGTTTAAACAACTAAGTCTCCCTCCTGACTTGTAGAGCACAATAAGAAAATGTGCTTTTGTTACCAGACCTCGGATGAGAGAGATGCTGCGGGGAGGGGTGACGCTCTCACCATCGTCTCCTCTCGGACCACCATCCTTCTTTTAGGTTGCGCATCTCATTTGCATATATTTGTTTCCAGCCGAGGAGGCCTTCAGCTCATTAAGGCGTTTTCTTACAATCTCCCAGAATCCTGCTGCTCGCAGCCACTACCTGCTGCGGAACGAGAACACTGCTAGGCAGGGAGGAAAGAAGAGAAGGAGAGGGGAAGAAGGCAAAAGGGAGGGGGAGCCGACACGTTCTTCAGTCCGAGACAAAAGCAAAGGCTGCTATAAAGGAATCCGCTGGCTTGTTTTTTACTCTCCCCTGGAAGCGGCACCGGTTTGTGTTAAGTAGCGTCCTCTGGTGACAGATACCTCCGGGGTCAGCAGTCAGAGTTGAGGGGAGGGTCAGCGGCAGCCGAGCACCAAGCTGCCGGTGGATAGCGTCTGTTTTCTTTCTCTCTTTTCCAGAGTTTGCGAGAACGAAACCGTGACAGCAAAACAAACACCAGATTGTGCACTGACGGAAGAAAATGCCACAAGTGCTAAACATGCACTCGCAAAATTATTAAATACCTTGCGCGCGTGCGTGTGTGTGTGCGCGCGCGCGCGGGTGTGTGTATTTATGCTTTGCTGTTACAATTTTCATTGTACTTTTTACAATAGATATAAACGTATAAAGTAAGTTTTTTATTTATTTATTTTTTTGTTTTTTTTTATGCCTTTTGAGACTCTTTTATAATTTTCTAAAATGTTTGGAAGCGAGACAGCGCTAATAAAAGGTCGCGAGCTCCCGGTAAACGCGTTGAGGTGACCCGGGTTTATTTAAAGCACGACGACCCCTGGCCAAAACCCGCTTCGGTCTGTAGAGGGATGAATAAAACTTTAATGGCTCATAAAACTCCGCGATTTCTTTCGACGCGTTTTGGGTGCATTATTCGCCGCTTCGCCTTTTTTGTCTGCGGAGAGAAAAGATGCAGCGAGCGGCCACGGCAGGAGCTCGATGGCGTCAATGACGAGAAAGAAAAGGAGCTCAGTGAAAGAACTTTCACACACTAATCTTAACGAGAACGTGACACACACACACACACACACACACACACACACACACACACACACACACACACACACACACACACACACAAACACACACACACACACACACTTCCGACGCTTTCAAACTTCACTTTATCCACTAAACACTTATATGTGACAATTTCAAAATGTTAGATTAAATTTAATTTTTAATTAAAGTTTAATTAAATTTAAAATGTAAAAATATAAATGTAAAAAGTATTTTATAGAAGTATAATATATTTGCGTCTATTTTAGAAATCAACACCTCGTAAATTAATATTAAGAAATTAGTAAGAAATAATACAATGTTAATTTTTGCCAAGTTCAAATAAAAATGTAAAAATAAAAACAATTAGCACAACAACAACAACAACAACAACAACAATAACAACAGCAACAACAACAACAACAACAACAATACTACTACTACTACTACTACTACTAATAATAATTATTATTATTATTATGTACTGTGCATTAATATTAAATGTATACTATTATTATTATTATTATTATTATTATTATTATCGTGATTACACACACGCGCTCGCACGCACACACATACACGTCGCGGACTTATAGTAATAATAAAAAACGCACAGGCTTTTGAGAATAGAAAATAATTCGACCACATTAATTTCAACATTTTGAAATCTCTGACATGTGAAGCCAGCTAGGCTTTATTTCAAACTCTTTAAAAGCCCCTTTCAGCCATATTCTTGTTTGCTCCACCTACATGCGCCATTTGCTGGATGGAAACGGCCGGGGTGTTGATTCCCTCAGCAGTGGAGCTGCCCGGGGCAGGCGAAATAAACATGCATCTGTTGTGTTATTTAATGCTCTGTGTCTTAACAGGCTTCTCAAGAAACCCTCAGCACGACTGTTCGCCCAGTGCCAATCCATCACTGTGTCTGAGGAACCTTTCCCGGAGTTTGTGTGTTTTAGGGGATTATGGAGACTTGGGTGTCAGACAGGACTCAATATTCCACCTCACCGTGTCTGTGGAAGAGGGTTTGCAATTCTATTCTTTCGCTTTTCTGAGCAAGCACTGGCCATGGAGAACAGTCAATCAGAACAGCCAACCAGAACTGAAGGCCTTCTTTAACCAAACAGTAACTCAAAACCAACAGTATTCTGCACCGGCACTGTTAGAAAACCCCACAGTTCCTGCAGTAACATAAAATCTCTGTGAAAATAACTCGATTTGTGAATCTTTCTGTGTCTGACATGTAAACAATGAGTTCATAATAAATACATGAACAAAATTATGCAGTAATTGTGTCTAAACTGACACAGACAAATACGCACGCACACATAACGAACAGACAAACAAACAAACGAATAAAGTTCGCACACACTTTGTTTAGAACATACACAAATTCTCACTAAGCAGCATCTAATTTTTATATATACTTTTATATTTAACAGTCCCGCGACCCTGAAAAAGGACTAAGCGGCATAAAGACGAATGAATATTTAACTATGAGAAATGTATTCAAAATGTCTTCACATTTTGATGGATTGCAGATTATGCCAACGTTTTGTTTTCACTCTTTATTTTCCTAAAAGGGAATAATTGTTCTATCAAGGGCACACACGCACAAAGCTGGATTCTTTATTTTTTGACTCGGCTCCGGTGAGTTTGGCATCACATTTGGAAATAATTTTCAGGCAAAACAAACGAGATTTTCCTTGCCCGTGTAGCATCTTGTGTTTCCCGCATGTTGGGCAGTGGCGCTGATAATTGATTTTTCTTTTGTTTTGTTTTTTTTGTTGTTGACTTGAATTGTGCGAACCTGGCGCTTCGCTGATTCTGTGTTTCACACAATGCGACAAAGCTCAAGGTGTTCGAGTACAAAACAATACAAACGAGGAGATAAAAAGAAACACAACAATGAATAAACCTTATTAAAATACATTCTATTGAACCATAATTGAAACTGAGATGCGGGGTGTGAACCCGATTCCTGTATTATGAAAGCTTTTTAAGTTCGATTGTTTTAATGAATGTATAGTAATTATAAGAAAGTATGTTTGTGAATTATTTGTGATTTTATAACCTGCGGTAATACAGACCTTGCTGCCCCCTACAGACCCTCTGTTATCACTTCTCTTCTCTTCTCTTCTCTTCTCTTCTCTTCTCTTCTCTTCTCTTCTCTTCTCTTCTCTTCTCTTCTCATCTCTTTCGCTCACACACACACACACACACACACACACACACACACACACACACACACACACACACACACACACACACATTCATTTCAGATGCACAAACTAATTGGACTCAAAGTAATTAGAGTTTTCTAAAATACACACTTAAGAAAATATTGACTGGCTGGCATCCGGTTCAATACTGGTGTCATTTATAGATTAGGAGGTGGAACTTTAAATACACATATTTTAAGACTCTGTGGTCTGCTGTGTGCTCATTAGAATTCCTTGTATTCACACTGTCAGCAAGACCATCTTTCTGTATTGAGCGATAAGGATACAGGATACAGGAAGATAGAGAGGAAGAAAGAGAGAGAGAGGCACAGAGAGAGAGGAAGAGGAAGAAAGAAAGAGAGAGAGAGATTATGTCTCTCATACAATCAATTTACATGTATATACAGTAAAGTTAAATTGTCTGTCTCTATTTGTTTCCAGCATTTCTTTACTTTACTGTTCTGAAAACTCATATTATGTCACCATGAAACAGCACTCTGATTTGCATCCCATGTTTTAACATTAGAATTTGATGGAAAAAAAATGCATTTTGTTCCACATTAATTAAAAACTGTGGACGCGTTTTAGCACATCTTACCTCTTGAAGATACTCTACTTGAAGGTATTTATTTAAATAGGGTTGGTTCTCAACAAAAGGTAAAAACGTAGTCTAAAAACGGTAAAATTGACTGATTGTTTGTGACACTGAAACAGTGGTGAAGAAAGATTGTCCTTATTGGCCCAATGGTCAGAGAGTGAAACTTGCAACCAGAAAGTCACAGGTTTGAATCTCGGAAGGGCAGGTATCACAACGTGCATTTCAAAACACTTTTTCCTATGTGTAGTCTTACTTTGTTTGCATTTAAACTAATCAAGGCGGTCTAATCTTGTTAGAAAAAACAATGAATGATCAATAGTGCAGAATGAGACACTAATATTAATCCAGCATGTTGTCATTTAACTGAATTAACAAGAGACATGTGCATACGTGTATTCCATTATTCCAATTTATAAGATAATAATAATAATAATAATAATAATAATAATATGAGTATTTGTAGGGTAATATAGGCACGTGCAAATATGTAAGGGAAGTGTTGCTTTTTATTCATTTGATCGTCTGGATTGTTGGTGTTAAGAAAATGGCTGTGGTTATGACAAGACAAAGACAAAGACCAGTGAGCAAGCACATACGCGACAGTGGCCAGGTAAA
>CM051500.1:13138308-13186542 GCA_028031935.1 Paedocypris micromegethes
AAAAAAAAAAAAAAACAAAAACAAAGCAATTAGAAAAACTTCAAGTACCATAGATTTTGACAATTTTCTGAAGGTGCAGGTGTAATTCGGTGTAATTCACTAACTAGGCAGCCTTTCTATACGATATATTAATATTTTCTGTACGTTATTATAACAGGTCAATATATGCTTCATTGAAGAGATGCGTCTTCAGACTAGACTTAAATTGACTCACTGATTCTGAGTCTCGAATCGGACTAGGCAGAGCATTCCATAGCTTGGGTGCTAAGTATGCAAAGGATCTTCCTCCCTGGTAGATTTTAGAGATTTGCGGTATTATAAGCTGGCCGGAGTTTTTGAGAGCGCAGCAGTCGTGTAGTCTCGTAGTATGAAGATGAAAGTTCACATTTTTATAAAGAATGTAATTTAATGTAATTTCACAGTCAGAGCAGTGGTACAGCAAACCTTCAGATATATACACACAATTAATGATAAAGACAGTGTATAAATAAATAGTGATAAACTCATGTTGAAGAGTCATTAGAAATACTTTAACGGACACACACTCAGTATTGCAAGAAGAGAGAACTGCTTGGCCATATTGAAAAAAGTGATCCAGGAGAACCGACAGCTGCTACATCTGAGAAGCTGATGCGAGGCTTTGATGGTCAGGTCCGGCCCAGGCCGTCTGTGTGAGGGGGACGAGGGCAGAAAGAACAGGGAGTGTAGTGGAGTGGATCGGCACGGGTGCTCCCTTACAGTTCCGCCATTACAAGCCATTACAACTGACCTCTGACCCTTGGGATGAAACAGCGAGTCTGGTCTTGCTTCACTCGCTCAGGACTGAGATAAAAGACAAGGAGGAAGTAAGAAAGTGACCTGCTCTTCAGGAACCACATACTCTTCTGAGGTGTTGGATGTGGAGGAATTATGTACTCTTTCACACAATCCCCCCACCCCCCACCCCACACAGACACACTTTATTATAAAAGTTATTTGTTTTAGCATTTAGCATAGTCGTTTTTAGTTGTTTTACCTACAAAAAAGACTTCATAAGGAAGGTAAAACTGATCCGAACAGAAGAGAAAAACACGTTAATTGTTTTTATGAGGTGAATTGCGTTCTGTGCTTGAGCAACTTTGACTATAACTTTGCATATATGTATAAAACCAACCACTTTTCCCATGTCAGTTTAAGTCGGCTATAATGATTTTTCCAGAATAATAAATTGATCATAATTTGATATTTTACTCACAAAATGACTCGTCCGTCCTGTGATATTTTTACCTGTGAAGTATTTTTACACGTTACATTTTAAATGTAAGTGAATGAGTGAATTTGTCAATATGGCACTAGGGACCATACTGAAAATGTGCATTTAACCGTCCAGTGTCCAACTAAATACACACTAACCAGGAGCAGTGGCAAGCCTAAGTGACGACCAGGGAGCCACCACCAAGAATGGGATGCATAATTTTTCCTAATTGTTGACTCGTAAAAGTTTTGATGACATATAAGTTGATTTAGATGAAAGTGTCTCTAAATGACTATACAGTAAATTAAAGTAAAGTAAATTATCTTTGGTCATAATATGTGAGAACAGTTGTGGCCGAGTGGTGTGAGCGTTGGATCACAAGGTCATGGGTTTGAAACACGTGAGGTTCCACGATGGAAGTTTCTGAAACCAATTCTGCAGCCGGTGTGCGTGAACGTGAGTGTATGTGTTCACTTTACTGTTTGTATATTCACTTTTCGGGTTGCATAGGTCAAATGCAGAACACTTTGTATTAAATGGTTTTGACTAAACCTTGCCACTTCACTTTATTTTCAGCGTTGCCCTCAATTGTCCTCAAGTGTCCTTGGGCACTGAACCCAACATGCCCCCCGGGCGCCGCAACGTGTGGCTGCCCACCGCTCCGAGTTCGTTCAAAAAGCAGAGACGAATTTCCCCATTAAGGGATTAATAAAATTAAATTCTTCTTCTTCTGTGCATATCACAAACTTTCCCACATTTTCCCACTTTGTCCACGATTCTGACGTTTAAGTGCAACAACAGTTTTTAGAGTTCATTATAATTGATCACAGTTTTAATCACAAGACGTCCCCGCAGTATTCCGTTCCTTGGAAAGCGTTCCAGAAACGACAGCAAGGTCTCACACTCACGCTAATTGTAGTTCTATCCGCGATGGACGTTGTTTTGTGACACAACGCCTAATTTCGTGTGTCATATTTCCTTTCAGAAAGCAAGGGTGGCGTAGTGTTGAGGAACTAAAGGCCGCGCTGTAGGCGACTCCGCTCAGACCGAGCTCTGTTGTCAGATTCATCCAGCCATGAACACGCTCCGTCTTTTTCAAGAGCCGTCAAGTGTCTGCACTAATCTGCAAGGACAGGAGTCTCTAAACACACACGCGTGCCTTCGCTTCTTTAAACGGACGGACAAAATGTGATGACAGAAGTGACACAATATTGTAGTTTAGCATCCTAAACCCTGTTGTAATGTTCTTATTTCCATCTGGTTTAATAAACACAAATTAATTTTAAGTATTTAATAGTCAACAGTGTGCGAGAGTCTGTGTGTGTTTGGTTGTGTTTGTGTGAGTTTGAGAGTCAGCCCTGTGAGTTTGCATTTGGGAGTGTGTGTCTATGTGTGAACAATCTGAAGTCTTTAAATTATGATCATACTAATATTCCAAAATTGTTCATCTTAAAAACTCTCCTCTCTGCAGTTAAAACTTCTAGTTTTACAATAATGTATCTAGAACTTGTTACAATATTTGAAAAGAAAATAAAGAAATTATTGTAAAATGTGAAGTTTCTGAACAAAATACAATTCATTATGATCAACCAGATAAAATCAATGTTTCGGCCTGCTCAATCTTTTGTACTTAACAAGAAAAATACAAAACATGGATAGAAATCCTTTGTGATATCCCGCAGTCAAAGCGGGAAGCTAAATTCCTCTCTCCGCTCCGACTTTGATTTCTGTGTGAAGACGGCAGCTAATATTCAAATGTAAATATTAAACAAGGAGGAACAGAGATCTGCGGAAGGGCCTTTTGTTCCGAGGCTCAGGGAAAGCAGTCACCCTGAAATAATAGGTCAAATTAGCATGAAGCCGCCTGGAGCACAACGACGAATTCCCCCTTTCTGCAGTAAGAAGAGCCTTCTGAGAATCACATCCCAAATATAAGCCCTATCGCAAACAAAATAATACATTATTAATAAATGTTCAGCATAACTGAATCCACTCCATTGATGATCAGAAACATAAAACAGTGGCAAAACATTTTCCTTCCACGACCCACCGGGGGAAAATGTGTCAGCGGTCTGGAAGTGTGATTGGTTGTCAAAGTGCATGATTTGCATTGGGGTGTGTCCTTGTTAAACTGTGTGTATGTTCACTGTCAGTGTGGTTTGAGCACTGTATGTTCTGTGGAAGTCAGATTGGGTTTGGGAATGATTATTTTGAGGTTCCTGTTTTTTTAAGTTCTGCGCTATCAACAATGGAACTGCTCCATTCAACAGCAGAAGAAATAGTATTAGTGTAATATAATATAAATTATGGTGTTAATCATTTTTTATAAAAATAGGATTTCATGAAATTCATAATTCAATCACTGTTTATACAGTTGTGAAAAATCATAATTACTAAGACAAACAGTTTCATTCAAACGTTGTTATCATGAATGATATTTGTCATCAATGATCCGTGTCACTAATGTTGTTATAACCAATTATGTCATAATACATGATGTCATCATGAATGACAAATGTCCTGAATTATGTGTGTCATGAACAATGTCGTCATGAATGATGTCACATTCATGGCACGTGTCTAATCAGACTACACAATTGATACAATTGAATAATAGAAGTCAAAACCACTGGTTAAAATTGCAATAATACATTTTACCCTGTGCTTTCAGCTATTGCTGTTTGTGCACATTTTGTTAATTACTTTGTTAGCTATTTAATGCAGCTAGAAAGTGTATAACATCATTGGAAATGTAATATACTGTAGTAAATACTGGGAAGGTATTTTGTAAAATTGACAAAAAGGTTGGAAATTTTGAATAGTATATTACATGCTTAGACAAAATATCTCTTCATGTGATCAGTTCTTCATACGACCATGATCAGTCTGAGGCATATACACAGCCTGCAGTTTGCCATTAAAACAGTTCTGGAGGAGTCTGAGGTGAAGCTTCAGGTTCATGAACTAGTCATAAAGAGACAGACACAATTACAGACACACAAAGACTTCAGCGGCATGTAAAAAACCACTTCACCTCAGGCGTTCAGATCAAGCTGAACTGAAATGAAAATTCACGGAGGGTTAAAAGGCTTTTAAAAGGCTTTTAATTGGTTGTGACTGTTGTATGATTAGAAATACTGATCTGTATGAAGGACACGTTTCATGTATTCATGAGAGCAACTGGACAATGCAATTCTTGAAGTTCAATTTCTGGCTTCTGATCACATCATCAGCAATAACCGGCCAACCACCAGCCATGTATATGTTGCTATGGATAGAAGTTTTTCCAATGGTTCCTGTGCCACAATAAACTGCCAATCATAAAGGCAAAGAAAACGAAAAGGACTACAAAGTACTAAACTATCGTCTAAAGCAGGGCTGGCCAACTAGTCAGAGACTAAGAGCCACTTTTTTCAGTATTACTGCAAAGAGCCACATCATACACATGGGCACACATAAACATCATCCCATTCCTTAATCTTGTATGCACACACGCACACGCACGCACACGCAGACCTCTGCTCAGCCAGATTGAATGAAAATAAAAACACAAACATGCTAATATTAGTTTTTTTTTCAACAGTTAACATTGTGTGCATATTTGACTCATGTCATGTGAAAGCTCCTGAAGAGCCACATGAAACTAGTTAAAGAGCCGCATGAGGCTCAAGAGCCACATGTTGGCCACTCCTGGTCTAAAGAGTAAGCGCTGAGCACTGGTAAAGAACCAAAAAAGCACTAAATCACTGCTTCACCCTCAAAAATATCAAGCAAAGGTTCGAATTACATTCTACATGGGTTTTTCCCCACTTCATGTCTGCGACACAGGAGCAGGTTCTTGGCCAGCTCTACTGAGTCTCACTGAAGTTCAGACCAAGATAAGCAGGATCTGGCCGTTCTGTGGCTCTCTTCACATCCGCTCACAGGGAAAGAATGTGAAAAGCACTTAAGAAAAGAAACGCTCCTGACACAGGTAAGACTTTTCACTACACGCTCCAATCGTAAACCAGCGGTCGGTGATCTGGAATGTTTTCATAGCACACTTTTGGGAAAAAAAATGTCTTGGTATGTATAATTAAAAAACAATAAAGATGACAATTAAAGCCAACCTACATTTTCTCAAAGGTTTTTCACTGATTCTTTACTTAGCTCGTGAGGTAAGCTTTTACTAAAAGGCAAGAATATTCTCCATCTTTACACTATGGAAACAAACTTTTTCCCGCTGGGTAATTTCCACAAAGTATATTTAATATAGACAGTGAGACGTGAAGAACACTTGAACCTGATGTGACCGTACCAGCTTTAGCTAATAACGTCACGTCATCCTTAAACTCCCAACGCGCCTGTTTAAAATACACAAATCCAAGAAAGAAATCCACCACCCATTTTGAACCAGCGCTGGCATGAAGAAAAACATTTCAAACACAAAGCAAGTCACACAGACTGCTTTACTAGACACTTTCTGACCTCGAAGCTTCACCAGAACATCTACTTTGGGTTTCCGGAGTGGAAGTAGAGCGGTTTGGACAGGCATGAAGCTTGTACGTCAACAGGCTCGTCACATCGCTCTACACCATTTTAAAGTGATCTACAGAAACATACCAACCCTATGTTCATGAAGGGAGTTGCTTCACACAACTCACTCAAAAGCGGCCCTGCTTTTTCAGCCATTAACACGGCTTTGAAGGCACCTTCAGGATGAAATACAGTAAATGAGGTAAACATAGGTAAAGTCAATTCTGCACCAGAAGTAAACAGCAGTGTGTTCCCAGGCTTATTTAGGCCCGACAGCAGAGCCAGATCATACGGAATATTCCAGAAGACTCAAAAATTTGGGCAACAAGATCAATTTGAGAAAATCAACAAGAAAATAAAAAAACAACTATACTGTTTTTGCATTGAATTTGAAGCTCATTAAGCTCTTCGACCTCCCCCCGGTGTTGGTGGGATGTTCATTAGCTTGTGATTAATTGCGTTGTCTGCACATTGGCACCAAGATGTCGGCATTTGTGAAGGTGTGGACGGATCTCAGAGACACACTGACAAAGGCAACGATTCCGTGTGCGAAAAACAACCTCACCCATAACGATATTGACTGCGCAGCTCTGCCATCCGTCCCTCTGCCATGACACAGTCGGCGCGATTACCCATTCATTTATTCAAGCAGCAAGTGCACAAAAAGCATTTTCACATGCGTCGCTAAATCGAATTTAAAGTGTCAAGGCCTCGTCTGGCTTTTGCCGCCATTTACCGTAAAGTGTAGCAGCTAATGACTTTTGTGAGAAAGAAGCACTCCGGCTGTGCTGTGAACACACTTAAAATAACAGGTCTACATCCTTCAGATGATTGATCATAACCAGCAAGATCTCAGGGAACGCGGAGATGTTTCTGAAATATAGACCGATATATCAATATTTTCATACTGGTGATAACAAGGGATATACACGTACTGCATACTGACAGAAGATATATGCAGACAGACAGACAGAAAGAGAGAGAGAAAGTGAGAGAGAGAGAGCAAGCAAATAGTGTGAGAGACAGATGAAAAGAGACAGATAGACGGACGCCTGGGAGAGAAAGCAACAGACAGATATACAGACAATACAGACAAACAAACAGTACATTAAAACCGACATACAGATTTCCAGACAGACAGATTTACAGATTGACAGGAATGTAGACAGAGATTGAGAATTACAGACAGACACATATCCTGACAGACAGACAGATAAAAAACATAGAGAAGCAGACTCCCGTCTGTCATTTCATTAAATATATTTGCCCTTGACACGAGGAACTTGTGATTTGAAACGTGGCTCCACACTAGTTGACAGTGTCGTCAGTTAATTAGAGATAAATAAAAGATGGAGTCACTATCAGTCGCAGCAGGAGATCAAGTGCTCAGGTGAAGGATCAGCAGATCAATTTATTCTATTGCTCTCAGGTTACTGAAACACAACCAGCAGGAGAGAAAGAGCAGTAACACACACACTGCAGCTACTTCAGGTCAAACCGTGACACACAGAAACCTTGAGCTCTGCACGTCCTGCATGTCATTTCATTCTTACAGTCAAGGAATGCCACTTGCATTTTGGTTATTCACATATTAGCAGTAGTAGGTTGTGTTCTGCACACTTGATCCTAAAGCATTGTGAAAAATATCCTCAAAGAAGAGAGAGAAACGCTCAACGCATCATGTAAATCTTAGTGTTCTGGGTTAAGCTAAATGAGGAAAAGTGCTGTACATGTGCAGGGAATAACACAAGCACTGGAATCAGGTCACGCAGTTCGACGCGCGGCACAAAGGCGGAGAAACCAATGAGAGACGCACACACATTCTGCTGGAATGGCTTCATGAAACACAGACGTGCATTTTAGATGAACGGTCCTTTGAGAGACAATTAAATGTGCCTTTTAAGAGCCTGCCATCTCGTTTTCATGTTCTAAAATGAAAGCGGAAAGAATCAAGTTCTCAATACACAAGTACGTATTTAGTTTAGAATTTTGAATTTAGCATAAAAATATAGAATATCAATAGATCACAAAATATATTTTGTGCATTTAGACATTTGTCCCTGTTTGTTACAAATCTGACTATACATTCTGTTTTCAACGATAGTGGCACTGAGGTCATTTAAGTGCAATAGGACATTCAATAGGGACGTTTTCTGCTGTTGTTCCTCAAAAGCTGAACTTGCTCTGAACAACAGAACTGTGTCTCCTGGGAAGACACATATGGTGGCGCTTGACAAGGAAAACTGGATAAACACTTTCTTTTCTCACACTGCACTGGTTTCATCACCTGACAGCACTGGTTTGCAGACACTATGATAAGCAGGTATTGTAATTAAAGATGGTTTTAGCTCTGGTTAATGTTAACAGAGGTGCACGTCTCCGCGACATCTGCTTACAACAGTGTGAATCCAGAAGCTCTGCATCACCTCTAAAAGTGAAAGGTTTATCGCCTGCGAAACGCATCTGTAAGCATCAAGTCGGCTGTGTTAAACATTCAGAAGTGCTGAAGAATAAGTCACATGGTAAATATGGTGTGTTTCTGCGAGTGTCAGTTGGCAGCTTAATTGTGTTTACTTGTTCCAAACTTTGGAAGTTGCTATGAAGCTGGTTGTACTTGTGTCGTGGCATCAGAGAAGAGCTTTAAGAAATGACCTTGGGCCTCTCACAGGGACACACTCATCCAGGTTTTTCTGACCCTCACGCTTGTCTTGAGGAGGATTCAGTCACTCACAAGGAGAGAAGACAACTCACCCTGTAAAGATTGACTCAGATTAGTTCTTTAATGTATAAAGGGCAACGTGAGAATCCAGATAGAAATGAAGGTAAAAGTATAAGGCACTAAATCTTACAGACTAAATCCCAGAACAGGCTAAATTCAATGAACCAGAAGCATAAACAAACAAGCTTTAGGTAAAAGGTTAAAATGATGTTCAAAAGATAAAAAATCAAAGTCCAAATGACATAAAAAATTACTCAGTCTTCATAAATCCAAATCACGCATTGACGTGCCGTGTCGTGGAGGTTTGTGGGAGATCGGACCACTCTGAGATCGGACACAATTCAGATCTCTTGTGTCATTATATATAGTTTGTATTTATTCTAAAAAAAAAACAACCCAAGCATTTTATTTGGATGATCTTCAGAGCTAAAAACCTCAGAGCAATAAAGACGTCCCGACTTGACTTTATGTCTTTTTAGTAATCACATTTCCATAAAAATTGTTTGATGGAATTATCACCCCAGTTATACGAGTGCAGGAGACTTTCCTCATTAAACTGACAGCCGTTATTGATTATTGAGGGGAACACCAGACAAATCACAAAACCCTGCTAACGTTTACAAAGTATATTAATAAAACATTTTGTTCATAATTTCACTTCATTTGGAAAACAATCGTGATCTTTATGTCAGCATTGTGAACTGTGATTCCAAGAACTATTCCAAAGCGTACGTTCATTCAAAACTGTTGCTTTCATTTTATATTTTAATCTCAGTACTTTTTAATAAAATATCCACCATCATTTCAATTCTCTCTATTAAACCAACATTTTAACATTTCAAAATAAATACAAAAACAGTTCTCTCACAAAAGTGTTCTCATATCCCACTATCCTTTCTGTTTCCACCAGGCTGCATTTTTATTTCTTTCAGATTATTGTAGTTTCTAGGTTTCATGTCTCATTCTAGTTTGTAGAACAAAGTTTTCTGAGAACTGAGGTTGGAATCAATGCATTATTACTATACAGAACATGACAGTTCTCTCCTACTGTATGATGGCTGAGCATTTTGTTAAAAAACAAAACAAAACAATATTTCAACAAAATGCTGGCACAACACAGACAACACACATCTGAAACACATGCACATATGGTTTATAAAAATGGCACAATGGGTCTTCTAGTTGAGCTTCCTGCTGAGTGAAGGATAAATCCCTCTAGTCGCTGTGTTCTCAGAATAGTTTTTATTGAGGGCAGCGTGATTAAAGTAGTGTGAGTTTTACATGGCTGGATTCTGCTGGACAAGGTTAGTGCCCCAGTTATTTTAAGAATGATGCAAGAAGAGCCGTGTTCATTTTCAAATGAGGGTATTCTCTTTAAACAGTGGGGTCTTCCATCAACACAGCATTCAGAAGGTATAGCCACAATGCAGAAGTGTTCAGTTTCGGCAGTCATCTGAATACAATAAGCCTCGTGCAGGGGCTGCTATTAATGTGCCACTCAAGCGCAGCACTAATGCGAGATGGTCTGTCAAACTTGTAAGTGATGGGGCGAGGTAAGTGTAGGGGCGATCTACAGTAACATGAAGACCACTTGTGGCATATATACACACAACTTCAAAGATGTCAAGTGGATGTTACCCATTGAAGGAGACCGGATCAGAAGACAGTGTTTCGGGAGGAAGAGCGGGACTGTCTGAACTCTATATGTCCAGACAGACAAGGTCTCAAGGCAGAATCTTCTAGCTTTTGATTCAAATGGTCTTTAAAAATGATTCAAACAGTCTCAGTCAAACTCAACTGAGCAAAAAAAACGATTCCGCTAATTCACGTTTACGTGATTTAGCTCATAAATATCATCCAGTATCTTCGGCACCCTGCAGATGGCGATACCGCCGTCATATCATGTCCATTCAAAAGTAGTGAAGTAAAGAGTACATATGTTGCTTACATTTTTGATACTCAGAACAAGTATAGGACTTATTGAGTGGTGCGAATTTATGTTTTGACCACACCCAAACCTTCTTTTGTCTTCAATTGTTTCAATGCTGACAAAATCATCAGGCAAGCAATAGTCAGAGATCCTCTTAGAAACTGCCTTGCAAGAGCTTTCCTCCCCTCTTCTCAGGAAGCGGCTGCTGTAATGTCTTTCCCTCACTGTTTTGGAATGCTGCTCAGCTCCCATGCTGGGAAAATAAGTGAGAAAGAGAAAATGATTAAATCATTTTTTCAAGGGGGCCTCTTAGAACAACATCAGTTACGTTGTCAAAGGCCGATTCAGTGCTAGTGTTACAGACGCTGACTTACTTCCAGGGAGTTTTCAGTGCGCTGCATGTGAAGACTGCTAAATGATGTCAGGTCTCCGCTGCTTCTCACAGACCTTGAAGTCTCTAGTCGATGCTAAGCGGCAAACACGGGTTACGCTAGAAGGATAATTCGCAGCACACGACACTGCTGGAGACCATAAACATTTTCTCCCGGACACTCCTGGATCACAGAATCTTTTCTTCCATCAGAAACTGGTCATTCCAGCCTCCATGGCTGAAAAATGATATCATAATTAACAATCTAAGGGAAGGCTGATGTGCTATCTAAGCTCCATCTCTGCTTTTGTTGTGATTAAGGGCACAGTCCGCTGCCTGGAGCAGTCTCCTCTCGCCTGAATGAGACAGATCGTATTACTGGCCTGCACCAGACAGACCCGGGCAGGTACAACTGCTTTATGATGGCGAGACGCTGAGCTCTGCGGCATTGTCGTTCTCGGCAGCTAAGGGTTTTGAGTATCACGTGAAAGGCTTTTTCTTCCTTCATCTTTTAAATGCCGAACGGTAGCTGCAACAAAACAGCACTGCTCGTTCAAGAAGGAAACAAACAAAAAGAAGTCCTGATTCAATTACCAAAGAGTTTCCTATAATAATTCCAGCGGTTTCTGCGACGGCCGAAGGATTTCTGATTGAATGACTTCCCTTGGGATGGACAGATGATTCTTCCGATAGTCAGACAAGCTTGGTATTATGCCAGAAAACAACCACAGTGAAACAAATGGAGGCTGCGACAATTGTGTTAATTTTTGTAAACTTTGAAATGCTACATACATTACTCTAATGACAATTTTAGCACTCAACTCTGGATAATAAAGTTAATAGTGAAAAGAAACATTAGTAATCAAATCGCTCTGTGAATTTCCCATTATTTTTAGCAACCTTATAACCTTATAACCGCAAAAGACGCCAACTAAGATGCCCTGCAAGAGTTCAGGCTGTTTAATTCACCCACCGCACGATTTAGCATAGATGCCCACAAGTATGGCAAGAACAACTTCTCCTGTCAAAGCCTATTAAAAGCAGTTCACATGTGCATGTCCAATTGGATGAATATGTATGTGACCTCCTTCTGGCCATGGAGGCCCGAGGCGCCAGGCTGCACCTCTCAATGAGCGCGTTTGCATAAAGGCGGCGCTTTAACACGGCCGAGGAGAGACTCCCCCGTGCTTTCACTGACCTTTAACTGTGTGGATTTAACTGGGGGATAATGGAGAGAAAAGGCTTGGCCTTAAGACAGAGAAGAGGTGGAGGCTCTTGCTTAAAATTCAGGTTCCGACACGCCTTAATGAAATAATCCCAGCGAGCTTGTCTAGGTTGTAACAAAGGGCGGCAGATAATAATCTCCTTTGATTTGGACTTCATTTCGGCAATGGAAAACAAGATATGGTCAGACTTCCTTGACTCTCTAAAGAGCAGTTGAGGAGAGATTTCCAGACATCTGTTGACTTCTGAAACTTTAGAGAGGAACTGTGTGAGATAACTAGTCACATTCTTACTAAAATCTGGAGGATGAATCATTTTGCATTCTCCTATAAACATAGCCATTTGTGACTTTACTTTTATTTTACCAAAATGTACCATTTATTTCAGCCATTTACCAAATTTACTTTTTTTTGTGCTGAGAATCATTATATTTTTGTGTTGCCGAGAATAGAACATGTTGTCTGGCATCTGCAGGCCTCAGATGAGTAAGAGGAGGAATAAAAGAGAATGAGGATGAGGAGTGAGGAGAGACTGAGCGTAAGGACAGACAAACAAAGAATGATTTATAAATACATCCTAAATTAAATTTACTATCATTTTTTAGGGTTTTTTTAATCCTTTTTTCATCATTTTTATTTTTTATCAAGTTTTTTGGTACGATACTCACTAAACAAGGCACTGTTAAAAAGCATACTAGTTCACACATGATTTGTCATACAAATATTACTAGAATCTGATCTGATTCTTTTTTAATAATATTGGAATGATCTTTCAATTTGTTTTAGAGAAACATTCATATGAAAAATACGTTGTTCTTTTTTAGCATGATCACAGTGCTTGTTCATATGTGTTTAGTCATCTTCACTTTCAAACAAAGAAGTGCTTTGTAGAAGCCACAGGCACTACTGTAACTGAATATTCTTTCTTCATTAAACAAAAGGTTACACAACAAATTTCAGAATCAAAATCACTATATAAATACAGAATAAAAAAGTCAATAATTTGGATTGTAGTTCTCTGAGATGAATGAAAACAATTCGATACTCAAAAAGGGGGAAAACTGCAGATCGTGACTGTATGTTGTTAGAGTAAATGGACCTGTGGCTATGACTGTATCAGACAGTAACGTCCTCTTCAATACGGCTGCAAAAGGCTTAGCTGGAAGGAAGCTAAAGCGATGGGAAATTACACTCGCGCTATTAATGTCCCGAAGATGTCATTTCCCTGGTGCTGGGGACAATGCGCTTTCTGTGCCTGTCCGTGACACTGAAACGAAGCACTTTGTGTGTGGTGGCACCACAAGAGAAACAGAGCCGGCGGACAGGCTGCCAGAATGTGAGTCAAGTATGTCAGAAGCCTCCAGATTAGTGTACACACAAATACAAGCGGCTGTGAGGAATAAAACAGGGCACAGCAGAAGTGCAGGGTTCAAATGGGCAAGGCCGGTTACTTCACACTTATTCCACCGCTGCGTCTTTAAGATTCAGTGTCGAGGGCCAAATTCCTCTGGACATGATTTGTTTTCTTTTCCATTGATCAGTGCGACTGATGACTGATTCTCAGCAAAGCTGAAATACTGCAGATATTTTCTTTAGAGTTTGACCATGAGGACAAAGCAAGGGGAAATCACAAGACAGGGAAAAAGTTCTCACGTCTCAAGAACATCGAATCTATAAAATTTAGGCTTGTTTGTTGTCTGAAGCATTGCTGTCAACAAAATGGAAATTATTTCTGAATTTCAACTAAAATAAGATTTAACATACATTAGAGGATTCTCAGATAATTCAATTCTTTTTTGAAAAAAAGTTCTAAAATGAATAAATAAGGTGAATAATTCATCAATAATTGATCTAATATTACATTACATTATAGTTTGTACAATATGTGCGTCTTTATTTTGCTATTTGTCTATATGTTGCATTTCGATATAGTTTTACTATTACACTTACTATACTACAGTATATGTATAAATATATATATGTGTGTGTGTGTGTGTGTGTGTGTGAGTGGGTGTGTGTGTGTGTGTTTAAGTGAAACTGAGTTACTCTCAGCGAGCAACACAGACACAGTTCCTTTTCAACTGCAATATATATATATATAAACACACTGTAAAACCTCTAAAATCTATTAGAGGGGGCGTTCTATTACAGAGGTTTTATGGTGTGTGTGTGTGTGTGTGCGCGCGCGTGTGTGTGTGTGTTCTTCTTTTTATTTATAAAGTCTTATTTAATATATTTGTTTACAAATCTTTTTGTGTTTTTATAGTGAAAGAAAGTTAAAGTGCTTTTATTTAGTATTTTTTATGCTTAACAAAAAACTATATGCCACGTGAATATTTTATGTGATCAAATAAATAGACGCCTCTTTTCAAACAATACAAGCTAATGTAAACAAAAATAAAAATGAAAAATTATTCTTATTTTTAACAAAACATTATGATCCACGTATCTTGTGTTTTCAAATAAAATGATATATAATAATATTGCTTTTATATGTTTGTATACTGAAAATATATGCACATTTTTTCTTCCAAAAGGACCTTCAAGCCAGACATGGCGAAAAAGCATGAAGCTCCGGCCACAGCGAGGACACCATGACCACAATGACCTCAACAAGCTCTCTGATTGGATGTTCAGGCTGCAAACATTGCATCCATCGTTCCTCCTTTAATGAAGGAGCAGCACTGATAATTGCCTTCTGCCAGGAGTCCATTATTCATGCAGATATCCAATAAAGAGCATGGAGGGGATGGGAAGGCAGGCGGAACCTGCACATGTTGATCCATATGATTGATTTTTCTTCCTCTTTCCAAACTCAATTTTTCATATTCAATGAGCGACTTGTAGATTGCATCAGTCAATACAGATACGTCTCAATTAAGCTGCAGATCAGGGTGTATGTCCACGATGCCTGCGGATTTAAAGAACCACCCGCACTGAAAAGAGGAAATAAAAATGACAAAAAACAAAAAGTGTTGAGGGCTGATGTATTAACATTGAGATGAATTATAAACTCATTTCTTGGCTTTATTAATTACAGGCTTTGAAACTGAGAGTTAATCCTCAGGCATAAGGGACTGTATATCACCCCTCCACATCGTCTCTAGCTCAGCATTTTCTCCTTCAGAACCGAGAGGATCATTTATGAACAGGACATGATGGCCACGATATTCGCTTGTACACTCCATCTTTCTCTTCCCTGGAACGGACAGTTATGTTCTTCTTCTCCAAGGGCACAAACAATGCAATTCGTGCCTAGAATAAATGAGAGCTGATGAGGAGCTTGGGTCATGTGTCATTGGGCATCAGTAACACACTTGATAATGTCCCCAAAAAATGATAAAAAAAAAAAAGAATAGAGAAAAAAAAAAGAAAGGAGTCGAGAAAGGAAAATGCAACTGTTTACAGACCATAGTGATACAGAAATGAAAAAGCTTTTAAGATGAACACAAGTCCATTAGGGTATG
Source organism: Paedocypris micromegethes (assembly GCA_028031935.1). Taxonomy (NCBI): domain Eukaryota; kingdom Metazoa; phylum Chordata; class Actinopteri; order Cypriniformes; genus Paedocypris; species Paedocypris micromegethes. The sequence goes on from CM051500.1 coordinate 13,153,767, forward strand.
TTTTTACATTTTAGAAAATAAAACACGCTATTGTAAAATAAAAAAAAAATTATTTGATTGATATTTTTTATGGATCACTGAAACACTTCAACTGTTCATTCAGCTCTGAATAAAACAATCCATTTCTGGTTAAATACTGCTTTATATTTTACTGTGTAAAATACACATTATTCCTGTTATAAAACGGGTCAAAAATGGTCAATATTTAATGAAAATGAGAACTAGCAAATATATTGAAAACCAATTATCTATTTTAAAAACCAGTGTCTTGTATAATTAGTGATAAATAAACAAAAAATATCATTAACCACAGTGAATTTGAGATTATTTACTTTGCAGTCTGAATTAAAGATATTTCTAGCATAATTCACAGATGCTGATGAACTTTACTTTTGCTTAATAATTAGGTGCAAACTGGAGTCTATGAACATTACCATTCCTGCATTATAATTAAATCTTACTTTTAACAATCAATAATCAATACCCGCATTCACAGCGTATCACTGGAAAAAAATTCACAGTCAGTGGTATTTTCCCATAATCCCTCTTATGAAAACATGAATCGTGGCCATATTTATCCCATTAACGGAAGCGGAGGAAGGGAAGTGTCTGCAAAGGAGGACGAGGATGTAAGTGAGGTGGGCTCCAGCAACGGCTGATTCACAACGCTTGTTATTTTTCTCACCACCGACTCGCTCATATTTCTGTGACATTTTGCCCCAAAGACCACTACTATACATTGTTTTTCTCCAATGGTTGTTTCTCTTCTAGCGATGGGAGGAATGCGGGGTCTCCTTAGTGATTTATAAACACACACATAATAAATGGCCGTCTGTAGTTTAAGCCGTGATGAAGCATTCAGAGTCTGGCTGCCAAGCTCCGATGTGATTTAAAGAGCTGACATTTACAGCAACCGGCCCTATTATTCAGAGTGACTGTCTTTACATACTATATTTCACCACAGCCTGTACAGAGGTGAGTCTGTGCCGGTCCAGCTCTGTGTCAGAGTCAGTTCAGAGCCTCTCCTTCCCAGGACCCTCGACAGAAAACCCCTGTGCTGCTGGGGAGTGGCGTCTAGAATTGGCAAACAGTGCGGCTTGTTATTGCAAAGATATACACAGAGCAATGAGAGATTACGACACTTTGGAAAAGAATTTCAAGCTGAAATACTGCGCAGATAAAAGCGATAAGAGAATAATGCAGACGATAGCACAGCTGTTAGCGTCTGTGTCCAGAGGTGAAGTCCACAGAATCATCTCAGGAAATATGAAGAGCTAACAGGACATGCGCGACTTCACTGCAAATAAAAATGTAAACAGATCTTTACCTCAGAAATGAGGCATGTCAACTACTCATATTATAAAAGTTACATTGTTTCATGAGTCGCATATACAGTAACGCTGATTTCTCACTAGAAAAACACAGTGGACTAGTGTTCCCACTAACACTCTAGTTTTTAAGTTAACAGTAATAGTTTTACAAAACCAGTAGGAATTAATCAAGTCAATGTCTTGCTGAAGTCGAGTGTTTTAATGTGTTATCGGCAAAATTTACAATGAAAATTTTGAGTAAATTAAAAACATTTAACTGAATATTATACTCAAAACATTTGTTTATATAGATTTGAATGAATTTGACACACATCACTGGAAGAAAACCTATATGTACACCCTTTTATCTTTTTTAATCAATATAATCATATATTGGGTTGATATTTTTAAGTCTGTCCGCAATTAAGAATGTGACGAGGACCATAACAGCTGGATGAACCCTAACACCTGGATCAGAAACAGCCTTATCCAATCAACCCTGGGTCAATGTTTAACATAAAACGACAAAGCGACGGTATTGTCGCACAGACTCAAGTCTCTCCATGAAATCCATTGACTCGGTTTTCAAACATCTCCATCAAACGTCAGCCAGACGACTGATCGCAGCGCCTCTCAAGTTTCTGTTCGATTGGTATGGAACACAAAACCCCAGAACAGACCCCGATTTCACGGCGCCATGTACCGTACATGAAAATCAATACAGCTTAAAGTGACAACACTCATTTAGCATCTGAAAACTTCTGTCCCTGAAGTGCTTTCATTCCTCGTGACTTGAACTCTTTGGTTTAGGCAGGAACCTTATAAAGGTTGAAGTCGTGACATGGTGTTTGGCAGTGTTTTCTGAACAGAAACAGTCCGTGGAACTGCATTACGGCCTCTTGTAACTTAATTCCAGAAGCTGAGTGAGGGAATAATTGAATCGAGCTCTGAAGATGGATCCGGAGAACCCTGCGCAGAAAACCTCTTTTGAAACCACTTTCTGGCTCAACCCATGAGAGATCACAGCTAAACATGAGGCTGATTGTCCTAGTGTTGCTGATGCTGACAAATTTTACAGATACGAGCAGCACATTTTTATGAACAATTCATTATATAAATAGCAAGGTTACAAATACAACATGGATGTGTCAAATGTAAGACTTTTTTTTCTCTAATTGGCTTTATTATTCAATGATGAACTATAATAATTTTATTATTATTATTATTGTTGTTGTAATAGTTGTTCAAACTTAAATCAGTATGAACTTCAGAAGAAATCATTTAGCAACTGCATTTTGGAAATCAGTGTGGATGAAGCAGCTCGGAGGTGAGTTTTAATGAGGTAAAACAGCTGTCATGTTTTATTACGTTTCGAGGGGTTTGTGTTTTGCCGGTGGGTAAATTCAGCTCTTAGCCACCCATGGAGCTCAGAAGGAGGTGCCGTTTCTGTGTGTTTATGGAACGGCGGTCAGGTAATAGAAGCAGTTCTGCGGCCCGGTCAACGACGGGGTCACGACTTTGCTGGGAGTAGAAGTGGGCTCTGGTTTTCCCAGCAGGAGACCTGGAATGCTCTGGAATTAGCAGGAGAGCATGCAAAGCTTTACCCCACACTGACTTTACATCACTATGACCCCGAACGAACCTTGAGTTGTTTATGCAAACCACCTAAATTAGACATGAAATCTTAACATTTAAAGCTAACAGATATATAACTGTTCCATTTTACATGTTACAAAAATCTTTACAGTTGCAATAAGTTTCATATTAACATTTTTCCGTCATTTATTGTCAAAATATAAACATGAATGTTCACTGAAGCATACATTAGGAAATTAAATATTTTTAGTGTGTGGAATTCAGAGTGGAAAAACAGTGCATACAAGTACTGTGAAAATATGATGTCGCTTTGGTGAAATGAAAATGCAAAGATTAATATTGTACAAAAATATATAATTTTTCCATAAAAATGTGTTACATTTTTAAAATGTTGTATCTGATAAACTAGCTGGTGTGATTAATTGTAATTTAAATGTATCCTGATACATATATAATATTATATATTTACGATATAATAAACAATCATATTATAATATAAAAAAGAAAATGTGCATATATATATATATATATATATATATATATATATAGTGTTGTGCAAGTTACTTCGAAATTGTAATGTTACATATTACTTATTACTGTTTGTAAAAAGTAATAATTACATTACAATATTACTGTCTCAGAAATGTAATATATTACATTACTTTTGTATTACTTTTAAGTTACTTTCACCAAAATAACTACAGAAGTAGAAATTAACGTCCTAAAATAACAAAATGTACTTTTACTTGTACAGTAATTTATGTTACAACCAGTGGAAGACATAGAGTTATGTAGCGTAATGACTGTGGCCTCTCCAAGCTACAAATAACAATATACATAATCTATAATTGTAGGGTGACCATATATTTTGATTTCCAAAAAAAGAGGACAATCAGCGCGGCCTCGAGACAAATTCAGACAGGCTTCTCGGAGGCAATGAACATGCTTTAATGTGCTTCAATGTTGCTAAACTATAACTTAGTAAAATAATCACTTAACTTAAAAAAATCAGTAAAAACCTAAATAGGTAACTATTTTAGTCAGACTTTTTTGAATAATGAAAAATGTTTTTAAAATGTGATTGTTTAAAAAAAAAATAATATACAAGAAAAAAGTCGACCATTGTTTCAAAACGATACGCCATTTCATTCTCAAATATTACTTTCTCATATAATTTAAAGCACGGGTTATATTAGCCCACACCCGTGTATTAGTTTATAGGGGAAAACCGGACATTATCGTGAATTTATAAAACCCGCCCGGATGTCTGGGGAAAAGACGCTTGTCAACACTAATAATTAACTTTAAAAGTGTTAAAAGTATGGTAGACAAAGCGATTTTCCTCCAAATCAGTGAATAACTTGGGTATATCTGATACCAGACACAACAGGAGTATGTAAACTTCAGTGCGTTTTATTCATTTTGAATGACTCACCACACAATACTGTCCTGCTTTCTGGCCACATGTGCAGACGACGTTTCTCTTCCCAGGTCGAGCAGATGGCAGTTCGAGGTGTTTTTTAAATAGCTGTTTTTTGATGCCGACAATTCAGCGGTTGCATTTCACCACAATGTTCTTGTTTTTTACAAAACTGAAACAATGCGCATAAGACCATCCCGCGAATGTACCACCGGCTGTTGTTTATTAAATGTTCAAATGTGCCGCGAGTGCGCGACTGGCCCGTGCACAGCCGCAACAGAGCCACAGCGTCAGCCGCTAGCTCAGAGCACAGCCAATCGCTCAGAGCACACCTCGAGCTCAGACCAATCACTGCACACCTCGAACTCAGAGCGTTACAAAATACAACGCTCCACCAGCGAAAGGCGGAACGAATGACTTGCGTGTCTATTTGCGAACAGGAAATGTTAATGTTTGATTTACTGTCTTGAAAGTGAAAGATTTGATGTAACGCAACCGTTACTTGCATGTAACGAGTAATATATTACTGAAAATACTAAACGTAATAAGTTACACTACCGCGTTACAGCAAAAAGTAATATATTAGTGTAATATGTTACTTTTGTAACGCGTTACTCCCAACACTGTATATATTATAATATATATTGAATATATAAAATATAATATATATATATATATATATATATATATATAGATATATATATATATATATATATTAATATATATATTATATCAGGGGTAGATATGCCCCCCCCCCCCCCCCCACACAACACACCCACACACACACACACACACACACAGAGACAAACAACAATTCTTTATCAATAAAGAATCCATTACAAAACATTTCGAGCTGGAAAAACTGATCACATTTATCCATCAGTGACACTCAAGATCTATTAATTTCTGCTTAAACCTCTCTGGACATGTAGAGACAACATTTAAGCACAAGAAAGATAATACGATTAAAGCAAAACAACAGCCTTGTCTTGTAAGTGTAATACAGTAAATGATCAATCCCAGCTAAACAAGCCGAACACCACGAGCATCAGCAAAGGGTTAAAAGGCCTTTCTGGCTCCGAACAGCAGCGTCTCCCTCCAGTTCTGCGCGGTAGCTTGCAATTTTCTAGCCCAGAAATAAACGATACCGAAACAAGAAGTGGCACATAAATTAAAGTGACAGTGTGATTGATGAGTTTGCAGCCAAGGGAAAGGATGTTTGCAGCATTTCAGGGGGAGCCGGAGCCTTGCACGGCTTGCAGGGAGCAGAGAGCCATCAATCCCCAGCTCCTGTGAGCTGAAGGAGGCCCCTGAGAGGAGTGGCTCTGGGCTCAGGCCCATCCACTAAATGAACTGCATGCAATATTAAAAGATGCAAAACGAGCCGGGGCTGGACGCTCTCTGGGAAGCCCACTGGCATCTGACCCATCAGCTACCAGGGGAAATAAACAGCTTCCAACTTGTTTTTTCTTTTTTCCCTGTCTGACATTATTCACGTCTTTTGTTTTGTTCATAATGAATCGCTTATATTTCTTCCCTTTGCTTTATGATCCACCAGCCTGTTATTGCCACTTTAATAATAGAAGGTCCCGGGAAGATGCTGTGAGAAGAGCAGCACAGGCCGTTAATATCAGAGCTGCTGGGATGATGGGGATGAGGAGGGAAGGGAAGGTGTGTGTTCAAAACAGAGCTGTGATCAGATCAGTGTCCACCTTGTGTTTTATTACTGACTAGGAAAAGAACTGATGCCAGGTCAGTTTCTGCCCAACAGATGAACAACATCAATCCTCACCATCAAACACCACAGGTTCCTGACATACAGTAAAGCAGCAAGAATTTATTTATCACATTTCTGCTTTGTGTGCGCGTGTGTGTGTGTGTGTGTGTGTGTGTGTGTGTGTGTGTGTGTGTGTGTGTGTTTGTGTCAGACCGTCTGTTAAAACGTTTAAATACACTCTAATTTTTCAAAGTTATTATTATATGATTATTCTATTTATATCTTTAAATTAAAATAGTTATATTTAGGTAATTATGTTTATGTGAAATGGGTGGTGTATATTTACAAAATGTATAATTACTGTACATGTGAAGATTTACATGCACATCTACAGATTATATTTATTGTTAGAGATGTATACATTGGGTTAAATGCAGAGAAAAAATTTCCCCACTGAGGGACTAATAAAGGTTCAATTATTATTATTATTATTATTATTATTATTATTATTATTTATTGGTAATTTAGATGATGCGCAAAACAAACGTCCCAAATTAACTTGTTCATTTATTCATACTTTAATGAAGCAACTCAACTAACCTGCCACGTAACAAACAGAACATATACAGAACAACAGAACAAATACGAACACATTCCTATCTGAAGTCAAAAGCTGAAGTGTGAAAACTGTGAGGTTTGTAGCTTTTCAGGATTTAAAAGTAATTAACGAGATTGCAAGGCACAAAGGGACAACAAAGAGCCAGTAATTCATTCTCCACCGCTCCATTTCTGTAAATGCACGATTCACCCACACAATCTCAACTATTACAGAGTTCAAGAAGCTCATTAGGTACATGCCAAAACACACTGTTCACAACAAATGAAAGACACATTTAAAAAATGAACTGTTGTGTCCATGTGGGTGTAGATTAGATGGATAATTTCAGAATGTAATTGAGGTCTGTCGTGTGACAATTGAACCCGGTGAACTGCTGCTATTCTAATGCTCTGTGATAATAAGATAATTGTGCTCTAATGATTCAAAAACTTTAGCACATCACGCAAGACATCTGACATGTACATCAGTTATATATATATATATGAGAGAGAGAGAATATTTAGTCTCAAATTATTCACTTCTCTAAGGGAACATAAATTGGAACGCATTGCATATATTTCTTATTTATATATTATAAAATGTACAATGATTTAATTCAAATGAGAACTCATCTTAGTGAGAGATGGACGTACAAACATACAGACACACAGACAGACAGACAGACAGACAGACAAAGGGTCTGGGTGACAAAATGAAAAGAGAGACAGAAAAGAGTGAGAACTTATGAGAAAAAGAGGTTGACTAACAGCAGAAAACGATGCAGACAAAGAGAGAGAGAGAGAGAGAGAGAGAGAGAGAGAGAGAAAACAAAAAGAAAACTGAAGTTTCTGAAACAGGGCTTGGTAACAGCGAGAGGAGCATCACGACACAAGGAGGCTGTACTGCATCAGCAAAGACGTGGTGATTTAAACGCAGACTGGAGTTTCAGGCTTGTGCTGTTTAAGCGATTCTGAGGAAGCACAGCAAAGCAGTCAGTGCTGAACACTATAGATGAAGTATTTGGCTGAGGAAACTTCATGGAGCAGATGAAAGACACATCATGCTCAACTACCGTCATCACCGGAAGAACTCCAGCAGTGCATCAGCGGAAAACACGGCGAGAATCAGTGGGACTCAGATTTAACCATCTGGTGTCTAATGAAGTCTGGCGCAGCGGCCTTCAAACAACTCAGCAATACAGGAAACACGAGTACTAGAATGCAGAATAAAGCTGGGAGGTGTTCAGAATTTAGGAAGAGGTTGAATGGTTTCCTCCAGGTCTCCTGTATTCTTCCACAGTTCACAAAAAGTAAATAAATAAACAAAAGAAAAGAAATTTAATCATTAGTACACAGTAAACATTTCAATATATAAAGTAAAAATAAACAAATTATTATTATTATTATTATTGTTGTTGTTGTTGTTGTTATTACTATTATTGATAATAATAATAATAATAATAATAATAATAATAATAATAATAATAATAGACAATAGAGAATTAAACCTGTGAAATTGTTTGCCCTGCCTTGTGAATGATCAGGTTGTGTGTCTTTTTTACTTAAAAATTACTGTTACACAGAACTTACACAGAATAAACTTTGTCATTGGGTGTTTCAGGAATTGATCTCATATGATGGAATCAGACACTGCAACAATGTCATGGATCTGAACTACACTACCCTCAATTCCCTGTTCAGATGAGATGGAGGAACACAGCAGCTTGAGACACCCTTGAGACTCTGAAGACCCTTTGAGAAAATACTTTACTTTACTTTACTTTACAGTTATTTGGCAGACGCTTTTATCCAAAGTCACTTACAAAAAGAGTCTGTTCTCATAGTGGAGTAACACTTCTCTGAAATTTGAATTTGTGAATCTGTAAGAAAAACATAAAAAGTATTGTTCTTAATTCTAAAGCACACACAATATATTAAGCAATATTAAGTCATTTAGGGCTCTGTTCTGAGTTTTATAATTCATATTTCAGAATCGTATTTTACTAGCATTTATTCACATGATCCACAATTGGTTCCAGAATGTAATTCTATTAATTACACACAAGACACATTCTTGACCTTCTTGACTTGGAACATTCTGGAAAAAGAGTCGTTGAGAAGGACATTATATTCTAACATGCTAAAAGACCTGAATGATCGACTTGGATTCAGACTCCGTTATAGACTCCAACTAGCAGGAAAATGAAATATTTTGCAACACCAGCTGCTTTATGGCGCTGATGGCGTTTTTATTGACCTGGACCTTAACGGGAGCAGTGTGTATATGTTCTGTTTTAAAGGAATGTGAAAAATACACAGCTTGAATTTTATCATAAAGCCTGATTTTGGCGTGTATGTGTGTGTGTGAAAGGACTCCGTCATCGACAGACAGAAACCAGAGGACAAAAGTCATCATTGAGACGGTTTTGTCCACTCTGATAGACCCTGGTTTTGGTAAGACTGTTATTCTGTACCTCCGGGCCTCGTCTGGTCATCGGCAGCAGAAAACACAACAAAGGAGCTGTTTCTAGAATGACCTTGACTGTGACATCATGTGGCGCTGGAAAGAAATGAAGCCATTAGACTGCGGCAGCGGCGGCTATAAATCAAGCTATTTCCAATAAGCTGCCTTAATGGTCATCCATCACGGAGGTGCGTGAGGCGGGCCGAGCTAGGTCCGGCTCCGCAGCAGAGCGACCCGGAGACATAAACAATAATAATACCCATCTGATGGCTCCACAGGAAATTCAGGAGCACACTCGTGGCTTTTGTTTGTCAGCGATGATATTTAGAGGAGAGGAAAAATGATTGTTATTATCAGCAAACGCAATCACACACATCGTGAAAGTGATTTGACAGTGAAGCGGTGGCAGAGAGCGAAGGACATGGTGGGATGGAAGATGATATCGGGATGATCAGTATAAACCATAATGAAATCAAAAAGGATTATTTGCATATGGAACACAGACTGGGTGCTTCCGGTTCTGTTGGCTGCTGAGATGCCCAGAGGAAATGCCATTGTATGAGTTGAAGAAGACAAATGTTGCTTTTGTTGCTATTTAATCATTTCAATGTTAAAAATGTGTTATTAATGAAGCTGCGTGTTTGTATTCACAACTCTAATTATCCAGCTTCAAAACATAACAAACAATGAAAAGGTGACCACTTACATTTTTTCACCGTATTTTAAAGTTCGGAACATTCTTCCTCATTGAGCAACATATTTTTTTTCTTATCATTAACTTTTAATTATTTCACTTGTCGGAAAATAAATGCTTTAAAATAAATGATGAACTACTTTTCATCATTCATTATCATCATATTTGAGAGATTTTATTTTTTGAAAAATTGTGTTGGCTGACAATTCCTTTACCACAGACAAACATTTCATTGTAGACACAATAAAACATGTAATTAAGTCCGATTGAATTCAGTAACAATAAACAATAAACTAAAATAAAACATAATCCAACCAACAATTTTGCTATGAAACAAAAATAAATTTATTTTTCATCATCATTCATGCCAAATGATTCCTCAAATCGTGAAGAAAATTTTCTTATAATCTCATCTATAACAAATCTTTTGTAAATTTAGTTTTAAACAGAGTGGAGTTCCACAAATCATATATGTCTACTGTCTAGAAGAAATCTATTTAAGCACATCAAAGAGATCAAGAAGTTAATCTGTACGGTAAGGTGATGCGACTACAGAGACACAAAAGAGATTAATTTACACTTCCACATTTTCTTATATAATGACCCAAGAATGTAATAGCTAAACATTTATAGAAAAATGAGAAATAAACAAAGCTTTATGACCATCAAATGTGCCAGACTGGACTTAGCTGTGTTAGCTTCTCCCGAACTGCCAAAACCTCAAGCCTGAAGTCAAACATGAAAGCCACAGAGTGGTTTAGAAGAAGGTCCACCAAACTGACCATCTGATGACAGCAACAATTCCTCTTAGCCCTAATTCAGATCACACTCCAAATCAGACTTTTGATGCTTTAAAAAAAAACTGTAAATTTAAATAAAATGAAAATCTGAAAAACTGAAGATTCCTGACATATTTTAAGTTTAATTAATGTATAATTTATTCTAACATTCTTTAAATCTGTGAAAAGCAATTACCAACGTTATACCCATAAACATATTTTGAGACTAAAATGCATAAATGCTACATTAAAATGCCCTCAAAGCCAAAACTTAGGATGGTAATTAAACTTTAAAAATGATTTACCCTAACATTGATTTTACTTTGGCTGAGAGTGAAACCAAAGTACTATATTTAATAAATATTGCAGTGTATTCATCAGCATTCATTGTCATTACATTTCAAGAATTATGAATTTTGTCAAGACTCATCTTCACTGGCTTCTGATTAATGTTTCACCATTTACATTGAAATTTCGCACACGTTGACAGTTCTGTTCTAATTTAAATATTTAATTGGACCACTTTAATGAATGTTTAAGAAGTAATCACCACCTGGAAAACATGTTTCACTAATTAGTTTTTCATTATTCTTAAAACCTTAATCAATTAATTTGTCATCTTATAAGTAGCTTTCATTGCTCTTTAACACGCTTCTGACATATTTCCATTTATCTCATGTTTTAATTATGGGAAAGAACAGGTATTAGTATTAGTATATAATAGGTATTAGTGATTAATACGACTTCTATTGTTCATCATGAGATGGGCATGGGCTCCTCATAAAAAGCACAAAAAATGCAATTGCCAGAGAAGGAACCCATACTATTGGCAAGCAGAGTGTGGATCCCAATGCCTCGTCCTAATGCGATGATTCCGACACAGCTTGAAGGCAAAGTGAGTCTCGGGCCTTCTCATCGCGGATCTCGACCGAGTCAGCAGAGGCGTTTTATGGACTCTTTGTGCTCATAATGGGGTTATGCCTCTCGAAGCGCCACATGCCCCTGCTTAAACCAACAACATCTGCTGCGGGCCTTGTCTCTGCACAAGAGCTGCTTCTATGCGTCTCTGCGAGAGCACGTGTGTCGCGGGTAAAACAAGCACAGCAGACTCAGTTGTATTCACAGTGGCTAATCCGAGCTCCGCTGCTCTCTAATCCCTCACTATTGAACATTCACTTGGGTTTCCTCTGGCCAAGGCTGCCAAAGCACCGGTCACTTGTCTCCTGTTATTCACGTTCCCTCGGGGGAGTTCCCTCCCTCTCAGAGCTGTTATACGGCCCATATGTTGTTGTTGTTGTTGTTGTTGTTTAATCCGAGGGCGATTTGATGTGCGTATCCATGACAGAGTCTCGGCCGGCGTCCAGGACTTGTGGCAGAGGTGTGGGTGGAGGGGGGGTGGGCGACCACACACACACACATACACACACACACACAAGCCTGACTCTTCCAGTACTGGCAGCGGGCATATTAGATTGGGTTACGCTCGTGTGATGCGCAACATGGAAGCTGGGGTGTTTGCAATTAGGGTGAGGTGAGGAAGATGTGGGCAAGATGCGCAAAACAAAGAAATTATGCCTGAAAGAGAGAGAGATTGTGTGAGAGGTTTAATATATAAATAATAATAACAATAATAATAATAATAATAATAATAATAATAATAATAATAATTAATAATAATAAGTGTTATTATTATTATTATTATTATTATTATATTGAAGTAAAATAATTGATACTGTAAATTTAAAAGCTGAATAAGTTAAAAACTCTGATATATAAATCCATGAATAAATGATTGTACTTTTTTTCATGAAGTAGAAAACAATTGCAATAAGTTTCAAGCCCTTTTTATGAATTATTAGGCTTCTGCATTTTATTTCTAATATAAAACCATATCCATAAAAAAAATAATAGACCCTACTTTTAAATGCAATAATTTAATACTAAACAAACAATTACATATTACGTTAAATGTGTACGTTAAATGCAAGAAAATATTTTTTCTTACAAGTATTTTTGCAGTATAAAGTACTATAATTTACATTACATTACAATATATTGTTAACTACATACACACTGTATTTATTTTTTTTTATATGAGAGGGAGAGAGAGAGAGAGAGAGAGAGAGAGAGAGAGAGAGAGAGAGAGAGAGAGAGAGAGTGAGAACACACACACACACTTTTATGATCTTGATAAGGAAATAAAAATATGTAAAGTAATAAAAAAGTAGCTATAATAATATAGACTATTGATATAAGAATACTTTGCATTTATTTAAAAAAACTGATAGATAAAATATTCTTGATTAAAGGAAATATATATATATATATATATATATATATATATATATATATATATATATATATATATATATATATATATATATATATATATAACAAACATGGGTTAACCGGTACGAAATGCATCTGATGCAAACGCTGGAACGACATAATTACACCTCCAACAAAGACAAGCAGCTGTAATTCCACTGTAATTACATTAACACAGTTCTTACATTTAAATAATTTGAACAAATGCTATCTCTTTTCTCCAGAGATACAGACTGCAATGATTCAATTACACCAGAGAAACACGCAGCAGAAATGTGGAGCACTGCTTCCCCCTTCAGAGCTTCCGGAACATCCTCTGATTCCACTTTTATATTCCTCACTCTTTCCCATCATCAAAAATTAACATTTTGTCTCATGGGATGAAACAGACAGTGAGGTTTTATCACTCACAGTCATCCTTTACAAGGCCTAATAACCGCACAGAGAACGTCCTTGCAAATGTTCTGTTTATTACTTAAAGTTCATATAAAATCCTGTCTGGCACCTGAAATTAAAAAAAAAATTTTAATGTGGGTCTATCGGTGCAAGAGCAGAGCTGCGCGGCCCAGGATGGCCGGTGTAAATCAATAAAGCAGATGTAATCTTTGCTGTCCAGAAAGCTGGAGTATAAAGCGGCCGCGGCTCTATTGTCATTCAGACAGCGGCTGCGGTGGAACCGGGCCTTGTGTCTTCCTGATAAGGCCGAGCTGGAGTGAGTCATAAATCACTTCCTTGGGCTTCACACAGGAGTCTCTGCTAGTCAACACCGCACCGCAGCCAGACGCAGAAATGATAAATCTGCTGCTTATCTCATCAAGCAAGAAGTTTTTCTCCACAAAAGCCTGACCTTCATCGGATAAACAAGCCTATACAGAACACACACGTTTACACAAACACTCCTCCTCCGCTGTTTTCCGGGTTGAGCCGGATGGAAACCTGGAAAGACAGAGACCCGTGAGGTTTATTATGCAATTAAATCAAGTGCGAGACAGGGCAAAATAATCTTTAATTCTGAAAGTCACTAGAAATGACATTCCGGGAACATACAGTACAGTATATACAGTATATGGAGGTGAATGCGGTGATAATCCTGACAGACTTCCAATACTTGGTACAGTGGATCACAGGTTCGACGTGACTGGTCCGATGATAAGAAACTCCTGAGACATTCAGTGTTATTTATTTATTAGACAAAAACGCTTGTCCATTCAAAAGTATTTGAAGAAGATTTTGTCACAGTGTGTTGCTGTGTGCAAGATGCGTACGCGTGTACACGTGTATTGGTGTGTTTGTTTGTGTTTGTGTTAGTGTGTGTGTGTGTGTGTGTGTGTTGAATTAAATATTCAAACTATTTAATATTAATGGATCTTTGTTTTTTATTGTCAGTTGTCTTCAATAGATGATTGATTATTAAATTTAGCCTCACATAATTATGGTGTTATTTTTTCGTAAGTTTTGTATTTCCTAAGTAAAAACAAAAAGTAATCTACACATCGCCCATGTAATTGTCAATAAACACTACAGAAATTCACACAGAAAATGTTCTGATGAATTGAGTATTCAACATAGTAAATGATTATACTTATTTTTAATACGAAGATTAGAACACATTAGATACATTTTATTGATCAAAACGTTTGTAAAGGTTCAAACCAATCAATCAACCTATTTTGACATTGAAAAGTCTGAAAAAAAGTCTTGTGACTGGCAACACAATCATTCAGAAAACATTTTAATACATGCAAAAAATTACATTAAATAAAACAAATATCCATAACTTTACCGATTTCAGGTTTCCTGTAGAGAGTTTTAGAAAAAAGCAAGGGTTAAGTAGCTAAAATACAGAAAGTTTTGAATCTAAAAATAACAAACAAATACACATGAATGATAAAATACTATATCCAAGGAAAAGATCAGATAATCTGAGTTTATAATGAATCAGAGCAAAGTCCTCACCACATTTTCTCACTCATGTGCTGAAACCTGCAGCGGATTCCTCAGCCAAGAACAGTGTGGTGTAATCCTGTCTGCTGTGTCCTTAACACCCACAGGGATTAACCACACGCCAGTGCCATGGTGCTCACATCACAACCTGTTAAGCTGTGTAACACGTGTAAAATCATGCAAATAAACCACTATCGGTGACACACAGAAATCTGAATTTTGAATTTTGAATTTTTCAATTACTGGCATCTGACATCATTACATCGTGCTTTTGAGCGGGAATAAGAACAGTTCTCCACAATGGCTCAGAGCGTCTCATAACGCTCAATCTCAAAAGCTCTTCCCTCGGCCAATCACAAAGCAGCCTGTAATGACGGCGCTGCCTGGGCCTGAAGCGTGAACTCATCTGCAGGCCATGAGCTGGAGGACAGTTGGATAGCTCTTTAAAGGCAGCATTACCCCAGAAGATGTGAGGCTTCCACAGCTCTAGCCTCTTCCCATGAGGCACAATACAGATTGGAACCTTCTGGAGCGCTGATGATCACACATATTACTTACAACGCAAGAGCAGACCAGACATCTGACATAGATTACTATCGAACAGTCAGTGGCAATAAATGCTTTCCACCACCATCCCCCTCTGAGGAACATGGTTGTGCAAAACTGGCACCACAATGGCATGTGTGGCAACAAACTGAAAATTGAACCACGGAGGTCACACAGAGCCGTTTCCACGTCTGCCGTTACATCATCAGCGCGTGCAACAATATGTCTGATGCCGAGTACCTGTACGTACAGTATGTCTCGGTCGAAAGCCGCTAAACGAGCGACTGTCCTAAATACACACATGACATCACGTTTTCTGCGACTTTCATCCACGCTCCGACTCTACGACCTGCTCTCACGGCTCATCGGGTTTCATGTTCAGGCATCTGCAACCCAAAGATGAAAGGCAGAAACCAAAGATGGGCTGTTTTTTAAGGTTCTTTGACATTCTAATGGAGTTACTTTTACCACTTAAAAGCACGTATCACTTGAAAATAGATAAAAACCAAATTCTGCTCATTAAAATGTTATTTTTTGGCTCTAAAATATTGCCAAAGAGTTGGTATTAAAAGATAACTTTCTTTGAATATCAGAAATAAATAATGAAGCTCTAATGGAACCACAAACACACACACACGCACACACACACACACACACACACACACAGACACACACACACACACACACACACACACACACACAAAATAGATATATAATACAAACAAATACATATGAAGCTGAAAATAAGATACATATTAAAATGAACTACAATAGAAAATGTACATTTAAAATTAATTTTCAATAAAAAAATGATTTTGAGCTTGCTAAAATTTCTAGCTGAGGTGTTTCACACATCCTGTTATGTGACAACAACGTGTGACATGAACTTAAACACAACAAACTTAATGTTTATCTCACGTTAATTTTGCCTTCTAAGAATAGAAATATATGCAAATATATGTATAAGCATTCCTAATTGGGCCGTGTCGTCATCTTTTCAAACAGACGTCATTCCCTGAAAATACAGATTTCCCTACAACACAAGGATTATTGAAAGTGGGCTGCGTGTGAAGATCGTGGGCAATATAAACCAATCGTGGCCCTCCATAATCAATCTAAGCAGAAACGCCCCCTGAACCCGCGCCAGCCCCTTCCATTCAATCCTCTCTCTTGTGAAGACATAGCGAGATGTTTTCCTCTCTCAAGCTGAACGGCGGAGGCGAGCGCTCCTGTCCCGTTCCCTCTGCCTTTTGTTCGCCACAGAAAGGTGGAATGAAGCGTGCGCATTAAAAGTAACATTAGAAATATTGAGTTTCTCAGAGGAATGCAGGTCGGCCTTTTGAAGTCGCTTGTTTTTTAGCAGCGGAGTCTCTGGGAAAGGCTGCGTAGGTCTGCTTTCTTTTCACCGACCTGATCCGCCTTTTTTCAGCATCAAGACTTTTACAGCTTTTCTCATTAGAAGATTTGAAAAGCGGCGTCTGAGGAGCAGTGACGCATGAGTGAATTATTTAGACGAGGCGGTGGAAAGGCCTGACAGTGTGTGTAGAGTTTTAGTGCCGTGCGAGCGAGTCCTCTGAGGCACATCAGAAAGACCCCAAGCCGTAATGTAAACCCACTTTAATAGCGCTGAAGGAGAGGGATTTCAGCTAGAAGCTTTATTTAGTAAAACTGTGAGTATGTAAAGTCAGGCCCGTGTTAGCTGGTGTTAGCAATTAGCTGCAGAAAAAACATTGCGCACTATAAGCGTGTATGCATTGAAATCTCACAGTTGTTCTGATTTTTTCTAGAAAGTGGTTTCCAATAAGGTTAAAGTAACATCAAAGCAATTCACTGGAGTAAAGAACTGGCAACATTCTATCAGGTTCTTCTTGCTTTCATTTTTTCAGGCTCTTTTTGTTTTATTCCATATACTTTTGAATTAAAATTGTATTTTTCACATGTGACGGGAAAGGGTTCATTCAGACACAAGGAACATGAATAGGGTTCATTCAGACACAACCATCCCAAACAAATAATTGTAAATTCAGAGGTGTAAGTATAAATACTTAAATACTTAACCGAAGGAGAATTTTGGCTTATTTATCTTTTACTGAAGTATTTTTTTACCTACTTTTTACTTACTACTCCTTACATGTATATGAAAATATCATTACTTTCCACGCATTACAATAATAATCCCTGCATTACTCCTATATCATTTTGGTTAGTTTTATTTCAGTGTCGTCATCGATCTTAAAAAAAAACATCCAGATAAATTGCTATTGAATAGTACTGTACGTCATCCATCGCACCTGCACATCAGTGAGTAAAATAGCTCAAAGCACTTTGACAACTAGCTGCTTTTGCGACTGAACAACATATATTGGTAACTCTTTGATGGATTTTCTATGCTGAAATTATGTTATTTTGTTACATCATCCTAATAAGCATATGAGAGCTGGATATGTTTCTTGCAATTCCGTGAATCTCACGTCTGGCTTGTACACTTGCTGATTCGTGGATTTCAGGAAGCTTTTTCAATTTTCTGGGAAAATTGCATTAGCCTAGTAAAGGTGGAATTATGTTAATGTAATTAAAATATACTCTGCCGAGCATATGGTGGTTGGTTTTTATAATCTAGTATGTTCTTTTTCAACCACAAACGTTGGCGTTCACACGTTCTCGTTAAAATCCCCTAGACTGCGGAATGAGCAGAGATATTCATTATTTTTAACCCGGTGGGTGATAGTCAGTGTGGTGGCATCTGTAGCAGGCGCAGACACTCATGATGCCTCACAGTCACTGGCTCAGGTGCTGGGCACAGCAACACTGTATGACAAACACAGTGTGGTGGATTACAGCTGAACCTGTGCCAGGCGCCAAAAAGCTGAACACAGTTGCTCGTATAGTATTGACTCACCTATATACATACAAATATTTTGCATATATAGTATAAATATACGTATATGTTGAAGACAAAATTATTAGCCTCCCTACAAAACAATAACTGTTTTAAAATTATTTTTAAACTGCTTTTAAACGGAGCAAAGAAAAGTTTTAGACATCTAAATAGTATTAAACCAGTTTTAACAAATAAACGCACTTTTCAGTATTTCCTAAATAAATACGTATATAAAGCATGGACGATGAGCTAAAACAAGCAAATGTCACCAACATTCGATGCTTGGTTAGACTGAGGCGACAACATTAACATTTGTTCGGGTTTCTAAACACAATGCTCAGAATGGGAAATGGATTAGAATGGAAAAGTGCAGGTTCACTCGAATAAAGTCTGATTTTTGTTGATTACAAGTGTTTTTAGCAAGACTGGTTGTGGTTCTGGACCTAATCTGTGTAGATTTATGCCTCTACTGGAGCGACGTGCCGGGCTGTAAAACATTAAGACCGACCAGACAACTGTGCACTACTTATGGCTCTCTCGTTTCATTAATTTCCTTTTGATTTTAATTGATCTTTATTTCCCCTGATTATGTGCATAATTAAACACCAGAAACTAATTTCTGTTCCATACCATCTGCCTGGACAGCCATGGCATCCAAAAGGGCATATGGATGCGGAGACGCTGGGCATGAACCCACATCATCACCATCATCACATCACCTGCTTCTGGATATCCTCCTTCTGACTCACGCTTCATCTACAAAGGGCATATCTCCAAATTCAAAGTATGGTTTCAAGGTCACCTCAAGAGAAGTTACAGTGTAGTTATACATCATTATATTTTTAATTAAGACAATGAATAGGTATAGTATAACTCCAATGTAACATCTCTGAAAACACGTTTGCTTTCATGCACTAATAAAAATACAGCCTTAACCTGCCTTTTTAAGCAGCCACACAGTCCATTTGCTCAATTGTTGCACTGTTATTTTTAGATGAAGTGCGGTATGAAGAAAGCATTGTTCATGGTGGACGCTTGAGGAAAACACATTTGGCATTAAGCATTCACAATTGACAATTTATATCTCTCAAGATTTTTTTCATTATGTTTCTGCTGTGATCGGTTTAATGAACCGACAATAAAAGCTTCTCCAGAGCTTAAAGGAGAAATCACCCATTAGAAAAAGAAAAATACCGCAATATACTTCTGACCTCTGTAAATGATGTTCAGCTCGTCATTCGAGTAGGTAAGACATGAACAAGGTAAGTCCCACTCACTTAGTATTACATTACAACCATATGGCCGCTGCCACGCTTCAGACAAAGCCTTTCTCAGAGAAAAGCAATCTTAAAAATAAACAAAAGTTTATACAGCACTAGGTCAAAAGAGAGATAGCAGGAAAAAAGCAGGATCAAGGTCATTTATTTCTTCTAGTGCATATAGAGTTTGCCCTTTTAAGATTTATTTTCTAATCTGTTCTATTGCTTGATTTTTATTATTGCCGTTCAATATGCTGAAAATGGAAGTCTGAACTTGATCAATCGCTGTTCCACTGTAGTGACTGGTTTATGATTGACCGAGGTCAGAGGTTTTATTGACCCAGAAACCCTTGATGAAAATGAGCAGACTGCAGAAGAGGATGAGGAAGATGTATAAAAAGACTAACTCAACTTTTCACTTCGTGTAACATCAATTGTTCGACCCAATGATAACTGGCCTAGGATCTGTCCAATCAAATACTTCTTTGCCCAAATGCACTTGGTAAGCATGAAAAGAGGAGGCTGAATGAAAGATAAATGAGAAAATGATGAGGGTGATGGATGATGCAAAAGATTCTCCCCCATTTTACCATCTGTATTGGGTGGACACATTCGTTCTCCTTTGAAACCGGAGCAAAGTTTCCTTACGTGATTGATGTGATGGGAAAAAGCAGACAGTATATAAACACCATGTAAAAACTAGACTATTTCTACAACTAATTGTTTACAGTCTTTATTCATTCACAAAACCAAGTCAACTCTCGAACCATGGAAATGAAAATGGTCTTCTGACCCGCCAGCAGTCTGACATTCTCCAGACCTTTGACTTCCTTCATCACATAATTACTAAAATTGCTTTTTCAAGACGTAAATTAGTAACGGCTCTCCTTTTCCCATCCTCACACACACAAACACACACGCACACACACACACACACACACACACACACACACGCGAGTAAACTACAATAAGATGTTTGCCCTTGCTACACTTACCATCACTACCTCCGCAACAACAAATGATCGGTCCTGATGCGGTCCTCTCATATAATGGTCTAAATAGGCTCAGCCATTGTCTGCTTTATGGCTACGGGTCTTTGATCAAGGAACGATCATAGCAGTGAGTTCCAAGGACTGGGCAACTGCAGACATACTTGTGAGGCGGCCCATTTGGAAATAGCCCATCCAACTTTCATCTAACAGGCCTGACACCCACTAAAGCTCCTCGTTCATCTAACAGCTTCCCCCTGCACAAAATAAAATTGGAAGCAGATGGAAAGGACCCGCAATGCTTGTCCTGTCAGACTGTCATGGCACATTTGGAGTGATTTCACCATGGTTCGGTTATAGGTGGGGGAGGAGGGATGGGTTGAGAAGAAATGGGAAAGCTGCTTCTGCCAAGACGATAGTGAATGATCACAGAGTTGGCACTGTTCAGAAGAGCGCCAGCGTTCCACTTTATGCAGCCAGCAGCCGGTGATCAGCCACCAGTATGGAAAACTGTCATTCCAATCTTTCTAAATTTACAATCTTTGTCAATTTGGATCCCACTTTAGCTCCCCAGACGCACTCGGGAGGTTTGTGCCATTGCACCGTGGAAAGAGTGTGACTCAAAACAACTAATAATAGAATAAGGGAATTCGAACACGACAATAATGGCTCGCTCCAACATTTAAACCTGTCCTCCAGGGAGACACATTCTCTCGCACTGTCTGTGCCGTACCTGTCAGCTCTGTTTTTCCAAAAAGCAATGGAGCCAGAACAGTCTCAGAGGATTCAGTCTCCATTATGCTTCTCTATCCCCGCTTACTTTCTATACATCCATAAACTCCGTTCTGTGATGCGTCGCGGCTGTAGCTTCCAGAGACTTCATCCCGGGTCAGAAGGGTCGCTGGGAGAAGAGGTCTGGAATGTAGAGGCCGAGGTGATGTGTGTTTATCCATGCTCATGTATTTGACAGGTGGAGCTGTGAAGATGGGCTGAGAAATAGGCCGGTGCAGGTCTAACAGCCATCTGCAGGTCTGACCCCATCCCTGGCATCCCTCAAGCTCAACTTATCTGGAATGAGAAGCTATTAGAGTATGAGATATAGTATGAGAACCTCAATTAAAAACTAATGATTTACACCTGGATGGATTTAAGTGTGTGGTAAAATAGCATCATCATATGAAGAAGTGTTTGGTACCATCTGATCAAATCTAAGTGAGAGAATGTTGCTTCGAACATAACAAAATCTTTTCCATTTTTTTGTGACGTGCATGATTAAACGTTGAGTTTGCTTTAATAATGAAAGCTAATCAGCTGCAATTCTTTTTGGAGTTTTGTGAGTGAAGAAAAAATTGCCTGTTGGACCTTGTCGTCTTCCGCTATTTTATGTATGTACGATTATGTATGCAAGGACATTGAAAGTGGGAGACTGTGCTTTTTAAACAACTATTGGACAAGGTCACATTCCCTGTACTTACTTTAAATTCCCATTGATTATCCAGGAGTAATGAGAACATGGACATGGTTCGTCTATGAAGATTCAGTCCAAAAGAAAGATTCTTGAAAAGCCACGAATAAGTCAGAAAAGCTGGATTGAACTATTTCAACATGAACGTTTCTAGAAGAAAGGTTGGGCTGTTAAACCTGAAGCTCAGCAGCTCAAAAAGATGTTCCACATTGCACATAATGCATGTAATTTCCTGTGAACAAGCAGTTAACAGGTAATGAGTCCCCAGACAGTCTGGTGACTGTTCTTGAGTGGTTCCACCACAAAGAAGAAGTCTCACGCTGAGCCACAGAACCACACTGAAAGTTTGATTTCAGCCTGTAATGTCATTTCCTCAGGTGCCATTAAGCTGGAATAACTGGCAGAATAATTAACATATCATTAACACATAAGCTCAGACTTATATTTGAACTATTTAATGAGCCTATCATTCAACATTAATAGATTTGTTATCATTAGTGATGACTTTGCTGTTCCCTAAGGTCAAAGTGGTGCAGAAGGTATGTGAGCGAGAGGTCCTCTGGTTGTCCTAGGCAAGATAATAGATGGTTTCTTTTTCGGGAGTGTGTCGGCACTTAGAAAGATGGCAGATGCAGGGATCCCTGCGTTTTCACAAAACACCTGTCAGTTCCCCAATGGAGCCGGTCAACTCCCACTCATGCCTTTCTTCTTCAGCCACATTCATCAGGCCTCTCCCGGCTATACAGCCACGGGCCAGAGCTGCTGGCAGGCCCAATCTCCAACTCATGGCCCCTCGGTACGACTGCTCTCCACGCCAGGGGTTTTAATGGCACTCCAGAGGAGCTCAGAGTGATATGGGGCTGAAAGGCTGATGGGCCGTAGTATGAAGCACCTCCCTGGCCAGTGAACGACAAAATTGATGTCAGTTCCGATGTATTTGTGGTGTGGTTCTGGCTTCCGAAAAGAGGTTTCAGGCTAACAGGATTGTAAACGTGTACAACAGATGGAAAGACAACAAGAAATCTTCATTATGAGATTGGGTTAGATTCACACATTCACCAATTTTCGTTGACGTCTTTTGGAGTAAAGAGAGGTGTGGCGATGGAGAACGATTTGAAGAGCAAAGACTGACAGTCTTGATTCATTCGGAACCACGCACAATTATTTCTAAAATTCAGGTATAGGCTGATTAAGACGGATGATGTGTTGTGCCATGCCGAATTTGGATTAACTTTCTTGACCAAATGAGCAGCCATTCTCTGACGAGTGTAAGACCTTTAGGATTACGCATGAACGCACGGAGACATTTCTGGAAGCGAGACCCTGTCATTTTTCTCCTCTGATGTGAAAAACAGGTAGGTGTTTTTTTTTTTCTCCCTCACCTCCTCTTCTCTGACAGAGAGGTGATGGATTATATCTCAGTGCTTAGAAACACATTGTTTTCCTTAGCACAGCAGGGTATTCTATTTGCTGGGTCTCCCTGTGAAATATTATGCATATCTATCACTGGCAGGAAGCCACGGCTACGCAACTCCAAAAGGGAGCGTTTGTAGAAATTGGTGGTGTTGTTGGACTCTCAGTAAAAATCGACACAGAGTGAAACTTGTGCAGTCGGTGTTAAACAGAGAGATGAGCGATTGGAAACATCGGCGCTCAGACTATTTGCCATAGAGATGCAAAGGCCACACATACTTCAACACTAGAGATTCATGTTCGTAGACAATAACAGGTCAGAACGTTCATTCCGGCTCTGACAATGAGTGCCTTTCGGTTTAGATACAATACGTAGGTAGTATCATGAGAAATTAATAAATAAAAATAGATTAATTTCATAATACATACTGGTGTGAGAATCGTAGCACAGGTCACATTTTTAAGAGCTTGTCTTCTTTTAGACCGCAAACCTAATATAGCAGCAGATACAAAAAAAAGCTGAAAAAAATTCATATATTTAATTATAAAAATGTGGGAAATATTTTTTATCCAAGATTGAATCAATTACACTTGATTTCACAGTAAAAATCTAAATTTAAATACCAACTAAAAAAGGAAATATTTGTGTCCATACTGTGAAATAAAATTTATAGTTAATTTAAAAAAAAAATTTTATTTGCTTTTTTTTAATAAGCTCATCATCAAAATTACCAGAATGCTTGCGACAATGCTCTGAGTCGGTTAATAATACGCACACAAACACATTCTTAACCAACCCGATAAGCAACCAAGCGAGTGCCTGTGAAAAACAGAGCGGTGTGACACAGGCTCCTCTGGGCGCCGGACTGGAGCCGCTCTGCCGTCACAGGGGACGTGCTCCTCTCCGGCTCTATGAATGAGAGCCTTGTAGCACTGGGATCATTCCAGCCCTTGGGAGACTTTGCCTGAGCACAAGATGGCTACTGCGCCGGGCTGGGAATGATCCACGGCCTTGAACGCCCTAACAAGGCTTGAGAAAAGTCTCCCAGCATTTTTATTTGACACGACAGAATGAAGTTGTTCTCAACTGGTTTGGGAAAATTGGAGATTTCAAGAGAGTTTGAGTAAAGCAACACCCTGCGCTTAAAATACAGAAAAAATGGTGTTTATTTAGATAAAAATGGATTATTTTATAGTTAGTTTCTAGACAAATTGTCAATAAAAAAAACATTAGTCTATTTGTTTGTTTGTACAGTTATTTTCAGTACAATAAATTCAACTGTAAACTTGAATTATGATGTTTTATAAGGACAATTCATATACATTATACAAATAAATGAAAATTGTACAGACTGAGCAATAGTTGTGGGATAAATGAAGACTGTGAGATTTAATTTAAAACACACATAAAAAACCACCAACGCAAATCCCATGCAAACTTTGTGCTCATTCAACCAGTTTTGAGAGAAATGTAAATTTACATCTTGTAAATTCTCACAGTTTTCACATGATTTTCACAAAATGAAGTCGCAAAAAGGCAACCATTAGAAAGTCTTATTTAATGCATGTTTACTGCTATGAGATCAAGTGGTAATTTCACAGGATTACAAGAAGTTAAAACAGGATATTTTGTTGTTACAGTATCCAATGCGTGTGTGTGTGCGTGTGTGTGTAAATGGCCCCCATCTCTGGGACGGGTCAGAAGTTCAGCTCCCCTGTCTACTGTTCACACAGGAACAGCAGGCCCATAACCACACGCGCACGCACGCACAAACACACACACGCACACACATACACACCATGATCATATCAGTGTGTTCATTAATCTATAACAAAAAAAATATACAATACTATAAAATAAAACAGTATATTAAAAAAAATGTAATTACTTACAATATAAACATTGATATATTTTTTTACATTTTCATTATTATTTACACAAAAATTTAGTTTTTCGTGTTATTAACACATGTACCCCTCTTGACAATAAAATGACAATAATTTATAATTTGCCGTATCTTCATTCTCTTCTGAGATTTGTATTTTTGATGTTTAAACCCATATTGTAATAGAGAACGGAGGGTGAGAAGAAGCCATAAAGAACTAGAAGAGAGGATGGTTTTCAGAGTGTCAGCACCCCCTGCTGGCTGGCCTGCGCGCAAAAGCTTCTGACCTCACGACCCCCACACACGGCCACCGGCTTTAAATAGGACTGGGCTCTACTGCACAGAGCAAAGTCACATAGTGGGCAACGACCTGTCCTTCCAAACCCCTCATGGATGATTCGCCACTAGATGTGCAATCGAGGAGAGTGATGAGTGTAAGCCGAGCTTCATCTGTGCTGGGGGTCCGTACGAGAGGAGAGAGTGAGAACGTGCCTCCCCGACTGCGGATGTTCTGAAGACCCCAGATGGAGCGACGAGTCGCTCTGTTGTTTCATTATCAGCGAGGTTCACGTTCGGCAGAGGCACTATCATTATCCATCAGCCTTAATGAGACAATGCCACTGCTGTAAAGGTCAGGCAATTATTGTGTGTGAGCCTTTCCATGAAAGCCTGCAAAAATGAGAAGATAAAGCCTACACACCAGCTTAGTCTGGCAGAGCTACACACATGGTGCAGGGATGACTTTGGGATCAGGCCTTAGACACAGGCCTTCAGAGGAAGCAGGGAATGACACGTCTTCTCCATCGCTATTACATTTAATGAATGCTACATTACTATGAAATATAGATCTGTGCAAGCACAAGAAGCTACGGAGCAATAAAAACAGAAATTACGTCTTAGAAAACCGAATCACTTTGTGTGAATAAGAAACACACCTTGTGTGTGTGTGTGTGTGTGTGTGTGTGTGTGTGTGTGTGTGTGTGTGTGTGTGTGTGTGCAAAATACAATATTTAATAAAATTACTTTATGATGAACTAAAATAGTCAAAGATCAGCTAATAAAAAAACAGAAAATTCTGACCTCACTTAAAAAGAAATTCACTTGAAGATAATTATTGAATCGTAGAAACATCATAAAAACAGTGTACGAGTGATCACCATCACAAGATCGATGGTTTTTTTGTGTAATATGGCAGTCAGTTTATGCTTATGCTTATTATCACTTGATCACCGTTATATCATGATTACACCGGATCACGTGTAAGAATAAAAGATTCGTACATCATATTCAAATTTAGTTATATGAATAACTCTCATTTAACTACTGTACACATATATAACTCTCTCAGAAATTACAAACTATTCCAGCAGCTCTCTTTACTGTATACACATTGGTCTAAATGTACCATTTAGTATAAATTCTGTACAGACACAACTTTTCACACTTGCTGAATATCACTTAACTTAAAATAAAAATTCACTTTGGGAAATTTGATTTGGCTTTTTTTAATCTGCTTGAAAAATGTGTCCGAGAACCAACATGAAAAATCACATCAACTGCTAGTGTCAGCTCAATCTCTCCAAGGCAAATCGCATAAAGAAAGCGATTCAATGACATCGCACCACCCGGAACATACTGTGTTTCATGAACAAAAGTTAGTGTCAGCAAATATGCTAGCATGCCCGCTATTTAGCTAAATTTATAGGTTGGAGCAGGTGAGAGAGATCAGGCATTTAGCAAGAACCCGGTTAGTCATCAGTATCATGTGTGGTACACACAGGCTCATTGCCAATGTCTGTAACGGGATCAGTGTTAAACCTTTAACCTATGACATATGACATCACCCCCATGTCGCTAGGCCGTTAGCGTTACAGAGAGCTCTAAGGAAGAGTTGGCGCTAATTACGCTAGCGCTAATTTCTTCATGTGACAACTGCAGGCACTTCCTGTAGAATGGCTACGGCAGAAATGCCTGTCTATTTTGATTCTAAATTTTGCTTTTGTGTTCAGGATACTTTGAATTTTCACTAATCTGTAGTAGTAGTAGTAGTTGTAGTAGTAGTAGTAGTAGTAGTAGTAGTAGTAGTAGTAGTAGTAGTAGTAGTAGTAGTAGTATTTGAGGGTAAAATTAAGAGTATGATCGAAAATTGTTTGTTTTGGCCAGTTCTTTATTCGTTCTGAGTGTTAACTGTAACCTAAATGTACAGTACATGATTTTAGGCGAATTTTAATTGAAAAATTGATCGTATACAGTAGGTATGAGAATGTGTGAATGTGTTTGTCTGTGTGTCCGGCTCTGTGAATGGTTGACCACCAATCCAGAATGTGTATCATGCCTCCGGCCCAAACACGCTAAGATAGGCACCAGCTCCCCGCAACCCTGTGAAGGACTAAGCGGCAGAATATGAATGAATTTCACAAACTTGATGTTTGTTTTAGCCTAAATTCAGTACGGATACAATTCTTAGTTCTTTTAAAATTGGCAACTTTTATTAAAGTCTCGGAATTGGTGGCTTGTTTACATTTTTACAGTAAGGTATTCGTACTTTTACTCAAATATGGTTTTCAGGTACTCTGTACACCTCTGCATTTATGTTTAAGTATCAAATCTAAACTGAGTGAGCAAAACTGCATTAAACAAATTATTGGTGGATAAGAGGAAGCAGGTTTCAGTAAAATGGCATTTCAGAAAGTAATTAATTTGACACCAGTTGACAGTGGTATATTAGAACTAATAAAGGAAAACTGAACATTTGCCAGATCAATTCCAACTTTAACCTGCGTTTTTCTTAAATACCTGCCAGGAGCAAAAAATCAGATTTTCTCAATGACGACCGCAGAGTCTTTAACAGAGTCTGGAGGTTTACACTAAATACCTCTCCAGGATCCTTCAATCAATGCGGCTTACGCTGATCATTAATCCCGTGCCCCTGCTGAAATCACGCCGGCACTTTTATGGCTTTATTATACGATTTATTTATATTAGACCAAAAAATAAGAATTGCTGCTTGATCCTTAATCATGTTAAGTGCTACTGCAGAACATTTCAGGAGGTTCTCCAGAGACGTTCTTTACACCTTCAGGCCCAGTCAGGATTCTCCTCCGTCCATTAGCTCTGTTGTTTTAAGCAATAGCCATTTGTGTAACGTCAGCTATCGAGAAAGAGAAAGGCATAATGCGAACGTGAAAAATGACGGCACGAGACTATAAGTGAGTGGAAAAAACGATCTGTAATGCTAAATGATGACACAAAGCTGCACTTCTCCAACACGACACTAATTACTGGGTGAGATTCCATTAATCGCTCATGAATTATTAAGCTCCATTAACTAATAAACCGTGCGCATATAATAATTCTCCCGGATCATTGTGGGACAGGTAAAGACTCTCACTCTGCTGTGGCAGTGACTACATTAATCCCCCAGTGCTAATGGTACAAGGATGGATGAGCCACAGAAGAAGATCTCAAATGTAGCAGAAGATGGAATGATACCACAGAGAAAGTTGTTCAAATCCACATTAAAGATCTGCAGCTATTTTGTTTTGTAAGAGCAAAATAATTTTAATACAGCATAATGAAAATAGTCTGAAACAATTGAACACGGTTAAGTGTGCTATAAAATCTTTGTCCTTAAATGTTAATACCCTAGGTATTATATATTTAAATATATGTATAAATAAAGCTGCTAGCAGGAACGTGATGATTTTACATTTATTTGGTGGCTTAGATTAATAGAATCTGAAAAGATAAAAGAAATCATGGCAAAAAATACATTTATATAAAATATATAATATATAAAAAATATTATAGGACGATACAATATAAATTTTCTATGCTCTACTTAGTACATGATAGAGTAT
The DNA here is from genome assembly GCA_028031935.1 of Paedocypris micromegethes. Classification (NCBI taxonomy): domain Eukaryota; kingdom Metazoa; phylum Chordata; class Actinopteri; order Cypriniformes; genus Paedocypris; species Paedocypris micromegethes. The sequence goes on from CM051500.1 coordinate 13,182,915, forward strand.
ATGATATATGAGTGCCTTTGATATAATAACTATAGTAATTACTGTTGTTTTGTTTTTAAATATGTATTTTTTTTATTAGTTACTGTTGTACTTTTTTTTTTTTTTTTTTCATTTCATGCATATTTGGATATTTTAACTAACTATTAATCAAGAGAATCCATATAAAATCTTTTCGTATGTACTGTAATCGTATAAATGCAAGAGTGTACATATTTTTGTCAGTACATTACGAACAATTTGTCTCAGAACCTCAGATTTCACCAATATAAAATCTGTGACTGTACAACACCAGGTATTTGTGTACTACCAATTTTTATATTTATTTGTTCTTTTAAACATACTTCTATTCTGGGAGAAAACAAACGTAAGACCACTTCTTTGGCTTGACCCTCATAGCAACGCATTGTATACTGTAACATACATTTTTGAACATTTTTAAATAACAGAGTAGAGTAGAAAAGAAAGAAAACATTTTTTTTAAGTGAAACTGAACACTGAAACCTAGAATTAAAAATGTTCTAGTTGAAAGTGTAAAATGTTTAATTGTCAAGTAAATATTCCCTCTGAATAATAAAGAGTAAACGTTTTTCTAACAGCAGTTTTTCTTACTGCAATTTTTGCATTGTTTGTCTTTAAAACTCGGTTGTAATGAACCTGCTTATAATGGAACCTCAGCAATAACAGTCAAGGTCAGTTTAATCCCTACCTAACCATTAAAATACATCTAGAGTTATGTGTCAGCATCATTGGATATAATCTTTCCAATTGAGAGTAACAAGAGAAAGCAGCAAGAGTGCTGGACCGAACTCGTGATTGTTTTTATTTATTTTCTCATTACGTGCCGTGTTTAGCTCACATTGCATATGAAGAGTGGGCGGAGAAAAGAAAAGAGGAAGAAGAGAAGAAGGCATGTGGTGGGCGGCAAGGCTGAATGGCACCCGTCACTGGATGATAAATGACCTCCTTTGCCCTTCAATTCCCAGCGCTGTCAGTCAGGGTGAGATCATTAATCTTCATCGCTGACTTGTCAGGTCAGACAGGAGAGAAGAAGAAGAGCAGGAGAACAGGACTGGGCCCCATCAGGAAGACCTGGGTCAAGATGAGATGAGCAGGCTCCGAACAATAACACTGCATTTGCATTGTCAACTGAAGATCTCATCTCCATAATTTATGATGATTTGCAGAGCAGCACGAAGCTTTTTTTGTGGTCTATGATGTGAGAAGAAAGTCTGAGTATTGGAGGACAGATGGATATTGGGACGAAGCCTCTCGGCCAATCAGAAACTAGTAACTGCCCCCACAACCAATCACAGCTGTGGCACCGCAATTACAGTGTAATAAAAGAACATTCATCATTCGATTAGGCATCTGTCATGAATCCATGAACGAGGGAAAACGTCCAGGCCAAGGCACGGAGAAGGGAAGAAGGGGCAGAGTGGAATCTGCTTAGAGAGGAAGTCTGTGAGCAAAAGAGGATCAAACTGCAGAAGTTAATTATGATGTCACCACTGACAATAACAAGACTGATGTGCAGCTTACAGAATGAGATTAATTCATACGTCACATCCAGACTGACTGTAGTCGTGCTTAAATAAAGTCAGCTTTTATCGGTCCGTCCAAACTCTTATTTTCTGCAATCAATACATGTGTTGGTTTGTCTTCCAATGTTATTATCTGTGCCTATATAATGCCTGTTTAAATTGAGTATGTAATTCATTAATGTGGCACTAAAATATATTTCTAAAAGATGTATTTCTAAAACCTATAAATATTCTTTTTACTAATTGCACCAGTATAGAAAAAAAAAACCATTCACACGATCACTCCTTAACACTCTTTCACACAGTCACTTTTAAACACCCTTTTTTTTTTATTTTAATGTTGATTTTAATTCAATGTGGCATCACACTGAGTGCACCTTGTGTTTTATTGTTTTACCATTACATATTTATATCACATAATAACATCAAATACTGTATTACATTTATTTTCTCATAAAAACTCCACTATTTACTACATTGGTAACATTTCATTGTTTTAAAGTACAATTTTGAATATGTATTACAATACATACCATATAATTACAATATTGATTAGAAAGGACGGAACATTTTTTAACAGTATGCAGTTTCTGCAATGATTGTCTGCTTAAAAATAAGCCTATTATAAACTTATTTGAAAGTTTATTTTAAAACAATAAAATGTTTTTTTTAAGTGTTAAAAAAAGCATATTTTAACTGTGTTTCCACAATGCCAATTGTATTAGATTGAGAAAAAGCTCTTCTTTTAAGATCTGTATGATCCGTAATATAAAAACTGCTGTGGGAGGAAAATAAAAAAAGGAAAGTTTACGAGAAATATCTACAAGACAATGTCTCTTCTCTTCCACTGAGCATCCAGTAACAGAGGAATCAGTCACAATGTAGCTCCAGCTTTTGTCTGTAACACTCAAAGGCCCGAGATGAAAGAGCTGCTGAAACAGGAGGTAAATTCAGAGCGGCATCCATCTGTTGATGATGCAGACGGAGAGATAAACGCAGAAGCCAACTGGAAGAAACAGACGAATAAAACAAACTGATGAGAGCAAAGAAAGGCTGAATAATGGATGAGTTCTGGGTTTAAAAGCGACTGCTCATTAATATCCTCCTGTAGCCGCCATGAGCTTCTGAACAATGGTCCTCACCACTTTGCTTAGAAGTCAAACGCTGCACTTTTTCCCTCCTCGACTGGCAGGTGCTTCAGAATCCCAACGGTCTGTGCTCCAAACTCCTGGAACCCCTCCCCATCCCCCCACCCCAATAGAGAGCACGAGACCTTGTAAATAATATATTAAGATAAATGGTAATTGCAGCGTTTTTCAAACCCATCATTTAATGAGGCCCATTAATTAAAAATGAATGCGTCTGACAGTGTTTGTCGGAACACGTCTGATGTAAACACATCGCCAGCCTCAGAATTTTCTTTCTCTTGCATATTAGATCGGTTACGCTGTGTGATCATAATCTTGCCGTTTTTCTCTCCTCATTTTTCATGTTTTTGTTTCTCTCTCTCATCCTCACTCTCTCTTTCATTCTTTTACACTTTCCCTTTCTTTTTTTTCTTTTTCGTTCCTTTTCTTCTTTTTGTGTTTCTGTCAAAAACTCTCTCCTTTCACACACACACACACACACACACGCTTATTGTGTCTTCCTCTCCATGTCTCACACACTCTCAAACAGTCACACACTCTTTCTCTCTCTCTCTCTCTCTCTCTCTCTCTCTCTCTCTCTCTCTTTCTCTCTTAGTCACTTTAAAATCTGTCTAAATCTAAATGTTGTTCCTCACTAACTCAACCATTCTCTCTCTCTTTCTCTCTCTCTGTCTCTCTCACTCTGTCTCTCTCCCTCTCTTTCAAAGACACAATTCTCACATCTTTTTGTTTCTCTGGCAATTTCTCTCCTTATGAATTCCTTTTTATGAAACACTCACTTAGCTGTTCTATCCATTTTAAATACACTGATATCTTGTCTCAAAAACAGCTTTTTCTCTGTCTCTCACTTGTTCTTGTTGACTCTATCATACGCACAGTGAATGGGGAGGGGCTTTCAACTTGCATTCAAAGTAATTCCATCTCTCTCTCTCTCTCTCT
>CM051500.1:13186582-13286316 GCA_028031935.1 Paedocypris micromegethes
ACACACACACACACACACACACACACACACAGGCAACATGACTTGAAGGGCATGAGTGAGGAGGGGTTTTCTGCCCTCATACAAATTATGTCTGAGACTTCAAATGTCTACATGTGTTTCACAGTTTACTAGAGGTCAAACAAGCAGATAAGATCTTTCATCGATGGTCTGCTTTTTCGAACCGATACTTTGAAACTAACGTCAGGCTGCAACAGCAGTGAACGTCGGCAATGAAGCCACGTCACAATGTCCCTGTCAGACTTCAAAAAGCCCCTTGGACATGCAGGACCCCCACGAGACCCCTGATTGAATTCTGGCAAACATAACTAAACATCTGCTTCAAACAAAAGACATCTGCATATTTCAGATTTGTTTTTCATAAATTAAAGCAGCAACCTGCCAAAACCTGGGCGCAGCAGTGTGTTCTGTTGTATAATTAGATAAAGTTTACAAGCTTTGAAAGTTGGAAATTTGCATGAAGCATCAGGAATCACCTGGGAGCCCGAGTCCCACACCGAGATGCAGATTTACACCTCCATCTTCAAACAAGACGAGAAATACATGAAATACTAAGTGAGATTATTTTGCTGCTTTCTTTAGTTACTAGTATAGTGCCGGTTAGTTGTCTCCATTTCTGCGAAAGTTTTCACTTTGTAAGTAGAGGTATCAAATCCATTTACAACGTTACTGACAAAGAATCAAAAACTTCCAAGTCACAGAGAATCCATCCACGCACAAAAGCAAAAGAAGGGATCAACATCTGCTTTTGCTTGTCTAAATGTAAACATGGTATTGGTGCGTGTCTGGATCCTTCACTTCCTGCTCTCTGATCGTCTCCTGCACTCGCTTTATGAGGTCAGATAGCGGCTGCTGCGCTTGTAAAAACCACTTCAATTATTCAGTGAAGTCAAGTTCTGGTTTATCTCCCACGTGTTTCTACTGGGAGTGAGAGGGGGGCAGCGTGGGCCGTGTCCTTCTGAACGCTTGCTTACTGGTGGAGTAGTGTGCTCACACCGAAGGTGAAAAACGAAAGCTGGACAAACAGATGAACAGACAGATACCTCTAACGTAAATAATCATTTGTATTTCAACAAGAATGAAAGTGGTAAAGAGAGAGAGACATAGAGAGAGAGAGAGAGAGAGAGAGAGAGAGAGAGAGAGAGAGAGAGAGAGAGAGAGAGAGAGAGAGAACGAGAGAGGAAGAAATACAGAAAAAAAATATTTGAGTGAGAGAGGGTGAAAAAATAATATGGTTAAAAAAAAATTAAGTGAGAAAGGAAAAGATCCTTTCAATACAGAAAAACATGCGTTTATATAATATATGCATATAAATACATAAAATCCTATATAAAATAAACACTAAAAGATTAAGTTTGTGTTATAATCCAAAAAAAAGCACAGTACTGTATATCAAAATAAAAGTTCTATCACTATTATTATACAATATTCATTGATGATGCCATACTGTAATAAACTTTCTTGTTAAAGCAACTCCACATCTTTGGTTGGAAATAATGATTACTTACAGTTTAGCTCCACTTGCCTTGTTAAACTCTCTAGAGTTAATTGTCAATAACACATTAACAGGAGCCGGCATGATGTCCCCCCCACCGGGCCCCGACACCAACATTCAGAGCGCGCCAGGCATCCGCGTGCCAATTTGCAATAAAATCCTGTTCTCGCATCTCCCCTGCTTGGAGATCTGCCTCCGAGGGAGAGCAACCAGCCGCATGTAATGCGTGTTTGCAGAAAACTCTTCTAAAAAGGCTTAAATTGGGAGGTGATTACATGGCCGATGTGGGAGCGGGTATAATTACTTCACACCGCTGTGTTGGTGATAATCTATGGTAATTGCAGGTGTCTGAGTTCCAGCACTACACACATTATCTTTACGATGAAAAAAGGAGATGCTCATCCTTGGAGAGTTTTCGCTCATCAGAAGAAGTAATTGTTTTATCCTTTACAAATTGTTTGGTAGAAAACAGCACAAGTTTAACAGAGTCTATTAAGTCATGGAAAAATCAGATTGGATTTAGACTGTATTCAATCATAATCCCTTTGTAGTACTGTAATGCAGATGATTAGCATACATATGATGGTTGGAGACGCTAAGATGTAAAAGTTTTAGAGAAAAAGTTTTCTCTGTCCTGTAGCTACTGTAGAAGCTGGTCAGTAGAACCACTGTTCGCAACAACGAGGGGTGGGTGGGATGAGAAAGAGAGAGAGAGAGAGAGAGAGAGAGAGAGAGAGAGAGAGAGAGAGAGAGAGAGAGAGAGAGAGAGAGAGAGAGAGAGAGAGAGAGAGAGAGAGAGAGAGAGAATAATTGGTCTAAAATTCGATATTTGATTATGAATTGAGAAAAACACACTGAAAAACATTGCATATGTTAGCATAGATAAATAGTTGCTTTTTTTTATGAAAAAAAAAAGACAAAGAAATGTTAAAATGAAAACAATAAAGAAATGTTAAATTCTAAGAAACACTGTTCGGAGATAAGAAATAAAGCAAATATAAAGCTGATCAAGGTCAAGTTGTAAATGTGTTGCGTAAAGCATATGGTTTTAATTAAAAACCAACAGCATTACACGGAATAATCATCTGAGACATTAAATTATCAACTTGCACTTATTCTTTCTTTTTTTTTGCAGTGAGTCCAATTACTGTGATTGCTTTACATTTAAGAGACACTCCTGACATTAATTACAGGAGAAAACCAGAAGATCCTTCAATTAGGATGATAAATTACCTCGACTGTCTGCCAACAAATGTCGTGGTTGTCAGGTCCGTTACTTTACAAGACGTGTTTATGCGAGCTCTCCCTGGCTTTCAGGTGAAGAATCTCTCAAATCAACAGCCTTGTCCATCATCTTAAGGACGTGATGGTCACCACAAGATCTGAAGATGAAGATTGAATGAAGAGGGATAATCCAGTCTCACTAGATTCCCAGAAATAATAGAATGCATCTGAAAACCACATCATTGGAATTTGGGGAGACACAATGCTTATTCTTTAATACACCAGTATTAAACCAGTTTTCACTCAATTGAAAGTGAGTGAGTGAGTGAGTGAGTGAGTGACTCTGAAATGGATAGATATCTGTCAATCACTACTAGTGGAAAGATTGTGTGTCGTTTATGTTGGTTGAAAAAAAGAACAACATTTTTTAAAGTTTGACTAACCACTAAACCTTTATTTCTGACCAGCAACAACACAGACAAAAGGCATCACAACTGTCACTGTGTTTATGCTTAAAAAAAGTCTTGATCATATCTACCATTTTCCCAATTTAATAGAAAAAGCATTGTCAGGTTTGCTTAGAAACAGGGTGCATCTCAAATTATGAAGATAGCATCAACTTTCTTGGCTGTTTAAGTAATGGGAGTTAGTTGAAGGATGCTGTGAGCACCGAGTCTGTCGGAGACGATGTTTGTGAGGGAGGTAGGGAGGGAGAGATGGGGCAGTGTCCTGGGAATTACCAATGACAGGATGCAGGAATCGGGATACGGTCCCTCCTGTTGTCTGAGAAGCAAGTGAGGGTGTTTGCCATATGTTCAGCGATTCCCAGGGAAAAGGAATCAGAGGATAAAAGGAGGCAGCTATGAGCTCTTCAATATGTTCAAAGCCAGATTGAAGCAGACCAAACGCGAGTCTTCTACACAGTCACAGATCAAAGACAGTTTCAGTATCCAGCTAAACTGACGGAATTTGTCTTACAAAACAAATGTCCTGAAGAAAATTGTTTCTATTAGAAAATCATATAACATGGCGTCTCAAAGGGAACTGTCTATCTGTTTTGAAAACTGACCATGTCCAACAAGACCAGAAATTAAAATATTGGTCTATAACATGACAACGCTTTCTAAACTTTGTGAGGTCATTACAAAGTAAGTAATGACCTAACAAAGTCACACCTGCAAATCCTGCTTAAATCCTGCATGAATCTGAATGGTTGTCTTTTATAATAAATTACAATTTTATAAACTTGTTTTTTTACCACATTGTAACTACCTTGTCCTTATGTTCCAACCGCATATGCGTCTGACTGTCGGTGCGGTTATTGTTTGTGTTATTTTGTTTTGCTTAGATTTTGGTATAAATTCCTATAAATTGTCTTAGTACTGAAACTCTAAAAAAAGACGTTGTTAAAAAATATATATAATATTGATATAAATTTTATTGAAATAGATATCAGAATCATCAAACTAGATAACTTAAATTAGACATGAGGGCTACTGTATGTTAAAAAAGCCCTCTATTATTCTGATTTTTGAGCTTTTCATTAGCCAGTGCAGTAATTCATACACTGTAAAAAATGTGACGTGCTAATCACATAAAAAATAGTTTGGTAACATTTTACACGGATTATATTTAAGTAGTTTCTCAGAGCTTACTTTTTAAGTAGAACATACTTGATAAAATATCGTAAAAAATCTAAAGTATTCAGCCTGAGATTATTAATTTAACTGGACATTATTAGTCGATTGTGCTTTTTAATTTGAGAAAATAAAACCCAACTTTTTCAACTTTTTTGATGATAGATGGTTTGATTACTAAAGACTTGATTGGCAGAAGAACAACATTTTCATACAATTTCTCACAAAGAGATTCCACTCATTTGATAATCTTCTGTATTAAGACCTTTCACAGTCAGGAAGCAACAGCTTCACACGGTGAGAGTTTTAAACAGAGTGAAATCAATGGGCTTCAACTTCATTCTGAAGAGCAGTAGACACATTGATGGTGAGATGGTTATTTACGTTATTTAAACATATATTGTCATTTTTTAAGATAAATCGCTTCAATTTATTCTTGTTAAAATGTAACAGTTAATGTAAAAATGTTTATGTATTGTTTTAAAGTTTAAAAAGAGTTAAAGAACTGCAAGAAAAAAGCTTGCTCAAAGCTTTATCACTGACCTTCAAAACCATCACTGGCACGACACCATGCTACCTCAACTCCCTAATTCAGGAATACTGAACCAAAATACATAAAGGTATTCAAATAAATAAACATATTTGTACAATTTTAATTTAATTTCATTATATATATTTCTCAATAATACCAAATATTTCGCATTAAATAAAATAATGTAAACATTTTTTCAAAACGTTTTTAAACCGATTTCTCAGAATGTCCATAACTGTTTTTAAAACCAAGAACGTTTATCAACAGAAATAACAACCTACAACAACATTCCACTGTTCTGATCAGATTATACGTACAGTAGCTTTGAATAAGAAGGCGAAGAACCTTCTTTGTCCTTTATTTTTCACAGCTGCGACAGGAGTCATGACAGAGGGTCGTTTGTGATTTCTCTTTTCTTTGCACTCACCTTGAACAAGCCTGCTGCACCCCCCCTCCCCCTCTCCTGAACCATCTGGCCTAGTTTCATCAGTTCTTCCCCGGGAGAAGTTGACCTGAGCAGCAAACCCCACACCTGACTTAGCTGCTCACCTTCTGAGTGATAGAGAATGTGCATACATTATGTTTGCTTACTGTACTGTTACTTTGCATTTATTGTGATACTTATTAATAAGATGCAAGCACATTGTCATAAAACAGACATATGAACAAACATATAAGAATATGACAGAAGAACATGACAGTCCGTGAATAGAGAAATTATAATTTAAAGAAGAAAAACTATAGTTGCATGTTGAAATCTCTCCACACAAAGAATGTTAGAAAGCCACTTGTCATCACAGGAATAACTTTTTTCCGTCATTTTGAATTGCAGAATTTTTTGTTTCTTGTGATTAGGAGGATCAAACACATTGTATATTGTACATTGTATATTGTACATTGTACATTATTGGTGTAGCCATTGTCACACTCACCACTACAGCTCTTCGGCCGTCTCTGGCTTAGTTTTCTCTCTTTTGTACTTGGCCGGTGTAGGTACCAAGATGGCTCAGGTGTAAAGACGGCTTGGGGTTGGCGTTGGGTGTAAAAACGGATCGGGGATGACGTCACACCCCGGTTACACCACTCGGACCAAGCACTTATCATCGATGCACGCATCATCGAGATGACCAAAGCAAGCACGTATCATCTAGTAAATGTAGAACTGTCATTAATTCATGTCATTATAACATTTGCCCAAATGTTTTACCCATTGATGACTAAAATCGGATCAAAATCAGCGTCCTACAGTTTTAAACATTAGGGTGCTTAGGTTACACACTAGAGAACCTCTTCAGATTTAACATCCAAGATTATATTTCCCTTATCATATTTCCCTTTTTCTCTTACATCTTACATGTCATTGTGCCAAATAGTGTGACGTCATCATTGATTTTACACCTGAGCTGTTTTGTACATACACCGGCTGCACCTGTGCTGCTTCGTTAGTGTGCCGACTGCTCACACCTGTGGCTGTGTTGTCCTTAGTCCTGCAGTTTCTGCTGGCACTGCACCAGGTCCTGCAATGGACTGGTGTCTCACAGTAAATATATATATATAGGATGCAACATATTCCATTTCTGGGTCACAGGGAGCGGGTGTCTATTTCACAAAACAACACAAATTCCTAGGTTGGTTTTGATTTTACCTGTTTTTTTTTCCCTGTAATGGTTTCTGTGTGCTATAGGAAACCGCACCACATTGTATTTTTGTACATAGCTTTCTATGTAATTTACAAACTTCCTACTAGTTACTCTTGAGTGTACTGTGAATAAATCTCGCTTTTGTGTACTGCAAATTCATGTAATTCTGTGCTGGCTTGTCAATGCTCTCTAAATGTATCGTTTTTCCACCTTCACAAATGAAGATTTTGAATTGATGAATATTTCAGCACCTGTGCGCTCAGTGGGACATTTATCACGGGCGTCTCTGTTCTAAACAGAATAAATGAGCAGTCAAGCTGCCGCGCAGCCGGACGTTCCTGTGGACAGATTAATGAGAGTCGGAGCGATGGGGCCGACCAGACCTCCCTCAGAGGAGAGAGGAGTAAGGAAGAGTCTGGGTACTGGAACAGTTCAAGCATATGACAGAAAACTCTTCACTAATTGTGCTGCAATTTCACAGTGCTAACCATTACTCAGTATACTGGTGATTCAGTAATATCAATAACTCTGAAGCATACAATCTCTGAACCTTGCAGAGACTTATCAATCTATTGTAAGTCCTAACGATAGAGAGAATTAGATTTAGATAATAGCATTTAGAATTGTGATTATTTTAGCTTTATTTCGGTGTTGGTGGAAAAAAAACAACTTAGAAAAAATAATTAACGTATATACATACGTATAAAGTATAAACGTGTGTGTGTGTGTGTGTATCGAGGCTTGTTCCTGGAAAATCTTTACATCTGATTGCTTTTCAGAAAATCAAAAAGCTGCCATGCGGAACAGTCTCGAGAATCTTGACTTTAAGAAGACCATCTGCTTTGGGTTCCGGTAGTGAGTCAGAACCACGTCTTCCTTCACTCACTCCCACCCAAACACCTGGCAAGAAAAAGTGTGACATCAATTAGATAAAAGCTGGCAGAGGATCTGTGTCCTGGACACGGTCCCACCACATGCTTGGTGTCATCCTCAAGGTTTGGTCTGCCTGGGGGAGAGAGCCAAAGAGAAGGGAAACAGAAGCCCTCGTGGTGGTGATTATTTCTGCAGCTTTCCGGCCCGGAACGCAGACCCTGGTGACTGCTCGCTTCTCACCTGGCTGTCTCTTACACATCACAGGAAGGATGAGAGTCTCCTTCCTCCCAGAGAATCTCACAACCACTCGCTTTTTCATAAACACTGGCAGCTGCTGTGACGATCAGCCATGCGCTGTGTTCTTTTACAACAATGCCCTTCTCCCTCCTTTTCACAATTAGCCTCTTAATTGGCTGTAAACAACCAAGGCGGAACAGATAAATAAAAAGACAAGGAGACGGAAGGGTCGGGCAGCTGGAGGCAAATGCTTTCCCTTGGCAGCCACTGGCATTTTGCCGCTTATGAAAAAAAGGTAGAAATAAAAACATAACTGCAGGTGCTCGACAGTAATTAAAAGAAATTATGATTTTGAAATGTATATATAAAAGCATAAAATATAATGTTACAACCTAGATGAAAATCAGAAGAACAAATTAAATGCAGCTTAACTGAACACACACACACACACACACACACACACACACACACACACCACACACACACACACACACACACACACACACACACACACACACACACACACACACACACACACACACACACACACACACACACACAGATACACAATGTAAATATCCATACATAAATAATAACTAGTACAGTAAATGACCCCAAAATGTATAATTCAGCTGTAGAAGGGACAGTAATGACTAAGGGACAGTTTATGTGCACAATAAAGACATGATTACAAAACATGTTTAATATCCTTTTTTGTAATAAAAAGTACGATAACTATTGTAGCAATAGGTATGTTGGAAAGGAAAATGAAAAGTTTAAGAAAATTTCAGTTTGAAATTAAAACCCAATTATGTTGGGTTTTGTTTATATTAATAACAATACAAAATAAAATAAAAAACGTATATTATTAATAATAATAATAATAATAATAATAATAATAATACAACGTGTGTCCAGTCATGCTCACAGAAGTACTTAAAAACATTTTAGACAATATTATGACAATTATACATCATACACTTTCCATACCACTTTTTGTGTTGAACATTGGTATTCCTATTATTATTATTATTATTATTATTGTTGTTGTTGTTGTTATTGTATTATTAACTCATCTACATCTACTAACTCTTTTTGTTTTTTCATACACAGTACTTCGCAGGTTGTTTTTTTTTGTTTACGCTTTATTAGTTTAAAATAATTTACTCATAAAGTAAAGTAATTTAAAAATTATACTCAGCAGTATATATATTTTTTTTACACATTTTTAGACCTAAGCACAAAACTCAGTAACTGATCGGGATACGCACGTAAGGTCTCACGAGACATTTCGAGATGTCAGGAACCAATCAGAAACGCTGCTTGACTCAAACCCTTCAAACATGGCTGCGTTGTGATGCTGAACCAGCGTGAGGAATAGCTGAACTTTTTCGGACATTATTAACTGCTATACAAATCGTCTTGTTAATAAACGAGCAACGGAATGAATACGTGCTCGACTCTGTCCGTATCTGTTAAAATAAAAAAATGACAGACAAGACGAGCAGCGGTCTGTGCCGTGTTTTAAATGGGAGAGCTGGACAAAGCAGAACTTCAAAAGTTTCTCATAAAAAGAAATCAAAGACGCGAATGATAGGAATCAAGCAGTCCGAGTCGCCGTCTTATTCGTCGTCCAGCAGATGTTTCAAAGGTAATGTGTTCTGATGCAAATATAATGTGTATCAGCTTTTTGATCTAATGCGATGTGACTAAGTCGATCAGGTCTTATCACTGAGCATTGACTTATCCATAAACAAACGCTATCAACTCGATACAGTATATGTGCGATGTACGTGCTCGATGTTATTATATATGTAAGAATATATAACACAATATTCAAGTAAACGTCAGTAAAGAGATTGAGCTTCACTTTTTTGAATGTTCTACTGCAACATGACATTGTACAAAAACGATATGTCAATGAACACGTTAAGTCTTGAATGACAAACATGTTGCTGTTTAAACATGACACTAGCACGTTTCACTTTAGAACCCAAAACTTTACTATCTCTCTCACACACACACACACACACACACACACACACACACACACACACACACACACACACACATCTTAAATGTTATTGAATCTATGTAAGTCTTGCTGTTCTTTTCTAAGCGTTTCTTTATGTTTGCTGTTTTTTTTTTTTTGCAAGTTTTCTAAAATAAAAGCTTCTGAAACACCCCAATCTGGGGCAGTAACTCTGATAACACACTGTCTGATGTCACAAAGTTGATATTTTGAAACCTAAATAAATATATTTGATATCTATAAAGTTGATACCAATAATTTCGATATTAGTATTTCACTCCTACACCCCTACACACTGCACATGGATCAATAATGTTTACACAAACATTTAAGTATATTGTGTTCAATTTTCAGATTTTACAACCCCGAAGCGTCGTTCAAGGATTCGATACAACAGTTGTTACAGTGGCGATTCACCTGAGACTGAATCCTTGCAAGACATAATCTGGGACCCCAACTCACCCACTCAAAACCTGAATGGCACGTGTCTGTGTGCATGCAGGAGTTTGCACCGTGCAAAATTTAAATAGTTTTAGTCTCATCGTTGTGTTACCTAATGTGCTCTTAGCTTGTTCTAAATATCAAGGTTCATTATAATACCATCATCATAATGAAATGTTTGTCATTTCATTTCAGGAAAAAAGGAAAATGGAAGAGTCATTGAAATATCAGAAATTGTCAACCGAATTGCACCAAAGGTTTGCGTTGTGTAAACATTACATTACGAAGTAAAAATTGCATGTGTGACTAAGTCAAGTACTTAAACAAGTGTGTTTTTAAGAACAAAGAGCCAGCTAAAGGAGATTCAGTGCTGCAGTGGATTGGAGACAGTACCATTCCATGCACTCCAGAGATTCGACCACAGAGAGTCCGGAGAATCTCTGCACGGTGCGGTTCTTCATATACTGAGTGCTTTAATTTGCACATTGTCTCAAATTCCTTTTTTAATCTCACTGTCATACAAACTATGTTTTTCTAAAATTATACCAGTATACTGACATATCCTCGAGTCAAACATATTTTCATTGAGTTTCACATTAACCCAATAAATCTATTTCTCACAGCCAAAGCAACGTCGAGGGTCTCAAGAAACTCGCCAAGCAGTTTGACATCAATATGATTCGTCAAGACAAGGAGAAAGAAAAAGAGAAGTCAGGGCACTTCAGTGAATTGCTGAATTCTGGTAATACATCAGACAGAGCAGCATTTGCTCCGCTCAGATCCCAAGCCCTTCAGGAAGAAGAACTTCAGGCTCTTTTTGATTGTCCCACTCAACATATAAGTGGAAGACTGAGTCCCTCGTCAGCGGGCTGCTCGCCGGTCAACAGAGTGGATCAGAAGTCCGGTTCTACAGAGATCCAGGATATTCCTCCAGAATTGGAGTTTGATGATGACTGGGAAAACGACGACATACTTAATGACTCCTTTGTTCTGGAAATGACACGCAAACCATTAAAAGCACCTTCAAACGAGAGCACAGTTCAAAATGAGTCTTCTGTTAGTGAGCTTATTTCCTCCAGCACAAGCTGCAGCAAACACACTGAAGATCAGACTTCGGTCCAACGCACTTTTACATCCAAGCTGCCGGTTGTTGTTCATAAGGAAACTACTGAGAAATTGCCAAAAACTGTATTAATGAAACGGCAACCTGCTTCTTCATTACATGCTAAAAGCTTAAAGGCACTAACTACAATTACCATAGATTTTGGAGCACCAGATCAAAACACTTCTCACACAACCACGAGTTTGACAGGAGATACTAAGCCCATTTTTGATTCTGATGACGACGATCTCCTCTATCAGGCCTGTGATGACGTAGAGAGGATTTCAGCCAGTCAAGAACTGCAAAGTGAGAAGGACTGTTCGGAGAAAGTGCAAGACGGTTCAAGAAGTGTTGCATCCCAAAAACCTTTCGCCGCAGATACACGATCTGCTACAAACAGCATCTGCCATGTGACGGACAATCCAGCGGAACCTTTGAAATTTACACGATCCTTTGTACGTTCAAACTCTGCGCCACCTTCTAAAGAATCCATCTTTGGACTAGGAAGTGGACACACACAAACAAAAGCCCAAATTGTTGTGCCACAGAGAACAACAGGAAGTGTTGCGGACTCTCGCCATTCTTCCTTCAAAAGGCATCATTCTGACTCCATGGCCATAACCAGCAAAGGTAAGACACAAATGCTGTGATTTTAAAAGTTAGCTTTCACAAAAAGTTCTAATTTAGTCTTGTCATTTCATATCAATGTAGTTTTTTTAAACGATTTATAGTACGATTGAAGTTGAAGAAAAAACAGTTAAAGACCTAATATGTTTCTGTATGTGTAGTTGCTTTATTATTTTTTACAGTCATTGTTAATATTTTAGAGTTCTATAGCTGCATTTGACAAAAAAATTATTTTGAATAAATGTTTTTCCTTTCACACAACAGTAAAATGTTCGGCCGGTGAGATCGAGAGGAAGAAACAGGAAGCTATCGCAAGGAGGCGGTTACGGCTGCAGGCTGCAAAGTCACATGGGGCAGCTAAGTAACCAATCAGGACAGTTCAAGGTAACAGGATTGTTTTTGCCTGGTAAAGACGGTTAGATGATGGGAATCACACAGCCAGTGATTCTTTAAAATCTGGTACTAATTTATGTGTTGAACAATAATGTGCTTCATTGAAGGAAACAGATTTCTGAAGAAACATGCATGTGTCGTCACTCAAGTGGACAGATAATGTCTTTAAACCTTTTTAATCTGTGGCCAGACTTCTCATGCACCTGAATTATGAGTATCTGTAATTCATCTCCATTACGTTTGTTTGCACATCAGTGTTACTAAAAAGGTATTTTCTGTTGTTTCAACGACAGTGTCTAGGCCCAAACACTATTTCTAGACGTTTTTTGTTGTTGCCTGTACATTTTTGTTAAAAGAAGAATTAAAAATGTCACAAGTGTGTCCAAATGCTTTCCCTGTGTCCATTCACACAATCTGGACGTCGAGTGGCTGATCAGCGAGTTCCGGGATAATTGCATAATTGTATCCAGAAATAGCAGCTCAGATGTCTCAACCTTATTCATCACAAATTACCTTCATAATGTTTAATGCCCTTTTGAAAATGGCTTTTTCTGTGGTAATGGAATCTCTCCTTTCCTTTGTGGCTCTTCCACACCTGGATTATTGTATGTCACAATGTTAGTCATTGTGAGCCCGAGGGAACGGCGGAGTTTTTCTGGGCTCCGTGCCGCAGACCTTCTCAGGTGTGATCCGCATCCAGTCGCTCGCTTTCTGTAAATCAAATGCAGCTGATGAGGACTTTTATTTTATTACTGTGATTATGGTTATGTTGATGACTGTGATCTTCTCCAGACAGATGATGAAAGTTGAGTTTATACGATATTGAAGTTGGTGCAGGATGTTTCGGTGGTTTAGCGTCCTTGAGCTTTTGGTTTTTTGGGTTAAATGGAGAGCAGTTATTTTAATGGAGCCGTGCAATGCATCGAGACCGGATGTTATTGGCAGTGCTGCCTTCAGAATAAACACGACTTGAACCTTAAGACCAGTAGAGGAAGAGTTTCCTGAACAGCTGATGACATGGTGTTTTCCCAGCTAATCCCCTTCACTCGCTCGTCTTTTCTGTGCCGTGTCTCCCACTTACACAATCAAACTGGCCGGTAATAGCCGACGACAGCTAAACGCTCCAAGAGAAACAATTGTTTAATAATGACCGAAGATAATATATAAGCTTTAATTGACCAAATGAATGCATTTGGATCTTAAATATTTCAAAAGTATTATTTTAAAAATATTTCAAAAGTATGATCAGTTACAGTTAATGTAAATTGTAATGTGTCTATGACCAAGTCTCATTACAATCATTGTATTGCAAAATGTGTCGTTTGTTGTTTACAACTATTGTATTAGCATTTTTATTCCTGTTATAAAAATAACAATCAAAATAAAGCTATAATTACTACACTTTTCACTAATCAGACACTGCGTTATTGATGTCATCATTTTTTTTTTTACCTTTTATTGTAAAACTCAAATGGCATTATGTATTTCTGAATCACACCCTAAATCTAACATGTGTAAAGAAGAAAATCGTTTGTTAATTGTAATGATTTTAAATGTTTTAATTTTGCCTCGACAGCAGCAAGGAGATATCTCTTCAGCATCTATGGTATAGAGTGAATTCACTTAGTGCACAAAGAAATGAAACCAATTCAAGACATGTACATCCACAAAAAGGGTTCATTCATTTATTTGTTATTCAATTTTTATTTTATACATTTTTAAACTATTTAGGTACCATGTTGTTTGTAATAAATGATTTAAAGAACCAAGACCAGTACTCTTGGTATGTGACGTAGATGCGGTTGTTTTTTGTCAATTAAAATGGCATTGAAATAGCCAGGGGAAACATGGCAGGAATACAAACAAACATAGCAACGATGGCGTAAGAACTGCCAATGGTTTTGCCGTGTTGTCGCGGGTTTTTGGGTTGCGCAGTGTGACAGTGAGGCATGAGTAACGCACCAAGCGCTGAAGTGGGAGCTGAAGTTGTCATCGGGCGAAATGAACTGTGAATATTTTCACGGTGCGTGTCATTAGCAGCTTAGATTTGTTTCAACAAGGCTTACCTGAGGGCTTCAGTCAGTGGCCTCCAGGTATGAGCTGACTGCTGCAGACTGGAGCCCTGCATCACCAAGCATTCCTGTGCAGACAGGTCAGAGCTGTTTCACACTCACCTCCATCTCACTGTACAACTTCCAGTGATTGATTGATTTCATTTTGTTTATCATGTTTTTAAAATCAGAAGTTGCTAATTTTGAGAGCAAAAAGGGGAAAAAAATGCAGGGACTTTTAAGGGAACCTTTTTTTTTAAATAATTTTTTAACAGAGGTTTTCATTTAGCTTTTAACGAATGCATTGATGTATATAGTTTTTCTTAGAAATTACATATCACTATCAAATGGATGGATTTCAACCATTTTCACAAGTTTACACACCTCTGATTATCAATAGTTGAGTGACTTCTGTCTTTTTTCACAGACACGGTGCATGTGCTTGTCTGTGCCCGGGTGTGTGTATGTGCAAGCATGTGCAACCGTAGGTGTGTGTGTATGTGTTTGGGTGCGCACGTGGTCTGTATGTTTCCAGGCGTGCCCTGGTGGCAATTTTGTATGTGCACTGATGGATTTTAATCACAACGTGTATTTTTTTATATACTGTTTGTCTTTTAAGGCAAAGGAAATATTAAGATTGGGAGAATAGGATCTTAGTATTATTAAGGATTTGTACTATTGTATATATGTAATATTGAAGATACAATTGACTAGAATAGAATATTTGATTTTCTTTTTTCGATCTCTTCACATAAAGATTTTATTCACTCGAAGCAGCTGGATAATGGACGGAGGCTTATTCACACGTTAATGTTGCACTTTATCTGATGAGATTTTCATTGGTGTGAGGGAAAGAAGTTTGAGTTGGTTCGGCTGACTGACCGCACACCCGCCTTTGGCTCCGTGCTGGGCATGCGTCATTGCGTCTGCTCACTGTAACCTCTGCTCGCTTCAGCTTTTTGTCTTTCTTATCTGATTCCCCATCCAGATTCCCCCGTATCGGAGTCTATTAGCCTTACTGATAAGAGTCGCAGACCGAGGCCGTTCCCCTCGCACATTTCTTCATCGCACAACAAACAACCCCGCAGCCGCATTCCAGCGCCCGCGTCTGCCATCACCTTCTCGCTAGGCCGGCTTCAGGAGCTTTTCCCTTTCTCTTGGCTTGTTGGCGTACCATCATATGGCGGCGTGGGCCGTAATGGTGTGCTGACAGCTTTAGAGTGAGCTCATTTCGTTAAACTCCCTTTCACAGGCTTCAGCTTTTAATCAAACGGACACGTTTTCAGCTAATTGTTGATATAAACTTTAAAAGTGTCCGACAAATGACTTTCTGCTCGCCACATTGTCGTTTCTGACGTGACTTTTTCACGCTCTTGCGGCACATGGTTTTGATCGTTTTAGTGTGGTGTGGAAATTGTAATGATGCTAAAACTGTGTGTGAGAGAGAGAGAGAGAGAGAGAGAGAGAGAGATCTCCCCATGCTGAGCAGTGGTTTAGTTCATTATGTGTTCGAAGACTGCATAAAGAAGTCACTGATTGAAATCCCAGCTGTCTGACACACACACACACACACTTTCTCTCTCTAGAGCGCGACCGCATTCCCTTCCATCACGTGAGCCAGTAAAAGTCTGAGACTATGATCAATGTTTATTGCTGTTGGCACGTGGTCAGAACTTCTCTTACCGTGATGGAGCTAATTAATGGAGGTTGGTGTATGGAGATGAGATCAGCAGTGGAGCGGCTGCAGGGTCTTCACCAGTAAAACACACACGTGCGTGTCTTTTATCACTATATATATCAATAAGTATATATATATATATATATATATATATATATATATATATATATATATTCAGTTAACTTTCTCTCATACTTTTATTATTGCAGCAGTAAGGATTCAAATCACAATTCTATAAAATATATTCTTTAATAATTCATAAACACAATGCTTTAATAATTGCGTAAAACTAAAAAGGCTTTAAATTTCTTTGGTTGTACATCATCCTCCTGCACAAATAGAGTTTGAACGAGCAACTGACAGACAAACATAGCCAGACTGCAAAAACCCAGCACCTCAGATCTGATAAAATAACTGTGTGTATGCCGCACAGATATCTGCTAATTTTCTCATCTTTCTCTTTTCTCCATATTACTCAATTTTTAAAAGCTCAAAATTGAATAGAAAGCAAATGCAATATTAAAGTCTTCCCCATAAAATGTGATTTATTTCCCAATTCCTGATCCTTTTCACAAGTTTACACACCTCTTCTCTGAGCGTGTTTTGTGGTTTTATGGACAGTCTCTGCAGGTTGACGACAGAGTTTTACCTGGTTTAATTTACCTGGTTTAATGCGGCATTGATTTCTGTGGATGTAGTTTGGGAGTTCAGACGGACGAGGTGCTTCAGCTCTAATGACGGCGGTAAATCATCAGTCTGCGTCGCTGCAGAGATCCCAACAAGCCTGATTCCTCCGGTCTTCACATTCAGATTCATTTACGACATGCCATTTCCCCAACAAGCAGCAAAAGTGTAATTCAGCTCTAGTAAAACGGAATGCAGTGCATTACTACACCGACGTTTTAATGTTCTGAGTCTCAAAGGTGTGCAGAGGGAATTTACAGATACCGTCGTGACGCTTCTGTCCTGGGTTTCCTTAATGAATAAAAATGTTGAGTTCAAGCTTCGGAGTTCAAATATTAACATGTTTTTTGGCAGTGGAAATGACAAAAATCTTAGATTTCAGACAGAGAGGTCACAGAATGACAATTCCAATTTTTTTATTTGTTCATAGATCATAACAAACAAACCATAGATCATTGTGGACCAAATACATAATGGACATTTTTCTTCTTTAAAGCATATTTTTCCCTAACTTACATAGCGACTTTGCATTGTTCTCGAACTAATAAAAGCATTAAATAAATAAACTTGAACTTGTATTATTAGGAGTCATACCGGCCAAATCAGGGGTCAAAACAGGGATCGTCCTAGCCAAGTGTTCATTTTAGTCAATCAGCGGTCATCTTGGCTAAATCAAAGGTCATCATGAGCCAAATAATGAATCATCATTGGTCAAATTATGGCATAACATTGCTGAATGAAAGGCCTTCATTAGCCAAATCAGAAGCCACCATGGCCAAATCAAGGATCATCCTGATCAAATCTGTTGCTATCATTGGTCAAATCATGGATTATTGTTGCCAAACCAGAGGTCACCTTGGACAAACTACAGGTCATTATGGCCAAATCAGGGGCCATTTAGGGACAAATTCAGGGTCATTGTGTAGAGATCACAATTCATTGGTGCCAGATGAATGCCAGACCAGGGGTCAATGTGGCCAAATCATCAAATGTAATATGTGTCAAAAGAATTGTGTCATGTATTAAAGCAATCAGGAGACGCTTGTGGGTTGTTGATAAGAGATAAGATGCTTCATCCACAATTCATCCAATTTGCATTTTTTTTTCTGAATTTCCCAACTCAAGTGAGGGCACACCCAGAAGCCCAGAGCAGTGGGCAGCCTTAAGTAATGGCATCAAATCAGGTATAATTTCTTGCACGCAAACACTTCAGTTGTGATACCTACCGGTTCAGAATGTTAACCTCCGTTTGCACACAAGTCCAGGTCCCTGCCACCAGGCCACGACTGCCCTTTTGTCATGACCACGATCCAAATCACAAATCATCGTAGGCCAATGTAATGGTTGTTTTGGGTCAAGTCAGAGGTCATCATTGGCCGACTGCTTCTGTTTACTCTTTAAAAACATTATCAGTGGTAAAGCTTACCTCTGTGCCGCATGAGAAGCCTACACGCATTCAAATCCATGATGTTTACTGTGCCCCGTGGCCCTTATGGAAATCACATGACTTTAATTGGCAGCTGTGAACGAAAGCACCTGCAAACAACTTGGCGGTTGTTCTCATGGTCTGGCTGGAGTCGTACTGCGCAATTTAAACAAAGCCTGATCATTGAGGCAGGGCTGCGAGGCCTGACAGCACATGATGAATGATTGGCCGGCACCCTGAGCCTGACACCCACCACTCACTCCTGCTGCACTTACAACAAAGTCACCAGTGTGTCGTCCAATCAATACGCCAAATCACTCCACCACATACTGCTGAGTCGACACCAGACACGGGAGGCACATCGTACATGTAGATTAAAAAGCGCCACCGGTAACCTCGACGTGTACATGTGTGCAGCCTCCGACGGAAATGTGCTTCTGCTCATGCTGAGATGATTCGAAAGCGAAAAATCAAGCGGAAACACTCGAACTGGACGCGTTCCTTTGACTGAGTCTCAATGCGACGGCTTTCTGATGGATGCGAGGTCTCTGATGTGTGCTTGCTGATCACGGAAGATTCTTCTCCACAGTAATCTTGATGCTTTGGGAAACATCTGTGCTGAAAATCCATTTGTTTAACCCGTAATTTGAGCAGTCGTGGTTTCAAATGGCGACAAACTAGAGACGATAACGCTCGTACTGGATCAATACAGAACAAAGAAAAGACGAATCATTCACGCCTCATTCATACTGAGACGAATTATTAAAACAAGATTAATAATATTAACATCTGAGAACATGTAGTTAACGAGGGAGAGAGAGAGTGAGAGAGAGAGATGTCTAGACAACATGATTTTTTTTTTACATAAATTAATATTTGACTAATGCATCTCTGACTTTAGGTCATAGCCAACTGTAAATCAGTGCTGTATATTAGACGTCTTAACCCTCCTATTATGTTCGGGTCAAATTGACCTTTGTTAAAATTATAAAAATAAATACTTAAAAGTATTTTTTCACTTTGAAACTTCTCCTGCTCATCTTAGTAAGTGTAATCTACATATAAACAAAAGGGTGGTTTTGTAACATTTTGTAGGGAGGCTCAAATTTGGTTACAAATTTGGTTTTTGTAACATTTTGTATTTTTGTAAAGCCCGCTACATGTTTTTGTTACAAAGAAAATGCTTGGGTCAATTTGACACTTCAGACAAAATGGAAGCTAAAGAGTCCAAATACTATTTGTTTCTTTGCTACAATGAGACATAATACATACACCGCCATCTCAGACTCACACACTCTTTGGTTTCTGACACATATATGCATAATAAAAGACCCCTAGATCAAAATAACCCGTGAACATTATTGATGTTCTTCTGAAACGAACATAACAGGAGGGTTAAAGAAAGTTCTCGATTTGTTCACATGGTGACATGGATTTTATGAAATATCAAATGGTTGTGAACAAATCTTTTCAGAATAATGATATAATTTTGCTACTGTTCATAATCCCCTTCATGCTTCTATAAGAGCCGTAATCATCATCGTGTTTCATTAAATAAAGTGAGGAGTGAAGAGTGTCATACTCGCTCTGAATTCATTTACCTGGCTGTAATAACGCGCCGCGCTCACGTCTGTTCAGAGCTAATAATGGAGAAGCTCTCCATCATCGTTACCACACGCCTGTAACCAACGCTCAGAGAACATTCCAGACTCCCATCATTACCCAGGATTATTAATGCAACACATCAATACTTGTAATAAATTTTAAAATTTAAAATTACTAGAATTGTTTAGAACTCTCTTACCATTTTCTTTTTCTTACTCCTGTTATTCTATATTTTATCTGTCTTGTGTTTCTCTCTCTCTCTCTCTCTCTCTCTCTCTCTTCAGTTATCATTTAAGCGCTGCTTCAAGTTACAATAGTGACATCTAGTGTGTCGTTTTATGTTTTCTTTCAGAAAACACCCAGATACCACGAATGTCACATTTTACTTTTAAAACATACTCGTTTTACAAACAGCTACAGTGAAACTTGAATTATCTACACCCACAAAAAGCGAAGAAATGTGACACTCATCTGTCAAAAAGATAAATCCAGAATATAAATCCACCAAAGAACAAAATAATCTACCAGGTGCCGAAGTTTTAGGCCCAGTCACTGAGTTTGAATCACCTTTGATCTGATTATCTGGAGAGAAAATGACAGACATCTTTGATAAAAGGCTTAAGAGAAGCTCAGAAGCGTGTGTGTTTGTGGAAAGTGCAGTAATGCATAATGGAGTTCCCATGCAGTGCTAAATAATTCACGCGGCATTGACCTGCTGCATTTTCATACATTAATCTCCCTTGCACTAATGGCAGGAGAGAGAAGCCCGCGTGTTTTTCAGGTTACTAATGGAGAAGGCCAGTGTCGCCAGCCGAATGCTTGCGCTGTGACGTTCTGATGGAAGAGAAGGATGAGTTGGATAAAAGCTTCTTCGTTTGTAAATAAAACACATTCATTACTGTGTTTTTTTGAATTACACCCATGCATTAATCGGCAAATCAATATCTAAAACCGAAAGAAATCACTCATTCTGATGGAGCAGTGTACGAGAAAGTGAATTCTGCTATAGTATTTATTATTTATGGCTTCCGCACACAGTCGTCTGGAGGAGTTCCCGGTAATTCAACTAAGTTTGAATCTAATTGCATTTTTCCTCGCACATTAGATGCAGTTGCATTATTCGGCCTGCGAGAGGAATAAATATTGCATCAGTTCTTTGTTTCTAATGGAGCACTTTTACTAAAAAACACAACCAGTTTGCTATTTATGCCTTTGTTTCCACGTGGCGTGAGATAAAAATGCATAAAAACTCTCTTCACCGGCCGCTTCATTGTAGAGATCTTATTCCCTCATAATGTGAATCAAAATAATGAGCAAAACTATAAATAAATCACAGAAAACTAGTAGCACTGTTAGCTGTTAGCATACAGTTGCTCAAAAACAAGTGTACCAGTCTACTGTAATCAATAACCAATTGAATGCCTGCATGTTAAAAAAATAATATTAATTATATATATATATATATATATATATATATATATATATATATATATATATATATATATATAAATTATATAATCAGAACAACTTTTATTTTTAACTGTTCATTTTTTTATAATATAATTATTGCTTATTTTCACTCAATTTGAATAATAGATGATCCAACACTTATAGATGATGTTTTGTATGCATGTATGTGATAAAAACCACAAGTCTGGTCATAAAGTAGGAAGTGCACATGTGTGATGTGCGTTACTGGCGTCTCCATTGACCTTTGACAGTTTAAAGTTAATTCATTGCTGCTATCACAAGTGACTTATTTGCAGTAGAAAAGCCGAGACTCTAAAGAGAAGCTGCTAGACCGGCAGAAATTCAGAAAGCCTATCATGCAACCCCCCCATAAGCTCAGAGAGAGAGAGAGGAGGGAACGCTGAAGGATGACCAGGATGTTTCCTCTTTGTGGAAATCCTCTCAATACCAGTGGCCTAAGTCTGAGAGCCAACAAGACTTACTCCAAAAGCCCCGCAGTATTAATAAATCATAGTGCCAAACGGCTTTCATCTGTAATGCTGTCCGGCCTCAGACGACTTCACGCTGGAGAAAAGAAGTTAAATAGAGAAGCAGTAAATGCAGATGCTCTCAGGCCCGGATCCTGGATTAAAGGATCTCCGACCGGAACTGATTTCTCTTTCCACAATTAGATACAAATATGAATCGTGATGCTGTGACATTGTTGCTCATCTCACCAACAGCGCCACCTCTGGTAAACCAATGAAACAGATTGTAGGAGTCAGATTGGCAGTAGTAATGATGCTAAGGTAAAATCTTTTTCTACACTGTAAAAAATAATTTACTTTATAATGGCAACAGAGCACTTTTTTAATTGCTTGACTTTCAGTTTAAACCTATATATAAATATTTCAGTTTTTAAAAAATGTTATCTCTCACAGAAATTAAAATTTAATTAGGAAATGTATGAGTATAATTATTGTGCAACACAAAACACATTCAATTTACAAAAAAGGTTGTGAATTCTCTGTTTAAAAATGTTTTTCTGATAGCCTTAATTTTTTTAAGGTGTAAAACTTTAATGGAAAAAAAAAAGTTAATCTGACGAATTTTACATTGAATTGTTTTACACTATAATTTGATTGTTTTGGATGGTGTGATAACACTTAGCAAATATTATTGACCAGTCTCTGTTCTATTTCTTTTGTTAGATTAGATGAGAAACAAAAAGAGAGAAAACAACCTGTAAAATATTTTCAGTAACTGCTGCTGTGATGAGAAAGAGGAAGTGTTCACTAATCCATCATGAGGTCATGGATGAGGAACGCATTGATCGTCCCTGCGAACAATAAACATTTTGTCAAAGATAATTCAGCCATTATCCTCAGAGATATCAGAAATAACTGTTTGCGTAACCTTTCAAAAGGCCGCGCTGTTGTTTCTCTGCTGTTCAGAGCTGAAACTCGATCCCTGGCTGAGCCTGTTTATACCTGGTCGCCGGAGCAACTCCACAACACACAAGTCCATGAATGAGATTCCAACATATCATCAATCATCTCTGACAAAAGAGGGATTGTTTTGGAGAACGAGCCTGTGTGCCCACATTCTCTGACCCATCCTCTGTTTACATAGCGGCCACTATCTAACCACAGCAGCGCTGAACACGGCCATGGACTCTCCAGCTATAATGAGCAGTATATCCAAAGATAAAACTACTAATGTAAAGTTACTCAACCGGGGCACCCTGGGGGAAGATGGAGTTTCTAATTGGTTCCAGAAGAACCGGCTGCAAATTGACCCTCTTGCCCAAATCTCAAGAGTTCCTCAGACAGGACAGGCCGCGGTCGACGCTGTGCCGTGGAAAGGGAAGCTCAATATTAGCTATTTGAAAATGCGGCGTAAAGCGCCTCCCATCAGGCCCCGGCTTTTGCATTTATAAATGTTAATGAGGCTTAGCAGGAAGCACCGCGACTTCCATCATAACCTTCCGCATCCGAAGCTCGGGATCTGAAGTCTGGTTCAGATTTGAATGTCTTGTGTTGGTACAGCGCAGAGCAGTGTAGATCAAAGCGCGGCCCAAACGGGCACTTCGCCTCATCAGTGGCACACAGTGAGTCAGAAACCACAGGCGAAACAGAGCATTAATGAAACACAACCATCATTGTCGTGGACAAAATCAAGTTAGGCATCATTTAAACCATGAATGGAACTGGGCCGAGTACTGGGAAAACGTCTTGGGGTTCAGGCTACACAAGATAATTTAGGTCACATAGGAAGAGAAACGGTCTACAACTGAAGTCACCTTCTCTCTCTTCTTCTGGAGAGAAGACTAACGTGTATTGTAAACACAATTCAGAACAATCTCTGTATTTGGATGGGAGCTGGTTAGATTTTTCTGGAGTACTTGATAACCTTATTTGAGTAAAAGTACAAATACCTTACTATAAAAAGGACTAATGATCCATTACAAGTTACAAGTCAACATTTCCAAGAAGACTTAAGTAAAAGTCGTGAAGTATAAATAAAAAACAAATGTATTTTTACTTGTGCTATTTAGACACAAAAACACCAAGAAGTGAGTTAACCACATAATGTTTCAAAATGGCAACAAAATAAAGTAAAGTGAGTGAGATTGTCAATATGGCCACTAGGGTCCATTACAAAATTGTACTCCGCTTTAATCCTTCCAAGTGAAGTGCACATAGTACACACAGTGAAGTGAACACACACAAACCCGGAGCAGTGGGCAACCTAGGCCGTGGCGCCCGGGGGGCAAGTGGGGTTCAGTGTCTTGCCCAAGGACACTTTGTTGCAGAACCAGTCGTAGGGGGGTTTGCACAGGCAACTTTTCGGACACAAGTCCCCAAGGCATCTACCACTGGACCACAACAAAATAGATACAAAAGAACCAAAAGCAAGTCTCAGTCAAACTCAAATGCGCAAAAAAGTGCAACCACTAAATCACGTTCACATGATTTAGTTCAGTAAACAGCATCCAGCACCTTCAGCACCCTGTAGATGGCGATATCACCTCATGCACCCAATAAATGAACAATGAAAATGATGTCAAATTGTCGGCCAACTTGATCACGTAATAAGAAACAGTGTCTATTCAAACGTAGTTGAGTAAAGAGTACAAATGTTTAATACAAATGCAGACAAGTATAGAGTAAAAGATGCTTATATTTTGATATTCTGTACAAAAGTAAGCAAGGTAAAGTAATGAAGTCCATTAACTCAAGTACTTTACACCACTGGATTATGAATGATATGCCAGCATATTTAGAGTTCAATTATCTGGACAAAAAAGAACCTTAGAAGACCCTTGAGAGCCTCACTACAAAACATTTCTAGGTCACACGTGTAAACAGTTGTTAAAAAGATCAAATACAGACATCAGGACCTGCAGTGTCGACAACGAACAAGATGTCACGCACCGGATTGCGTAATGCACCAGCGAAACCGGCCGGTGGTGTTTAAAAGGAAGTATAAACAGCTCTTAATGACACCTGTTGATTGACAGGCGCTCGCCCTCTCCTCCCTCTCTCTCTGATGTCTGTGCATTCAGCCGAGCTGCTTCCTTATCTGTCAACCTTCTGTAATTTAGGCCGGCACTCTGATCACAGCCCCAACCTGCCCTACCTGTTGACGGCACGCAGGACTCACGCACTCCAAAGAGACACCGGGACCAGACATCATCACTCACTTTCCTGACCCCGCCGACAAAGCACTACACTGTTCAGAGGACTCTTCTCTTTCAGTGAAGAGACTCTTTAGTGCCTCCACTCGCTGTGGTGTGAGGCGATCGGGTGTCTCAAAGACCAAGGACTTTTGTCTTCATACGTCTCATTCGCCAAAAGCAGTCTGCTCCAGTTCCATCGGGTTCTCCAGTGGAGCGGCCAAGACAGTGAATCGGCATTACTGATATTCTTCCATATGGTCCCAACCAAATTTGACAGCGGATGGCCCGGGGCTGAGGTGGCTGTGGAGAGTCGGTTGGGTAAACGTGGTCTCACCAGAAGGGGCTCTGCCCGGTACATCTGCTGGGACGTAAAGGTGTAATCGGAGAACGGGCCCGAAGCACTGCTGCCGCTTTTTTCGGCTCCCAGCTTGGAAAATGAGAGAGATCCATCATGGTGAAGGTGTTGACAGCACAGTGTTTGTGTGTGGGTTACGACTTTGTGATCAAATATTACTTGCTTATGGCATTTAGGGAGAATATTTTGTAAGCCTTTTGTCGGAAAATGTACAACACTGTGTAGTAGTTCATAAGCAGACAAGAAACATGAGAATGTTGTAAAATGTTCTACACTTTCTTTTTCATTCCATGCAGTCTGATTTTTGGCTTGCAAAGGCTCCTTGTGTGTTAACTGTAGGTTCTAATTGCTGACTGCTTCCCTGTTGCTTTTATTTGTGAGGTGTGGAACAGCTTGTCAAATCCAAGATGGCCGTGCCACCCCCAGGCTCTTGGTGAAATGTTGTGAACCCCAGGATAAGCAGTGGGTCAGATCTGATAAAGATCTTATTATGAACCTCACTGGTTCTGCCCCATGTGGAGACGACTGGAAGCATATGATCTGTAAGAATCCACTTGTGAATTTAATTAAAAAGTATTTCGAAATGAACACTTACACAGCAGGCTCATTGTAAACTGCAACTTTAAACATTTAATCAATCTGAAAGTTGAGGGTTTCTTCTGCAATGGAATGTATATGTAAAGACAACATCCAACCTATACAAAAGATTCCAACCCAGGAAATCATTTGGACTTGAGACCAAAAGATTACAGCTTTGAATCAGTAGGTACCGCAGCTAAATTGTCCCCGATCTCACTTTGGATAAAAGCGTCTTCCAAACAAATGTGAAGTAAAAAGCAAAGTGAGGTGAGTAACAATCAAGTAGCCAGGCAAGCGATACTTGACAAATTTGCTCAAAGTCTTCAATCACAATATTGTAAAAATGTGGCTTTGACCTGTGAATTGAAAAAGATCACTTAGTTTTCTATAATCCTCAAAAGATTTGTACAATATGTTACAATGAGAAACTTCCCAGGAATCAGACATTACATCTTACAACAATGCAGTCATACTGTACAAAGACAATACATCTTACCAACCCAATGCAAAAACGTTTTCTTTTTAAAGTATTTTAGAACATTTCTTTTTATATTTTTCTAAAATTTCGCTTTTTTTAAAGGACATTTAGAGGACTAGTATTGAATATGTTCAAATTATTAGTTGCATGTTTATTACTGGTGTACAGCTGTATTGACTGAGTGTCCAGAGAACGTTAACTCATCCACTGCTGCCTTTAAGAATATCCGCTAAATCTGAATTGGCACATCGTTCTTTTTTATATCACACAATTTTTCACCAAAAAGTTTGCGCTTCATCTTTCATTTTAATTGTTTTATTTTGCAATAGGTGAAACCATTCACAAGCTTCAAAAAGGATGTATGTAGGTTCTGTACTCCACAAAATGACATACGGGTTTGGAGATGACAAGCATGTACAAGATTCACAGACCTTTAAATGTTTTTTTGCTCTAAAAGACTGATTTCATGATTCAAAAAAGGCTGCTCCGAATGCCCTGGTGTCATGGTTGTCTGAAACCGTCCATTCACAATCAATTAGCCATGCTCACATTTCAAATTCATAGTTCTAATAATGATAATAATAACTTTGTACTTCCTGAATGGTACAGTACACATGTTACCATCGATCATGGTGACACAGTCCATCAGGCGTCAGAAACAAGCTCTCCGAGATGAAGGTCATGGAGCACATAAAACTCGGCTGAGCTGTTGTCTTCTTCTCTAATCAAACTCATCCTAGACACTGCACACTCCAAGCTTTCACTGCAGAGCAGATAACATCTGGTAATAATACGACAAGGCCAGTATCTCGTTTACATGGATCGGGTGGATAGACATGGTCGGCTCAGCTTTGCCAAACAGTCTGTCCTTATATGAGGTGGCTTGAGAGGACAGCCAATGACTGATTGTCCTATGCCGGCCCAGAGGAATGCTGACCTCTAGAGAGCATTTCATTAGCTGGCTGGCATTGGCCTGCAATCGAGCTCTCAGCGATAGAGAAGGAACGCAGCCAAGCCAGTAGAAAGGTGAGTCCTTTTGTCCAGAGACAGATGTGTAACTGTAGCTAAAGGACGTAGTCACTGAAATACTATCTGAACGTGCTCGATGGCCCTTGTATCCATGACTGTTTTGTTCTTCCTTTGTCTCCATTTCCCGTGCTCTCCTTTCTTTAGATGCATGTTTTTATTTCTCTCGGCAGCGTTTAAAAAGATTTTTTCGGCAGAAATTCCTCGTAAAAGTTTTTTTAATCTTCTAAACTGTTAGTCGGTTTGTTCCAAATACACAAAAAGATCATAAATTAGTGTAAACGTCTGATGAGATTTCTCTCTCTCTCTCTCTGTCGCCCCCTATCAGAATCACTAATCAATCTGTCCAGATGAGTGCTGCAACATGAAAAATATGTTGAAGATTGATTTAAAACCCAGATATATTTTATAAATACCTTGTATAAATATTGAGTCATAGAGATAGCATGTTCTTTCACATTCACGCTGGTGTGCAACTCTTGGTTTTCTTGGTGGTCGACCCTTTAAACAGGAAGTCTGAACGTGTTATTGAGGATATTGTTTCCTATAAACATCTAACACTTGGACAATAACAATCACATCAGACGAAATGAAGTTATCTGAGAATAGAATTAAACTCCGAATGACCCTTTGCTCTGCTTCACAGGCCTCCATTAATAATTTCTAATCTAATCAAGAACCATCACTGCCGTGCCAGGAAGAGAAAACCGAGACATCTTTTTACACTTCATTTTCTTCTTTGTTAGCCTTCTCTGTGCAAAGTCGCATCCTTGTAAGCGATAGACAAAAATCCCGGGAATGACCAATAAAACAGGAGTGGATGGTGAGGCGCTTGAAATTATCAGACATTATCATCTGATCCAGATCTTTTCAATCTCTAAGGCACGTGGCAGTTTTTAGACCAGCCGGATTTTTGCTCACTGGTGGCTTTATCGGATCAGTAGTGCACAAAAGTTTGAATTATGTTGATAATTCTGGATTTAGCAGATGTTTTTGTTCTATGACATTCCCGTTGCTTTACAGTGATAGCTTGACGCTGAGATGAAGCTTTGAATGTTATCTTTGTAAGATGATGTAGCTAGGTAACTTTCACTAGCTACAGAAAAGCACATCACAATGTAGTTATTATTTCCAAAAAATGACAAAAGATTGAAGTTTGAATAGCAAGTCACTTATGTGTGCGTGTGTCAGTCTGTTGTTTTGTCCATATAAGATAATCCATTTGTTGATTCAATATTTATATAGTGTTCTTTACATTTTGGAACATAATAGGTTAGGTTCTTGTAATTAAACGTGTCCCTTGTAACACCATATATTTCTTTTTGTCACAAAATGGCAACTTTGTAAGAACAATCAGGATTTTTTTTATGGAAGACTATACCTAATTTTTGTACCTGACATGAGCAGAACCAATCAAATTGTTTCTTTTTCATTGTGTATTATAAACCTATAACATACTTTTATCTGACTCATTGCCAAATTGAAATCTATTTATATAATAGAATATATAATAATATAATATAATACTTTCCCAGCATATAAATTCTCTCAAACCATCCTGTCTTGTTCACACTTCACAGAAGAGCCATATTCAGATAATATACACTCTCGGTGAACATTTATTTCACAATTTAAAAGTCATATCAGTCAAGATTGTCAGTATTATCAAGTATTGGATGAGATAGAGCAGTTCTGTGGAATACTGTAATCCTGCATCATTTATGATTCTTATCTCTGTATTTCAGCCCATGTATTTTATATGACCTGCTCTAAACTCTCATTAGCTGGAGGAGCTTTGGGAACCTTCCATTATTGACATTTCTCATCAGCGTTGGGCTGCTGTGATGGGAACAGCGTCTTTATTGACGATAGCCTGAGGCCTGGACACTTTTGCTACTGAGGTTTTAACTTCAGTTCATCTTTTAAGACTGTTTTGAATGGTATAACTGTTTCCATTATACCACTAAACTGTAATACAATCAGCCTTTCCAGTTCATTTTGAGAATACAGTATTTGTATATAGTTTACATAGAATACATACTAATACAGTAGTTTTGAAAATTTAACTTTTCTCTACAGGACTCAACTTTATAGTATTGTGAATTGGTATTGTCTACATGTGCACATGTGTGAATTTATTTGGTAGATTTTTACTGCTGCTATGTCTTCAGAATTACCATTTCTCATTTGGAGATGTTTACTAATGTATTCAAAATAATCCCAAGTTCAGTGTTGCAAACATGACACCGAACGAGAGGAGGTTTGATTCATACAGTAGGTGTGATGACGACGAGATCAAACCCGTCATGCTTTCACATCGCAGAAGCAGATTTATGAGTCGTGATGCCATTATTCAATCAGCTGATTGATTTTGTCCTTCTGCTCAGTTCTACGTTCAGACTCGTCTGCCTTATTGACTGTTTCTTCTGTCACAGTGTAATTACATTACAAAATCAAAGTCCTCTTCCTTTAAATTCAAAGGCTAGAATGATGAATCCCCACTCACGGCCAGAAAGCGGAAGAAATTAGTCCTGATTGCTCCAGGATCAACTTCATTACTGTGTTCTGATCCGGTTAAGAGCGAAAGTAAGCCATTACCGCTGGCTCCTGCTGAATATGCACTTTCACTTCTATAGCCTTCATTGAGACTCTTATAATCCCGGATTATATTCTCTGTGTGACAGTAACACCCAGCGGATTCTGGATTTTAACGTTTTGCTCAATAATTGCTGAAAGCGTGAAGTATAATGTTAGGAGAATACTTGCAGACTTTTATGTGCACAAAACATTTGATAACTTTGATGTAACCTATGATCTCATAAATAGATATTACCAATAAATAATAAGATTTGTATTATATACTTTTCCTCAGAAGGTTTGAACAATAACATTCTGTCCATTTTTACAATTGCTTCATTAATTTCAGTGTTGATGGAAACTGGAGCAATACAAAATATTGTATGTATTTGTTAGCTGGTAGTAGCGTACAAAGGCTGTAGTTGGTTGACTTTTAAATATCTGAAATGGGCATCACTTCCACCTGACTTCTTCATGTAGCCGCACTTTTTTGTCCTAAACATATTAGTACAAAAACAGCAGTAAGCCGGCATCAGTTTCACTTGGTTTGTGAATGGAGAATTCATGTTTTGTGCCAGATATGCGCTGTTTTGCATGGATGTCCTTTATCTTACATGTTAAAAAATGTTTTAATCCATTTCTTATCTATTCTGGATTGATAAAAAAAATCATATTTTTATTTGGTTGTGCTTTATTTTTAAAACTCTTTAAAAAAAGGTCCACAACGTTGAGCATGAAATGCAGTAAAAAAACACTTTATACATGCTGAAGTACTTTTTCAATGTATTTCTATCCTGTAGCATTTCAGGCTGATTTCGAGACAATGTTCCCTTTTTTATTACAATTTCAAATTCTCTATTTAAGCTTTTATATAAAATATAAGCAATTTACTGGATTATATTGCTGAACCTCTCTGGTCCACAGGACCATTGTGTGGCCGTTTTTGCGTAACTGCTGTCCTTGTCATGGAGATGCTCCCTTGACGGTGGTTCCAATTCGGCTGGTCACAGTTCAGTGCATGACTGTTCACCGGCTTGTTCACCTTGTGCTTGCTCATTAATAGAATTAAATTGCACTAAAAACTTTCCCTTTGAAACAAATTAATTAAGAAGCTATTATTTAGCCATTGAGAGGTTAATGACCATCATTAGAAACAAAGGCAACATCCACCATCATTAGCCAAACTCGGTTATTTCCTCAATTTTGGTTATTTACTGGGCAGAAGATTAATGAGGCCAGATACCGGCCCAGACGCTAATTAGCTTTAAAAACACAACACAATCCATCACTCCGCGTGATTGTTGCGCCACACACACTTCCACACGCTTCAGTAGATTCAAGCTCCGAAAACAAGCGTAATCTACCAAAGAGTGGACGTTTATAAAAACCCTATTAATCCATAAATGACATTTGAATCCCAAATGTATTTGCTCATGGAGATAGAAAATCGGGTCTCCTCATATTTTCCCCTCCATCCATCAGAGTCCATCTATACTGTCAAACACTGACTCCCTCTAATCCACCTTAATCAAATCTAAACTCTCTCCGCTCTTGATTTGGCTGAAGTGAGTAAGCAAATGTCAGAATGAAGTTTCCAGACATACCAACTCTATTACACTTGATAGATGACAGATTAAAACCATCAAGGCGAAGGGTGACTTCATGCATTAAAAATAATATATATATATATATATATATATATATATATATATATATATATACAGTATAAGCCTTAGTAGACACCGTGGGTTGACGATTTGCCACGTGGATTTTCAGTTTCTGTCTACAGTTGGAAAAGTGATCTTCAGGTATAGACTTAAAATGGTTCATAGTAATTGGTTGAGAATGTGGTGTCACGGACTCTTTTGATGGTTTCCAGTTTTATTTTTGATACTTCCGGTTTAGCTCAGCGATCACGTTTTGTCTGTTTCTTCCGCTCCATCTTAAGTTAATTTGTATTGGCAAGAGGCATGGTGGCATAAAGTCAGGCTGGAATGTGGCAAGTTTGGCAAGAGGGGAGACAGGCCTGAAGAGAGGTGAGACAGGTTGGATGCAAGTGAGCTTGTTGCAAGAGGTGGCATTTTTGAGGCAAGGTGGCCATGAGCAAAAAAAATGATTTAGACCCAGTATGTGAGACGGAGATTGAGCCTCATCCAAGAAAAGATGAGTAATGCACCCTGAAAAATTACAACTTAATAAAATTCTTAATCTGTAGATGGCAGAAAATGTCTTGTTTCATGAGACAGACATAAGGTGAGTCATTGCACAGTTTCTTTAGAGTTTTATTTTATTTATTTTGGAATGAGTTTAACACGTAATCATTTTTTATCAGCTGCTTGCAGGACACTATTTAATACTGTGATTACAGACCTTGATCACAGCAAGAAAATAAAATCCAGTTTAACACAACTGAAGTGACACTAAGTTAATCTACCAGTTACTGTATAATACAGGATCAGGTTAAAAGACAACGCTGGTCTTATTATCAAAAATCCCACTACAAGGAATGGAAGATGTGCTGCTGCTCTCTGCTGGCTGATAAACATCATTCAAATGAAAGTCAGATAATTGACCAAGTT
This sequence comes from Paedocypris micromegethes, assembly GCA_028031935.1. Lineage (NCBI taxonomy): Eukaryota > Metazoa > Chordata > Actinopteri > Cypriniformes > Paedocypris > Paedocypris micromegethes. The sequence goes on from CM051500.1 coordinate 13,219,003, forward strand.
TGATTTTAGTTTTTTGTCTGGATTATGGCCAAAAGTACGTGCAGATTTTAGCTTAAACACAGCACCTGATTGGACTGATTCTGTCTGTGTGAGGATTGATTCTGGCAGAGCAACGATTATTGTCGACACTGGTGTTGCTTTCTTCGGCTAGGAGAGGTGCATCTCAAAGCATGAAGATATTTTAGCTTCACACTCCATCACAAGTTGGCCTTTAAAGTGCACGCCGGCATCCGTCGTCTGCTGAGGCCGAGGTGTAGCTTTATGAAATAATTACTTCATTGGCCTTTAGAGAATGCAGCCGCCTGGAAATAAACCGGAACAGCTCATTCAGAGACGTGAAAAGCACGAGGGCTTGCAAAGGGCCGCGGTGTAAAAGAAGCGCGGCCGCAGCGGGATTTACGACAAGCATTCCTGTTCTGGCAGCAGTTCAGATGCGACTGCAGCTACTGTTCTTCACCGTCTTTCTCCACCTGTTCTCATAGCTCGACACTCAAGGCCGGACTAGATGAATCAGCGGATCTACAGTGGTGTTGCCGAGCCTTCTGCAAGCTGCTGCCATCTCTTCTACAGGGTCCCATTGACAAATCCCTATTAGATTCATGCCATTAAATGTTACTTTTATACAAAAAGAACTGTAATTACAATTGTAATATTTTGTTTCTGTTAGCGTGGTTAGTTTGTTAGTGGTTAGCGCTGCTGCCCCACAGCAAGATGGTTCAGTTTGACACTCGAGGTGTGAGTTTAAGGCCGGTCGGGGTCGTTCTGTGGAGTTTGCATGTTCTCCCCGTGCATGTGTGGGTTTCCTCCGGGTTCTCCGGTTTCCTTTCACAGTCCAAAAACATGCGTTTCAGGCAAATTGGGATTGGAAAATTGACCACATAGGTGTGAGTGAGTGTTTGTCTGTGTGTCCTGCTCTGCGAATGGTTGGCCACCAATACAGAGTGTGGCCCTAAGATGCTGAGATAGGCGCCAGCTCCCCGCGACCCTGTAAAGGACTAAGCGGTAGAAAATGAATTAATTAATTTACTTTGTAGTTACTTTGTATCACTTCACTACATTTGAAGAACATTATATTTACATCTTTGCTATATTTTATAAGGTTCAAAAAGTTAAGAAAATCTTTTAAATATTCTTTTGAAACCTGTCTGTTGGAGCAGTTTAAAGCGTGTTGATCAAATATCTTCTTAAAGTTAAGGTTCCGTGTTTGATAGAAATTAACTTCGAGTTTAAAATCTAGTTAATTGTTACAATTTAATGGAACTGTATTACATGATGAACAGTTAATCACAATGTTTCAAGAATCAAACTTGTTTTCTCACAAAATGTTAGTTTGTTGACCCCAAAAACTTCTGAACTTACCGTAAGTGTTCAAAAATGTTTTCTTCCCAGGTCTCGAATCAACAAACTTTGTGTTGCGATCATCAAACTTTATGATCAACTTCTACAAGTTCTGACAAAGTCTAATTTTTAACTCTGCAACCTGAAGCAAGTATTGCTTGTTGAGAACTTGAGGGATTTTTGTTACTTTGATTAAAAAAAAAAGAACTGCAATTCAGTGCGATTACAGTTTTTCTCAAATGCTAAAACACATTTCACAAATGATCCCTGCATGTTACCCAATGTCTAAACACAACACTCGCTTCTAAAGCTACATAAACACAACTACACCTTCTCACTTCAAAACTCAAACCTTCGTATCAAAAGAGCAGCTCGAAGCTTTAAAAATGTAAACACAATTCACATCATTGCACACTACAGCAAAACAACTGAAAACACAATTCTCGGTTGGTGAGAAGATTCCTTGATTTCACAACCGCCAATGCATATTCATAGAAATTTTGCAGTAATGGAAAGTTAGAAATCTTAGATTTCTGCAGAGGATTAGGCATTTCGATTTTTTATTTGACATGAGGAGTATATATCTGTAGAAAATACTGCATGTACACTACTGTAACAACTCAAAAACAGAATTTATGCGCACAACAGTACTCTTGAAAACATGATCAGGGTGTGAAGTCCTTTTATTTACGTTATTCACACCACACACACACTGGGATGTCATCACTGGCCAGCTCCATTGCCATTAGAAGGTTCTCTCTAGTGTATGGTTGTCTGTCATAAACCTTCCATCTCCACAATGAGACGAACTCCACTATACGGTTCAGTAAAGGGGAGTAGGGTGGCAACAGACGTTTAAAAAGTGGTTACTGTTGGTGGTGAACCACTCTGACTTTGTTTGTTCTGATAACATAAATGCGAGTTGTGGTCCAGTGGTAGGAGACATGGACTCGTGTCCGAAAGGTTGCAGGTTCGAATCCCCTCGAAGCTGGTTATGCAACCAAGTGCTTGTTCCACTTTGGGCAAAATGCTCAAATGCTTCCCCCCAGGCTACCCTCTGGGTTCAGTATGCTGGTGAAATTGCCAGGAACCTCAGTGACGGTTAGGGAGGTTACAGCCTCTTTGCCTTTGTTTCGTTGAAGCCAGGAAGACTGTGAAATGTGAAAGTGTACAGGTGTTCAGAACAACAGTCAATCAGGTAGTAATTTCTAGTATAGAAGTAACGTTGACCACTGAGCCCACTAACTGTACTGTGAATATGGATGTATACTTACTTGTGTTGCGCAGAGTTGCGCTCAAAGGGAACCCTTAGACCTGTTTCATCCGCATCTTTTGGCGCCGGAGAACTCTGTCTATTGACATCATCAATGCTCTCAACATTGACATTACGTATCGGCAATTACTTTGCTTTGTCTCTGATCTGCCGGAGTCTGATGAGGTTGTTCTCATGAAACTATATCCACAACAAGGGTTTCTTGTGCCGCTGTAAATATGGCAACCCTCCCACCTCTAATATGGCATTCTTTCAACTACAGTGACAACTGATTTGAAACCAATAGACTTAACTTTCACAGGCTTGCAAAACTGTATTGTGACAAACAAAGCAATAGAGTACCATACATGTAGTGTTGTCTGAATACCCTGATAATGGTGGCCACAGTGAACCTACTCAGGTTCAACCATTGTCATGCCATGGACAACGACATGGTCAATGTTGCTCGCATCTCGTCTATAATGGCGGTGTGAGGTTGTCTTGCTCTTCCTCTTGGACCTTCTCCTCTTGTTGGCCTCCTTCTGTTCCTCATTGGCCTGCATCTCTTCTTCCATGACCAGCTCTTCTCTTTCCTGTGACTCGAATTTCTCTTCCCCTGATTCTGCCTTCATTCATTGTGTTTGTTTGGAATCTTCAGCAAACTTTGCACTCTGAACTTGCTTTTATACATGTAGTCACAGCATTAGCAACAAGTGTCTTCAATTTTGAGTTGTTGTGTGTAGTGAATGACGCCAGGTGTGTTCATTGTGTTCAACTGTGTCAAGCATTTTGCATCACATGAGCTTTCATTTGAGAATATGAGCAGAGTTATTTTGCAACTTGTGTTTTAGCAAGGACAAGTGTGTTTAGAGTTATGAGAACAGACATTGTGTTTTGTGAATTGTGTCTTCATGTGAAATGTGTTTATGGTATTGGAGAATGATGGTTAGATTTGGTAAATGTGTTTAGATGACTGGTGATTTGGTTTAGGGGATTGGCTTTTGTGTTTTAGCATTTGAGAAAAACTGTAATATGAGATTAGGTGTCTGCTAAAAACATTAGGGTGTTTAGGACCTTAAACGGAAGTCATGCGCTGTGCCTTAAATCTTAAACAAAGGTTCTCTGACTGAAGCTGTTGATGAGACTCGTCTTCGCTGATATCATTTACTGTTTTCTCCTACTGTGGCTGTCTTCACTCACCTCGGGCTGAGCAGCTGCCTATTAAAACTTTAGACGACAGTTCATTTAACAGGATATTTTTTCTGTCATACTTTAAACTGTTGGAATGAGTTTTCATGTCTTCACTTGCTGCAGGCATTAAGAGTATAAAGAAGAGCTGTGAAGAATGGCTAGTGGGACAGACCGTATCTAAGGGTGATTTACTGGTCGCTCTTGTTAAAATCGACAGGGCATCCTGGTTGTGACAGGAGATCAAACCTGGAGAAATGGCGTAATCAAAAGCTCTGGCACATGTGTAGATTTACATGAATGTACAAAAACGTCATGCTTTTTCAGAACATGACAGCTGTTGATGGTGTAAAAAGATGGACAGTGTGTTAAAACAAAACATCACTGAAAACCAAGTAAAGCTTTTGCCTAGTTTTGCATGTTAAGCCTGGATTTGGAATCTAGAGTCGGGCCTACGAACCCTTTTAACGTGGCATTTTGCGTAGAGGTGTGGGTTGGATGTGTGAGATAAGTGAGTGATTCTAGTTTTTAGCATTTAACAACACAATGATTGAGCTTGCTTGTGTTTGCATGACCTGACAAGGACATATTTAACGTTATGAATAAAGCCAGTCTCACGGTGAGAAAATGTGTGGCATTTGTGGTTTGAGATTTATCTAGCGGCTCGTATTATTGGCTGCGGTGAAGAATTGTTCTTCGAGCTGATGATCGTAACTAATGGAAGCAAAATGGCATGACCACAGCGAGATAAATACAGAGCGTTAATGACGGTGAGGTATAGACGGCCCATGCAAAGCTGCAAAAGCAATATCCCAGAAACGAATGCCCGTGTGACGGGTTCTTTGCCGGCGGTGGTGATCGATAAACATTAAGTGCAGAGACCTGAATACATTTCCACTCCATTCTGTGTTTTCTCTTTAAAATCTTGAGGTTTTTATGCACAATGCTTTGTTTAAATCACATTAAAAGCTTTGGTATGAAACACAGAGGTGTAAATGAACCTTAAATCTTTAAGCAGCCGATCCAGCGGCATTTAACTGAGTGAAAATCCATCTGGAGTGCAACTATTTTAGGAGACAGACTGTATTTCCAAAGGAAATCATGCGTCTGGTTGACTTGGGGAATGCAGGGAATTATACGCGCAGAGAGTTGCTTTCCTTCTGTTTGTGAAGGTTAATGGTGACAGTTAGAGGCGGCCTAATGAACGTCATTAATTAACCACCAAGCTTCCGTGCATTTCAATGACTTTGAGGGCTGATGGTGGTGTGGAGGTGAAGGTACTTTGTTAGATATCCTTCCCTACGGGTAGGACTCCACTGCAAAATCCCATCACTCCACCACACCATGGGTTCAGACAAACCCATCCCCCAAATTACCTTCGCCACATTCTGCCACTGCAAACCACCGGCATGAAACATTAGAAGTGACACGTATAGCTGTGGGAGCAAATATCTGAAACTCAGAGTGGGCCAGGGCAAGAGTATGTGCTTCCTGCCAGTCTGAGCTTCAATGTTTCAGTGTAAAATCTCTGAGGAAGTGCAGAGAAGGTCAGATTATACTTCACCTTGGTAGAGCACAAAGGTTTGTAGAGTTCTTGTATTGGTTTGACCTACAAATAGTATGTGGTATGTATGTGCACTAGAATTAATATATTATCCATGATACCATTTTTATGTCCAATAGCTTTTTCAGATTTCAGATTCTGTCAAACTGCAATGGAAATTTACTCTAGTGCTTTGAGGGAGGTTATGGGAGGTTTGTAGTCTATATACTTTACTCTAGTGCATTATACAAGGCACATCCAACTCCACTACTTTTTTTGTGGGGTATTCTTTTATGAATAATTGTTTCGCAATTATCACACGCAATTATTGACATTTAATTGACAATTTGTGGCCTTTTGTGTGTTCAACAAAATCATTTTTGTTCAGAGATCATCAGAAAAGTGCAGTAGCATGTTTTTTTGTATTCTTAAAAAAATAGAATCATGCTTATGCTAAAGGTAGTATCAAGAAGAAAGTTCAGAAAAGAAATGACTAAAGAAACTATGGATTAAGCACAGGGTTTGTCTCCTTGTGGGTTTTTGGGCAGGGCGATCTTTACGGACCAGGAAGCTCACGTTCAACAGACAAGTCTGTAAGACGGGAGAGTCGTGGACAATCTTCAGAAGCAGAGAGATGATTGGCAGGATTAGGGTGTGTGACGGCTGAAATCCGGTGCTGACAGACAGGCCTTATTAAAGTGCAGAGCTTCAACTCCATCACTGTCGCTCATTGAAGCCTGCGGCAGGACGGCATGGCAGAAGAATAGGGCGACTGTAGGGGAAGAGGGAGGAGAACCCGCCATCTGATTCCTCTGTACAAAGAGTCTGCGAGGAAGACCTGCCCTGATTGTTCATTCATACCTGCATGAAAGAGAGATGAGTCCCGTTCTCTTGATGCTCCTTTCTGATCAGAATTGGAATGTGTAATCTGAACTCCTAAAGCTCATCACACCAACGTTTTATGTTGGAGAATGTGACTCGTCTTCAGTTTGTATAATCCATTAAAAATGTATGGAATCCCTGATCTGATTGGATCTGAATCTGCGGGCGGCAAGCTCAAGCAAAGTAATAAACCTACGCAAGACTAACTGATGAACGAAAACACTGGAAATCTCTAGAATCGGGAGCAAAACATTACTATAATACAACACGTAACCTTAAAGGTTTTTGATACAAAGAACTAGCAAATAAAGGCAGGGAATGCAGGTTTTGAGACTAAAATAACAGTAAGCATTGTGAGCATGTGAACAGAATCAGAACTAGTAATTAATTGAACTAAACATAAGGAGAAGGCGAGGAAATTAAAGTCAAGGCACATGCAAAATCTATACACTAAAACCAAAGCCCCTAATCAGGCACTGCAGGATCAGCCCAACCACCAAGACCAAGGTTATTTGCACTTCGTGCAATGTTGAATTCATTTTACTGTAGTACTGAGTTCTTTCAGTCTTATGTATCACTATATGCAAGCATCCCTTAGCTAATGCAGAAAATGTCCATTTGCAACGAAGAGTTTTATCTATATGAATTTAGATTCATTCCAAGATTACAATGAGATTAATTGAGATTGAAATTATTAATATATGACCACCACTATTTATGTATAGTGAAATTCATCAGTAAAATCCACCCATCCACTTTTTGAACTGCTTTTTCGTTTCAGGAGAGCGAGAGCCCATTACTCTGGGCCTGACACTTGCTGTAATGGTGGCCAGACAAACACACACACACACACACACACACACACACACACACACACACACACAAATTTACACTCTCACTCACACCTGTTGGCAATTGTTCCTTTATCCTGAACACTTTTTTGATTGTGGGAGAAAACTGGAGTTCCAAAGGAAATCCAAGCAAGCATGGAAAGAGAATGCACTCTACTCAAACTAGACTCACACTGTGAGTTTCTGTAGGAAACATCTCCATGTTCTTCACGCTTTATTCTTGGAAATGAAGTTGTCGTTTTTGGAAACTGGTACTTTAACAGCAGAAGTCTATAAAGGTCTTGTTGTCTAGGCTTTTTTGTGAGTTTTGGCCCAGAGCAAGACACGTCCGTACACTCACTACACAGACCAAGTACTGACCTGTTAAAGCCTGTAATGTAGGTTTCTCATTTCTCATGAAGAATGTATGCACACACACACACACACACACACACACACACACACACACACACACACACACACACACACACACCCCTACAGTACTTAGCTCACTAAGTTCCCTCCAGCTCTAATGATCTCATATCCTCATGTTATCTGAGCTCTCACATAAATAAATGAGTTTATAATGCAAACTGAAAAAAAAATACAATTTACTTGAAAAATGTCTGTGTTTTATTTTAACGTGAGGTCACATATAAAAGATCGGCACTTATCGGATAATCAATTTCTTGCTAAAATGTACATGATGAATTGAATATACGGTAATAAACACAATATTTTTGGAAAAAGGCAAAATTATAACATGTATTATAGATTATAAAGGTTTTTATTCTTAATGTTTCACTTTCTCAGTGAGTACATTGATCTGTGGCTGTATGTCCTACATCACAGAAAACATGGCTCTGCATGTTGACATCACATAAATACATTTCCATAAGCGACAGAAGAGCGGAGCATGAAATATAACTTACTGTTTTGTCTCTCTCGCAATCCCTCGAAGGCTTTCGCTAGGTGTGTGAGATTTATGACAGAGTCTAATAGATGTGGAAAATGTATTATTTTTCCTTACAGCGTAAAACCATATGAGGACTTGATCTGGAACTCCTCGTTCTCCACCGTCACAGAAAAGGCGTTTTCCTCCATAAATCAGTCAAAGAAGAAATCTGCTGAGTTTTCTGGCGGAGACCAGGCCAGGTTAACGGAAGTGCACGTCTACATTCATTTTAATTAAAATATTGTTCAATAGTTGAACACTAGATATACAGTATTTTTTTTTGGAAAAGTTTAGAACAGATGGATACACGTATAGACATATGAAAAGAGAGAGAGAAAGAGATTAGACATGGATGGTTGGATGGATGGATGAATGGATAGATGGAGGGATGAATGGATGAACAGACAGAATCATTTTACAATACAGAAATCCTCCTCTTGCACTAGTTTCTTAAAAACAGGTCATGTTTCTGTCTTACTGATTATCCATGTGCTTCAGCTTCATCACTAAGTCCATTTCAGTCACCATTTAATGGTCCATCGAATGGTCTAGTTATTTATTTATTTATTTACGTGTGTGTTTATTTCTTTTCACTTCACAAACATATAGACAGACAGACAAACTGCATATTGGAAAAACTGTCAATTGTCAATAATTTTGAGGTATCAATTATGTTGAGTAGTTTTAATACCTATTTGTTTTTTGCTGTATTTTATTCAGTAGTATGTAAAACTTCTCTGAAGTGTGAGTTCTATCATCACTGTTGTGAATTATTGGTTCTACTTTATCTTTGGCTCTGACCCAAAATGGGGACAAATTAAGGCGGAGCTTGCTATATGCCTTTTTAAAGTGTAATGTGTGAAATTCATCATGGGACACAAAGACAGCTATGTTCCAAACACCATTACTCTAATGATGACACATGTGCCACTGCAGCTTGATTTTCCTACGCTCTGAAACGTCGCCCTATATTTACGCTGAGAAACACAGATGCAAGCAGTTGTAGCAACTTTTACAAACTCAGTCATACTGCACCTTCTAAGAAAACGTGGTGTCAGGCAAATCACGCTGTGCACTGATTCACCACCTCATTCATCAGAGCTGCAGAAAGGTCTGAACCAGAGCGGCCGCCCGAACACAACACGTGTAGTGCCCTGAACTCAAGATGTTAGTCCCAGCACAAACCTCATTCATCACAAACAGAGCCAATGAAAGGCCTGCAGACACGCCACAACCATGACTGGTGTGTGTGTGTGTGTGTGTGTGTGTGTGTGTGTGTGTGTGTGTGTGTGTGTGAACCATGTGTTGTGAATACACAAAGAACAGACACACAACTTGTGTTGCTGTCAATCATACTCACTTTAGCTAATGTGGCTTTTATAGTTTGTTAAAGTGTAACAAAGGCAATTACTTGTTTTACATATGAACATTATTTTTCATACTGTATATACTATATATTTAAAATATGTTTCTTGCACCCTGTATATTTCTTGTAGGCCATGCAGTTTTATATTCATACATGCCGTATATTCATATGTATTGTATAACTACATACAAGTTATTTATCTTAATTTTTATGATGGGAATAAATCAAATTAATTACATTTTCTCACTATGACCCAGATATTTTTTTTCAAATATCTATGTCTAAGTCTATTATTCTAGATAGAATAATAATTTACAATTCCACAATACAAACTATTCTACAATTTTAAAATAGTGATAATTAATATATCCACTATTCCTCCTCAGCACATGTTCAAACCATCTCAGTCTGGCCTCTTCTTTGTTGCTAATGCAGGTAACGTGAGCTTTCCCTCTGATGTGCTTGTTCCTTATTCTGTCACTCCTAAGGAGAACCTCAACATCGTCATCTCTGCTGCCTCCATCTCAGCCTCCTGTCTCTTTCTCACTGCTACGTCTCTAAGCCACAGAGTCTTGTACACCTTTCCATTGAGTAGAGGAACATAGTTGTTCAATAATTTCTGAGTAGTGGTTGAACTCTGTGGTTTTATCACCCAATATTCCTGTTTTTTCATTGGTCTTTAAATGTTGCCCTTTAGACTTAAATAATACTGAGGATAATTTGAGGACAAGCAGAAATATTATTAGCATCACTCTTTAGGTTTCAGGTCGCCACATCTGCAAATACCAATAACAAGGTTAGAAAAATAAGATTAGAAAAGAATTTGAAATTAGTTGTGGATTATCAAATCAAACAACAGGATATATAATCACGGAGCGGACGGAGCCGCTTCTTTATCTAATCACATGGCATCTGTGCCAGGCCGAGCGGCTTCTCCTTTAATGTCTTCTCTAATTCACTTCACTGTATTTATGTGCTTTGCTTCATACATGTAATACCTGATCTGGAATGAAAGTGACACCGTTTAACTTTTGTCTCATTTATTAGACTTGATGCCTTTATCTATTGCAGTGTGATAAACAGAAGTGACACTATGGACTAAGACAAAAATATTGAAAAGATTTTGAAGGTGCATGGCAGAGATTGACAAGAAAGAGAGAGAGAGGGAGAGGAAAAAGAGGGGGAGAGATGTGGAAGGTGAGATAGACAAGAGATAGAGAGAAAGAGGTAGTCAAAATGAGAAAGACTGAAAAAGTATCACTCTCTCCATTATCCAGAAAAGAGACAGAGAGAATGATTGAGAAATCAGAAAGAGACAGAAGACAGAAAGACAGATAACGATGATCACATAGAGAAAGAGGGAGGAATTGACAAAGAGAGAGTAGGAGAGAGCAATGTTGGTTAATTTGACAAACAAAAACAAAGAATTGGCATAGTAACTTGTTCTTATTGACAGAACCAATTGAATCAGTTAATTATTATGAGAGTAACAAGACAATGTCTTCAGGAAAAATAACCTTGTGCTGTAAGGAAAGTCTTTTTTCTTTTCCAGACTATGACTGACTTTCCAGATTGGTCCCTTTTTAGAGATGATAAGAGTAAGAAAGAGGTCTGAATCTAAACATGTAGCCGCTTCAATCTGGAGACAGTAATAGCCCAGAATTTCACATTGAGATGTTTAACAGGAGTGATACGCATCTGACTGACTGACTGACAACACAGAACTTTATGACACTCTTACTGGTTAAAACCGCAGACTAAATGTCAGCATCTGTTTGGGATCGATGAGATTTCTGGCAGCCGATCACAGCACATCCTCGCTTCCTGATGGCTAATAATAAATAATTAGACATTTAAAAAACTCAAATAAAAAAACTGTACACCTTCTCTCCGGTTTATGACTTTATTTATGCTTGACCAAAACCAGATTGCAGTGTCTGCTTGCACACACACACACACACACACACACACACACACACACACACACGCACGCACGCACGCANNNACGCACGCACGCACGCACGCACACACACACACACACAAAATACAATATATAGATATACAAAATACAAAATTCACTTTTTTCGAAAGTTTTTCTGTCTTTTACTCTTTCTTTTCTCTGTCTCTCTCTTTCTCTCTCCTTCTGTTTCTATCTTTCTCCCAGTCCTCTCTCTCTCTCATTCTTTCCCTATCTATCTATTTATGAATGAATGAATGAATGAATGAATGAATGAATGAATGAATGAATGAATGAATGAATGAATGAATGAAGTTTATTGTCATTACAGCATTGCGGTACAACATTGTAACGATATTACGAGAGAGAGCCGCTGCGCATTCGCGCGCCACCAATGTCTCTTTGAGAAAAATTAGCATTTGCAGAGCGTTGCATTGCATTGCATTTATACATCCATCCGTACATCCATCCATTCACCTACCTACCTACATACCTTTATCTTTTGCTCGTTTTCCCTTTTTTCCCTTTTTCTAAATGGTGCACCCAATAGCTTGACGGATTTGAATTAACGGATAGATTCTTTCTTTGATCCCATTTAATCATGTATTCATTTACCACCTATTTTCCAAAAGTTATAATATTGTATGATATATTTAATATTATATTTCAGACTGATGGAGATATTAGTGGTGTTAATTTCATGATAACAACTAGACCTGCCAATTAGTTCCCAATACTGTATGCACTAATCTACACATTATTGTGTCAATCTGCACATTTTACATGATTGGTTTTCTGCACCTGCTTTATTATGACCAGGCAAACATTCACAGAATGAAACTGCTTGAGATTGTGTGTCCAACCCTGGTCAGCAGATTCATTCAGTAGTAGAAGAACATCTACAAACCTGACACAAGTCTAAAGCGATTTGAACCCCTGCTTGTGTGTAAAGCTCCAGTCATCAAGTTCTTCTCACCATTCCGATGGCAGGACCGTGTGAAGTCTTCGACTGCCCTCTGCAGCAGCAGCGACACTCGCTTACGCTCGGCACATTCCACGTCTCAAGAGGTCAAGCTCAGCTCCGGTGTCACCAGGCTAAATTTAGCTCAGGAATAAAATTCCTCTCCACCACGGCCGTAAATCTGTGCAGTAACTCATTGTTGTTTTCTGAAGATCATCAAAGATGAAAGAAGCATCCACCACATGAAGTGATTCAATGGAAGGACCCAACAGAAACGACTGAACTGCGTTTGCGAATCAACAAGTCTTCACTCAACACTCAACATCTAGCAACATTGAAAACTTGACAACCCATGGTCATAACTAGTTTCTGGGGTGGACAGAACAGGAACCAGAGGGGCTTTTCCAGCAGTAATATGATATCAGCCACTTTTCATCCATGTGAGAAAAATGTAAAGAGAGAAACCACACTCTTTCTCTCCCTAAAGTAAAACCATGATCAGCATCCTTTTTACAATACATATTTTAATGACAAGAATTTAAATTAAGTTTAAGCTTTTTATGGAAATCAAACAGTAAAACTCTGGTATTATTATATATCCATATACTGTATATATTTTGTATATACAGTTTAGGAAAAAACACCCTGCAACAAACCTAGTCATTGTTTTAAAAGTATTTCAAAAGCGCTTTTAAAAATTAAAAAGATGTACGTACAGCTAACTAGGTTTTCTAAAAAAAATCTGTGGCAATTTTAATTATTTATTTTTGTTGCAATATTTATATATATATTCAAAAGGGACTTCAGAAAAATTCTTCAGAATTTCTTCAGAAAATTCTTCAGAAAAAAGTACGTCTACTTCGTAACTCTTCTGCTTTCGCAAACGTGCAACATTCTTTCACTGTTGATAGATACATACATAGATAGTGGTTTCAAGGATGGACACTTACTCGGCGTTCACGAGTACAATTGGTTGTAATGTAATTGTTTGATAGAGAAAAAAAAAACGTTTCTCTTTCCTAGTTCTATTTTTAAACATTTTATGGTTGTGATGAACATGAAAGGAGAACCGTAGGAGTTTCTATCCGAGAGCCACAGACTCCGGCGTTTCTAGTTTCCTTTATTGAGACAGTGGCTTTGTTGTCTCCTCCGAGAGCTTTCAGATGAGCTTTCATCCAGTTTTATAGTCGAACAAAGCTTTCAGAGCTTTGTTCACAATCTCAAAGCAGCTACATCGCTCAGGAAAGCCACATAAAATACAAGTGGAAAAATAAAATCAGAGTTTAACTGAAAAGCAGCCGCAAGCATAGACTTTTTATATCATACTAAAGCCTTTGAATGCAATGATAAATTTGGTTGTTTGGTTGATTTTTTTTGTATAATATCGTATTACTAATATTTTCTAAATATTTATTAAAAAAAAAAGTGGCTGTCTCCTTTAACTGACGTCCCAATTAAGCGGAGTTTACGATATTGTAATATTAATACTTAATTTTGTTGAGTCCTGTTTTGATCCTGTAAGCGACTGTGAATGAGACTCTTAAATGCTTGTGTTTGTTTCACACTACTATAACGTGTGTACATTTCTCAGACATGAGGGTTTACAGCATACAGCAACTACAATGAAAGAAACCAAGACACAGAAGTTTAGCAACTGTAATGATGGTTTCAATGATGCCAAATGAAAAACGAGTGGGTAAAGCCTGCTATGCTTTAAAACTGGTTAGTTTTCTGAATTAAAACCAAAGAATTTGAAAGAGAGTTGTGAACTAGAAGGAAGAATAAAATTGTTCTCAGTCTGGACACGTGCCAAATATCCACAGGGCATTACCAACCAACTGGTGAACCTCATTAAAAAGTAGAGAAACCTATAACCATTAAAAGCCCATTAAGCAGCATGTAATTTTGTGGAACTAAATAGCAGAGAGTAATCAAAAGCACATGAAACCCAGCTGGGAAACTAAGCAAATTGTTTCGATTAGGGCAGAATTCATCATGAAAAACATCAGTTCATTCTTTATTCTACTGTTACAATAATCTTACTAGTGACACACTTTTGGATTTGGAGCAAACTCTGAATGATTCTTACACTTTAGTATTGAAAATGATTGATAGATTATTTATATCGATGAACTATTGTCCTGAAATTCCAAAAAGTCACCAAATTATTATCTATTATTTCCAACTGTCAGATTAGACAGATTAATCTATTAACTTAATTAAACTATTTGTGTCAGTGTACTAATCAGTTTGATTGTTATAGGTCATATTTAAAATACTTGATTTCAAACTAGTATTTTTCAGCATTCAAATTTAGGTTTTTTGAAAATGTACAGTATGCTTTATATGTTTGAACCACAGTCTGATGTTGCCAACACAAGCTCTTCCATTTGAGCCACAAAAAAGCCTTTTTCCTTAAGGATGTAATTTTGATATACTGTAGTTTAATTTAAAGATAATAAAATCAAAGATCAAAAAGAATCAATACAATAGTTAATTGAATTAAAGATCCTGGGCTTGATTTCCAGTTCAACTTTTTATTTTAACTTTTTAAGTGCAGAACTTGGAGAAAATATATTGTCTTGGATGTAAATGCAGAAATGGTAAATTTGTCATAGTAAATGTAGGAATTTATTTTGATGATGTTCAGCTTATTAAATTTGACAATCTTCGTCTAACAAGGCAAAAAACCTTCCAGTAGTAAGGGAAGATGCTGGTATAGTCCTGGGAAATTGCTCTGCTTGGACCTGGTGAAACCCTTTCAGAACTGGCTTTAAAGTGTCTGAATATTGAGACTCGTAAAGAGAATTATAAAGCCACAGAGGACAGACACATCTCAGTGTTCACACAGTTATTATGTGTAAAATGTCATTACACTCCTCTAGAGACTCGTATCTCCACCAGATCATGTAGGTCGAGATCACAAAGCTCCCTCTGAATCTGAATTTTACAGAACCACTTTGCGCCGCTGTTGCTTCTTACTTTGTGCATGGTTCTTGCCCTATAGAAAGTTTTAACTTTCAGTTTATGTTCTATCCTAGTCATACTGTTCCAAGGCAGCAGTGTGAACTGAAGGTTTTTTGACTATGACTATGACCAGTGAGCAGAAACATGCGCGGAAGTTGGCACTAACACTATGCAAGAGGTAAATGTAGATCACCCAGGGCTTCAGGAGAGGAGTGAAAGGAGAAAAGAGTGAATAACAGATTTTGAAGGTGCATGTGTTTTTGGTTTTCGATCTAGATTAGCAGACTTTACGGACAAAATCACATTACATTACACCAATTTCCTGATTTGTTGACAAAATGTCACAATGTTTTCAAAGGTTTGAAAAGGATTAATTCATTACAAAATAAGATGCTTTTGAAACAAAAAAATAATTTATGCAATTTGAGCAAAACAATAGAATACCAAAAAATCCAATTTTAACAGGTTTCAATAGGGTAAAAATATGGGTAAAATAGAAAGTTAAATTCACATGTGGTGCTAACTATATATATGTCAGAGAACGACTGTCACTCGGTACTAGGCAGGGCACTCACGTGCACTTACTGGGCGAGATCACGGCACACAAGGAGTTAAATGTTCCAAAAGGGATTAATCCAAGATCATAGTCGGGACACAGGCAATTGGTTGGTACACAAAAGTACCACCACATGAACTTGAACAAGGCAAGACAGGACTAGACGTGGCGAGAGTGACAGGAACATCAACTGACCAACTGGCGACGAGACAATGACTGGAACGAACTTAAATACACACAAATTAACAATGGTTGCAGACACGAAGTTGGTGTCCGAGAGGTTGCAGGTTCGAATCCCTCCTACCACTGGTTCTGCAACTAAGTGACCTTGGGCAAGACACTGAACCCCACTTTCCTTTCCATATACTCTAAATTGAGTGTAATCGTTAATTATGCAGAGTCAGTTTTAACGTGAATTTACTGTATGCGGTTTTGATTCACTGTAAGTGTTTTCCTAATACAGAAATGTGGAGAATAAATCCAGCTATTACTGTAATGTTGGTGAACTAGTCCTGGTCCTGGGTTTCTCCCTGCAAACTGTTTTTGTAAGGATTCTCAATGACAATGAAGACACTTGAAAGTGCATTGTCGGAAGATTTGATCCTAATGAAGCTCTCACAAAACCCTTTGTGTTCATTCTCGCTCATTTTTGTGGCCAGTTTTTTCATTTCAAAGTCTGTTCAAACATGCCGCTTCAAAACACAGGAGTATAAATAGTGTAAAGCAGATGGACTGACCCCTCCATGACCGTTTCAGGCGGTGGCTTTTATTGTGTGACTGCAGGACTACTGGTCTCCTTTACAGATGTGGTTCTGCCTATAGTAGAATTTACGATGGGACATTTTCCCTGTTCTCTGTTGACTAGTTAAAGTAGCTCTGAAAACAAGCCAGGATAGTGTTGACAAGGTTGATAAGGGTTGAAACTCTAGACTTTGCTTCAAAATTAAATTCAGTGTCCAGTCAATGGTGAAATTTTAAATGAAAAAAAAAAAAAAAACACACAATTACAGTCCCAGAGTAGTGGGCACCCATGGGTGTCAGTGTCTTGCCCAAGGATACCGAGTTGCAGAACCAGCTGTACAAACCTGCAACCTCTTGGGCACAAGTTCAAGTCCCTTACCTCTGGACCACAACAGGAAGTGTGATGCACCAGTCTATGTTTATGCATTAATTAAAAAAATCTAAATAACTAATTTGCTTATTGATAATGCTATAAACGCAACACATTTTCCAATCCAAATTGTATATGTTCATTTTAGAACTTCAAAGTTTGCATATAGTCCTATTTAATTGGGATCTACGTATATTGCTAATACACAAGATGATGGTTCAACATGTACAATTTTAAAGTGGCAATGCATCTGCTACATTGGGTTCTCTGCTTGGTTACACACTTTGGTATTGGTCAATGAACCGGATTTGCAGTGTGAACTGTGTAGTTTCACCTCGCTAGAATGCTTCATGTAGTAAAAGACAGGTCGCGTCTCTGACATCCAACACTGCCAGGCATTGCTTTCAGCAGAGCTGGTCATGGGCAGCGTACCGTGGCATGCTGGTCATGGGTGTCAGGGTCAGGGTCGTCTTGCATGGAATTCAGTCCTGCAGAGGAAGAGTAGATGTGAAAACAAAAGAGAGAAAAGCTTTCAGCTGGACCAGCTCATCTGTTTTAATGAACCCACAGAATCATGTTCTGATGTCGTTTCTTTGTAACACTAGATGACATGGTTTAGCAGTAATTAGATGCTATTGCTTTGCGGGGACCATTAATCATCCGCATTTTGACTAAACCTGCTAAAGAGAAGGTGCACTGGAGCAGAAGCCTTATGAAATTATTCTGACGTCTGATTCAGAGCAGTTAAAGCATTTATTTGGGAAATTAATGGTAAAGACTAGTGGTTAAAGCAAATTTGATTTACTTGTTAATTCTGTCAGAATTAACACTCAGAATTCCAACCAATTTTTTGAAGTGTTCCCACAGCTTGACCGTGTCGCTCTAAGTAAAGGAAGTAAATGTTTACATACTTACAGATGGGCTTGAACTCAAAATCAGTGAATTGAAGCAATGGTTGTTCAGACTTTTTGAGAAAACTTTAACTAGAAATGTTGAAAAAAGTTTTTTAAGATGTTTCAATGTCTGACATATACAGTATTACTACTGCTGATAGGGACATTGCCTATATGATTAATTTTCTCAAATGTTAAGATTGTGGAATTGTGGTTCTTTTTCTCAAATAAGTTCAATTTCTTTGTTGTTTTACAGTGTGTAAAGTTTCCGATCGTAGTGTTTTATCGACTAGTTTTTAAAATAACTAGATTTATCTAGTTTCAAACTAAATTGAACCTTTAGACTTTTATTTTGAAAAAGCATCATGATCATGATCCAGTGCTATAAGAAGTTGACACACAATACACAAACTTGTGTAGTATATCAGTCTTTTGATCACTTTAACTTTGGTCTACTCACTAAAAAGTTGTTTAGAATATTGTGAAACATTATCGCACCATCTCTTCATCCAAGCAGCTGAGCTAAACCTGCTTCCAGCCCACACCCTTCATTTAATGCTTTTATAATGGCATACAAGGCTACTGAAAGGCAGAGAGTCATCCTGCTCCATGTCGGCTTTCATCACTTTATTTTTCCAACAAATGGAGCTGGAGCCCCGAGTTCCTGAAAGGATTACAAAAATAGTCCTTATGAAACTGGATCGGATACGTTTGGACGTTTCATACAAGCTGCAGATTTTTTCCAATCCATTTTTTTTTTTTCACTTTTTTTTCAGCTTTTGGGTCAGTGCATCTCTCCATCTTGGGAGATGATTGGTTGGCTCGGAATCTGATCTTGGAAGTTTCTTTACTGTTTTTCATTGGCCTCAGCCTGAGGATTAATCTCCAATATCAGCCCAGTGGCAAAGGAGCTGATTTCTTTATACATCTTTAACGTTATACATTATTCTGCCTGTCTGTTAAACCAGAGTGACTCCTAATCTTCCCCTGGAGGGTTTCCATACGTGTACGCAGATGAATTTAATTTAGTTGGTATTCAAGTACTGAGCTTCAGCAAGCGGCCGGCCGAATAAAAAAAAAACACATTTTAGGCTTTTGAAATTGTGGCACTGCCACATGGTCTTTATTAAATTATCTTATTCTGATCCCGTAGGAAAACTAAAATCTGTTTCACACCTCAACAGTTTTTCTTCTGAAATGAAGGAGACAAAATATGTTATAAATGTGTTTTAATAGGCATTAATTCACTGATAGTCAGTTTAATACATTTCCCCCAGAAATTTAAGAGGGTAATTGCCCATTTAGCTCCATATACCTAAATTTTTATCAAACACAACCCTGTTGTGAACCTGAAACCTACTCGAGGTGTGAATTGCTCTGAAACTCAGAGAAAGATGGGTCTGGAGATACCCGAAGACACTCTTGCATGACTCTCCATGTATCAACAAGTTTCCACAAGCTCCCTTGGCAATCCGACACTATGGCTGTGGAATACCTGCAATTCCAATGTTGTTAAGGAGGCGGCACATTCAGCAGGACATCTGATACCCCACTAGTGCAGCCCAGCGTGCTCCTCGTGTTTAGGGCAACACATGGTCCATCGCATGAGCTGCGATAGTGTGTGGAACATTTGCTCAGTAGGTCATGCTCCACTTCACAAGTGCCATCGCTGTGATGTTAATAAGTATCATCATTAGTGTTTCACTGATTGATGTGTTACTTTTGAGTACAACCACCAAAGCTCACCGTTGCTGAACGATGATAGTTCATTTATCTGAATCATTTTAACTTCAGCCTTAGAATGGACAAATTCAAAATTAAAAGTACTAAAGGTGTTGACTAGAATGATCATGACTCTATGATATGCGCATGATCTGATTTTGCCGTTCTTGTTACTTATTAATGAGTTTCATTAAAGTTTATTATAAAGAGGATGGAAGATATTTATATTAATATGAATTTTTGCTAACTCATTTTTGCAGCATAGTCTCTCTCTCTCTCTCTCTCTCTCTCTCTCTCTCTCTCTATGTAAATATACACAGAGAGGGAACCTATCTTGCACCCTATGTTATCTATCTATGTATCTATCTATGTATCTATCTCTTATATATATATATATATATATATATATATATATATATATATATATATATATATATATATATATATATATATAACATAGGGTGTAACGAAAAGCTAATTCTGGTTACAACTGTCTATTTTACATAAATCAGGGTCGACGGTAAAGTCTCAGTGAGTAAACACGCGTGTTTATGACGGAGCACCAGGTTAATGTATGGCGCCTTTGACGAGTCCCATCTGTCTCTTTAAGAGTTGATTTATTTTTTACATATGAAAGGAGCAGCCCTTGTTTTGACAGATTCTGCCGAAGCTGCTGGTCGGTGTTTCAGAAAAACAATGCAGTCCTTACTGTGCGCATCCCAATTTCCAAACGTTCCAAACAACATTTGCCCAATCAGATTTGAAAAGACCCCCTGAACATGTTTATTTCTCAGGATATCACTGCATATTACATGGGGAAAGCTGAAGGGGCAGAAGATTCTCTCACATACAGAGAAACAGCTGCAGTGGCAACCGAGAGCCACATGTGAAGCTCAGCCATCATGGCGTGAGTGTTGTATGGAACATGACGTCAAAGAGCAGGTGCTAATGGAAGCCAGTTATTGGGGTAAGTGGCAGATCGTGCGGCGGTGAGGTGCTGAAGGCACAGCAAACATACGATCCTGTGAATAACTTTGAGTAATTAATGAGAGGCAACCTGCGTCGTCTTTCACATCCAGGAGAAGTGGTAGTGCGGATCTCCTGCCCTCTCACGCAGCCCTCTTCAACCTTTCATTGCAAAAACGTGTAACAAGGTTATCAAATACAAATGATGGCCTTAATAGTCCTTGACTTTCAAAGGCTCAGTTATAAAATTTACTGATTTAGTTACAACAATTTGTGCGAGTCATAATGAATTTGAGAACACGACAGATTGTGGCTTTAACTTCCAGGAAAACTTCATAGCAAAAACAGTGATGCCTTTACTTTACTTTACAGTAATTTGGCAGACGCTTGTATCCAATGCGACTTACAAAAAGAGGAGCAAGTGAAGCAATTTGTCTACAACAGGCTACAGTAGATGTCTACACAGGCTATATAAGGAAACTTACTAGACAGAACAGCATGACAGTCAATGAACAAATGATCTTATTTTACTTTTTATCAGTGTTAAGGTGCTGGTGAAAGAGCTCAGTTTTTAGTGCTTTTTTAAATGTTGAGAAGGTTGCAGACTTTCTTAGAGGAATAGGTAAATTGTTCCACCAGACAGCCGCCGAACGAGAGAAGGTTTTTGTGAGGAATTTCAAGCCGCGTTCCAGAGGGACTACTAGCCAAAGTTCACCTTTAGATAAGTGAAGAGTGTTGTCCAATCACAATAAGAGAGCCAAGTGTGGCTTTACTGTGAATTACTATTTGAAATAATGCAGTTGCCAAATCACGAGAACAGAAATGAAAAATTCAAATTAGCTGACTCATCAATAAATTCTTTTTTTTTTTTTTTTGCACGTCGTTTGCTGTAGTTTTTTAGACAGCAGTTTGGGAATGTTTGGCTATGGTCATTTTTAGCTCTTCCTTTTGCAAATTTATTTAGTTGACAGTCTAGCATGCAAATGTAGTAAAAATTCAACTTTGACCTTTAAAGACATTTGCAGTTCGTACTGTGTATGATTGGATGTTAGTCTGAAGAGAGCGTACAGTCATAAACCTAAATCACTAAATCAGTATGTGGATATAAAAATAAACAAGCATATACCATTTTCATGGGCCAGGTATGGCTCGCGAGCCGCAGGTCGGGGATCACTGTTTTATATAAAGGCAGGTGCTAAACGCATGAATGTAGGCCCAGTGAAGGTCTGTGACTCTGTGCAGGCTTATCCTGGTCGTGGTGTCTTGCTCTGGGTTCTTAATTCCTTACTCAGGTCAAAAGAAAATGCAATCAAATTAAACGGAGGCTCCAATGAGACCTGTGGGAAAAGTAAGTATGAATATATTTATGTCCCGCCCTCTAAATGGTAACCAATCAGGAGACGTTTCTGCCATTAAAGGTTCCAGAAGCGGCAAATTGAAAAATTGAAAGTTGCTGGTTCATTCCGAGTTTCCAAAAATAAAATGTATCTTTGGTTTGACCGCTTCCACGGTTGTTCTTTCAATGTCCAGATGATGCTAGCAATCAAACTTTACTTTTTTATTCCTTATGACCTGTTGTGGAAACACTGTTTCAAGGTCGTTTCCCTTTGACATTGAGGCCATGTGCAATCGAGATTGTCTTTTCCTATTTCTCATGGATGACATGTGCATTCGCTTTTAGATTACGCTTGTCATTACGCTACAAAATAAAAACCAAATGTCTACAAGACTATGATAAAATCTATTTTCACAACTCCTGGAGGGGGTTGTATTACACAAGTTTTTTTTTTCCATCAATCTTGCTTTCGTTCAGGTTTTCCCTCATTCTTTGAATGCCGTAATGGGATCATTTTTACAAATACGGTTTGCTATTAAGCCGTCGGCGGATCAAAGGTAATTACCTGACAGAGCTGGGCCCCAAACACAAGAGGGCCAATGCTTTGGGCCCCGTGTTCCCACGCATTCCGAGCAGGAAAGTTGTGTTTATTTGTGAAATGTGGTCAGTGCTTCAGCCAGATGCATTATTTAATCAGCCGCCTGTTTGATTCAGTGATAATTGATTCTGTGTTTTCTTACTGGGTTTGGGCACAAGGCATTCAGACAATAAACAGTCTTTTTAAAAAGCTAATATTTTGCAAATCAGGTATTTATTTGAAAAGGCAACTCCTGCCAAGTGCTTGATTATTTATGTGATCAAAAAGCCATTTTGCACATAGTTTCATTCACTGGCCTTTCATGATGGGACATATTTAAATAAATATGAAACAAGGGCTTGAGTGTAAAAATCACAAACAGATGGACCACTCCATCTTCTCCAAGGCCATGTGCTGGCCAGCGGAATATGAATGTGATTTTTAATTGTTGATGACTTGGACGTGGGGCTTTATTGCTAGGTGATCTCAATTAAGGCTGTTCAGGAAACAGTGAAAAATTGTGGAAGGAAAAGAGTTTTGACTGGTTAGTAGTTGCTGTAAGCACATTTAGTACTGGATCAAGAAAATGTCATTTTGTATATCAGATTACAGATTTCTGTGTTTCTTTTTAACTCCCTCGCCACAGCAAACAATCAGACTAGAGATTGAAATCAAATCCCTTGTGTTGGAAAAGTTCAGGCTCTGGTCTGCAAGTACAACATAATCAGAGTGAGTCTTGGGTTTCACTGAGCCCATGACATTTTCTCTGTGAGCATCAATAGTTGGAGCAAGTTACAAGATCTCAGAAGTGCCATGTTCATTTTGCTCAAACCAAATACGTTATTGCATCAAGCTATTGAATTGTAGTTATATGTACTAATTTCACTATAGCCAAGCTGGCCACACTTGCAAGTATAGCAAAAATATTCCAAAAACGTACTACATTGTGCAAGTTTCTCAATCCATGTGATGCCAGTTCATGTCCATGTCTCTGATCATCTCGTGAGCATAACTCAATCACGTCCTGCTCTGCTCACGTGAGTGTGGTAATAAACTCTCCCACAACCATTCACAGCGCATGCTCCACCAATTTTCCCGAAGGCAGCACATTAATTCACTTTCATGGTTATTTACAGGTCAGAGATGACGTGTAAACGAGTTAGAGTGTGTCTTTAGACTTCAGGCCGGGCTGTGTGGTAAATAATGAGCTCCCATGGGTCAGAGCTGTGTTGCCGTGGAGAACCTGTCTCAAAACTCCTGGTCTCCTCATTACCTCACCGGTCCCGTTCGGCCTGGTGTGATGATTGAGCGAAGCCACTCCTGGAGTAAAGACTCTTAAAGCAGGAAGCTGGAAGTAGTGCTGGTGTTTTCTATCATTTTAAAGCAAAATTATTTTCACACCAAAGCTGAGGTAAGATATTTAACAAAATAGTATAATTTCCCCTCCTGCTTGTTTCTAAATTGACTGACAGCTTTGCTACAGGAAAACTGAGAACTTGACAAGTGCTGTATTTTCCCAGAGTGATTCTAAAGTTGGATGAGTTAACCACACATTTCTTTCCACTGACTTACATTCAATGCAAATACTAGTGGTTAAAGATTGAGTGGAAAAATGACTACATTCTCCAAGTCGGAGCACACGTTTGAAGGCAAAACTTTGTTGCAATCTTTGGACGAATGACACAATGAATGGTCTGATTTTTCAATTGAAAACTTACAATGTGATGTTGATTGGTGGTGTCCTGTGGTGTTAAATCACTGAATCTGCCCAGAAGATTGATTTGAGTGTTTTATAATGAATTATAACCAAAAGTTTGTGTTTTGTGGAAATGTAGTTCAATTTAATAATGATATCCATCCTGTCATATATATGTATATGTATGTGTATATATATATATATATATATATATATATATATATATATATATATTATACTGTATATGATTGTATATACTGCATATATATATATACTGTGTGTGTGTGTGTTTGTGTTTTTTTGTTTTTTTTTTTTTAAATGATCGGTGTGTTTATGCTTGTGTCTTTGCTATGCGTGTGTGTGTTGTGTGTGTTGTGTGTGTTGTGTGTGTGTGTGTGTGTGTGTGTGTGTGTGTGTTAATAATGCATGGGGCTTTTCTGTCATTGCATCCCCGCCTTTGTGAGAGAGGGAAAAACATTGGTCTGCAACACCTGAATGCAATTCTTCAGATTGCAGATGATATAAGCAGAACATTTTCATGCCAATGGAAATGTGAGCTCTCACCAGCTGGTTCGACCAGACCTGAGCCTCCAAATTCTATCCATCTGTTCATGACTCCCATGATGCACTTCAAGGGCTCCGGCTGTGGAGTGTGGGACACTGAAGAGCAGTAGAGAAGCCGGTCTGCTCTGGTTTTGATCTGGCCTCTGAAAGAGAGAAAGAGAAATGAACCTTGGCACTGCACTGCCCCATCATTTCTAAGGTTCCTTTTAGTCATTATGGAATGATTGGATTTATGGGATAAGCACATATGAATCGCATCACAATTCTGTAATTATCCTGCCTCCTGGGAAGTTCTTGCGAGGTCAGATGTCGTAATTATGATGTAAGTGCAACTGATTTGGGTTAAATATAAAATGCTGGCGTTCTAATGTATAGCTTATGTTAATACATGACAAATCAAATTTTATTAATTGTATAACATTTTTATGGCAAATGCGCCTAATGAAGCGTGAAAATTTGGTGAGAACTTTGGATTAAGTCTGATGCTGGTGGCTGAATATTTGATTGACAAGAGAAAAGTACAGAAGTTGCTTTGGTGTAGAACTAAAGTGCAGTGTTTCTACTGGTTTTGTTTTGGTGACGTTTACATTTCATTTAATTCAAAACAAACCAGAAAGTTGGACAAAACCATCTAGAGTTTTTAACATTAATAAGTATAAACAAATACAAGTAAATAAACTTGTATGGTGTCCTGCAACACCTGTGTGGGTGCTTCAATTCCCTGCCACTGCACCACGTGTTCCTCGATTAGTGTTGGTACTAATACAGAAACTTGAAAAATCAACTTTATTTGGTTCAAGGTGAGATTGGTTTGTATTTACTCCTCAACCATACTAAATCATAGTTTGTTTGGTAGACCTATCTGCCGGGTCTCATTACATTTCTGTATCCACACCTGCTCACTGGTCACTTCTCAGAGAGAACATAAAGTGAGTTTCTGTTTATGTTTGCAATGTAATTTAAAAATTGCAAATGCAGAAATGTGCTGTCAATGGAGCTATCAATTATGACATACACACATACATACACACACAATTGTATTTTTAAACTCTGCATATTGACTCGTCTACTGTACATATAGGTATATCAACACCAAAACTAAAACCAAACAAAACTCGAGTTCTAAACTGATGTGGATCCAATTCACTCAGATTAGACTGCTGCCGTGAAGATATAAAGCCAGAATACTGCTCAGACTTTACTGCCTGATTTGTGCCATATTCCGTTGATCTTTCTGCAGGTGTGAAGATAAATGATGATTTGGAGCACAGGTGTTGTATGTGTGTTCCTACTCAGGAGAGAAGTCACGCAGCACACACAGTTCACATTGAGAAGCCGGAGCTGGAAAGACAAACTCTGATCTCTAATCACCAACACATACAAGCCTCGACCTGCATTGACCCCTGCTTCAGGTCACCGCTGAAACTCTCTTTCACTGCACGTCCTCTGTCTACTGTCATAAACCTGGGAGAAAGAGTGTCTTTTGTTTTGGTTGGACAACGGTGAGATTACGGCTGGAAGGAAAACAGAGAAGCCTTTATTATTTCCAATCAGTTCAGTTATAGACAATTTGTATACAAATGTATACAATATGTACATTTTTAAAAAGTTACAAGTTGTATTTATCAGATGTAATTTTGTATGTAATCAAGCACTTCTTTACTACAGCTTTTGAACTGGCTTAATCTTTAATTTTTCATACTCTTTATTCATCTATCTTTGATTCTACATCTTTTAGGATTCTCATTTGCTCTGTTTTTTTTCTTTTAATTATATAGATAGATAGATAGATGGATAGATGGATGGATGGATGGATGGATGGATGGATGGATGGATGGATGGATAGATAGATAGATAGATAGATAGATAGATAGATAGATAGATAGATAGATAGATAGATAGATAGATAGATAGATAGATAGATAGATAGATAGAACCCATGTGAAATGTTGTGGGTCTCAAACTGTCTGTTTCACATTAAACTCACACTGGACCAGAAGGCATTGCTTTATGAAGGTATAAATTACCCAGATAATTACACCATATGTAGTCTCCCAAAACAAGGCCGTGCTTAGATGAATATTAAACACCCTTCCAGCCGAGTGCAAGTGTTTGCAGTTTCCTGGCCAGTGTCATAAACACTGCAGCAGGATCTGTGGAGTAATATCTTATCTTGACGTATTGAGTTTCATGCTTCTCTGTAAACACTACATAGGGTGGAACCGTGCGCTGAGCTGATATAAACACTGTGATTTAATATATAAACAAAACAAGTGACGACTGATCGATTTAATACTAAAACTGCAGAGTTCACACAGGCTTGTTCCAAACACACGTCTCCCAGCCAATGGAATATCTCCAGTTTTATAGAAAAAATAAATTGTCTTATTTTTGTCTACAAAAACTTAAACAAAGTGAAAAAAAAATTCACAAGGCCCTCACTTGAACCCACAATTCAATCCTATCATCCACCCATCCAGTTCCTACCACCTTTTCATTTCATACGTTACGGGGCTAATGTTTAACCTGCTTTTTTTTTTATCTTTGAAGAAACTGAGGTAAAAGTCATTTCACAAATTCACAACCATCTCACAGCATGACGACAGCCAGATTTTTGTAAGCAGTTCAACATTGTCGTCTGTATGTTGAACTATATTTGATTCTGGCTGCTAAAGTCATTATCTGACACGAAAGCAGCCGATGACGACTCCTCCTGTGATGTGAGGAGATGGAGACGAGATGGATCAGCCTTTAATTCAGAGCTATTAAACCCTTTAATAATTTCTTCTCTTTTCAGGTATTTATGTTTTAACATTTCACTCTCTGCTCACTAATGAATGATATAACTCAAGAAGTTTCATTTTTTTCAATTCTGAACCCTGGGACTCTCATAAACACACATTGGCATTTGGAATAATTATTGTTTTAATTAACACCTGAAAAATTTCAACATTTCAGTTGATATACCTATCTTTGTTGCCGGAACTGTTCTGGACACGATGTGACAGTCCCTCCTTGGTGTTTCCCCTGAGAGCTGGAGGAAGCTTCCAGAAATTAAGAAATCTGGGCAATCTGTGGACCACAGATGAAGCTATATTGGATGCATGGATCAATGGGTGGGCGAATGGATGGATGGATTGATGGGTTGAGAGATGGAGGAATGGATAGGTGGGTGATTGAGTGAGTGAATGGATGGGTGGTTGGTTGTATAGGGTGATTGGATAGATGGATGGACGTACAGTATAACCTTCAAAAACATGTTAACTCATTTGTTCAGGAAGAAAAAATCTTGAACTGTTCATCTGTTTGAACCAAACACCTTGTCTCTTTGAATCACTAAATGTGTTTTTCTCAGCTGTGTTGAGTGATGACTGAAACGTTGACATTTCCACAGCAGGAACCTGTGAACCAGCCAAAACATTGGCTGAAGACGGAGTCTGGATGTTTTGAGTCCTCTGTATTTATACATATAACACACACACACACACACACACACACACACACACACACACACACACATTTATTGCCTTATTACTGAAGTGAAATGAAACAGTGGTAACACGAGATATTTACTGAAACGATTAAAAAAGTTCTAGATTCTCAAATAGAGATAGGATTCTTATTTTGGTGCTGAGTTACAAAAAACCCAGAGGAGCAAAGAAAACCAGCAAAGTACCTGAAAACCACATGCTGTAATGAGTAAACAATTGGATACTTTACTGTACAAATTACTTCATTACAAGTTACAAGTCACCAATTCCAAGAAGACTTGTTGGCATTTAATTATAAAAGTACTTGAGTTTTGAGTTTAGGCTCGAAAAGACACCAACATATGTGAAAACCAAAAACTATTTATTTGTGAGGTTTTATTTCCTGATATAGAAATGAAATTTAACACCTCACTGTTTGAAATGACAGCATAAAATAGAAAAAAAAACAAAAATGTACTCTGTGTACAAACTCAAAAAATGTACAAACTCAAATGTGCAAAAAAGTGCAACCGCTACTTCACATACCTGTGATTTAGCTCATAAATAGCAACCAGTACCTTCAGCATCCTGCAGATGGCGATATCATCACTCCCACTTGAAGAAATTAATGAAAATGATATCAACCAAAAGAAAATTATGCCGATTTATCGTGCACAAATACAATGTAGCAGGTAATTACAAACGTCCATTCAAATGTACATAGTGAAGTAAAGAGTAGGGATGCACCGAATATTCGGCCACCAAAAATTTTCAGTTTTTTCACCGAAACAATCCGGCCGAAAGGTGATGACGCAAGCAGAATAATGGCGGATCGCGGTTCGGCTCCGGTTTTCAGAATCTAGCGGTCCACTTAACTATAACTGCCGCGGCAGCTCGCGATCTCGGGACATCGGCAGATTAGAGAACATTCGAGGCTGCAATGGAATTTATAACGATTGCAGTTTCCTATTGCAGTAGAAGTTATCTAAAACAAAGAGAAACACGACAAGAGAGAGAGAGTTAAAGAGAGAGAGAAATAGAGAGATATGATCAGTTTTTTTTACCTGCTCATAAGTTTTGAGTCGAGATGTAAAAGGAAGTTAAGTTTTGAAAGCTAAGCACTTTATTTGAACGTGTATATACTCGGTTATATTTAAAAGTAGCAGGCTTTTATGTCATAAGTTAGATAACATTGTAAATATAAGCTCCATTTGATTTTACACAACAATACGTGTGTGAAGACCATTTATTTTTACAACCTTTCATCAGGACAGTACATGATATTATTGTTTATGTATTGTTTTATGTAACATTTTAGTTTGAATTATATTTTATTCTCTTGATTGTTGCAATGTGCTTAATAAATATTTGCATAATTTATAACAAATTATGTTTCATTTATTCATTAATTTGAAACTTTATTATTAATTAATGCATTTGCAATTTTTTGATTTTAGTAAAGTTAGTACATAGAATTAAATGCAATGGTACTACTAACAATTGCCATAATTTCTTTCGGTGTTTCGGTTTTCGGCTTTAGGCCAGGCTTTCCTCTTTTTCGGTTTTCGGTTTCGGCCAAGAATTTTCATTTCGGTGCATCACTAGTAAAGAGTACATTAACTCCATCCAAAATGTAGTCAAAAAGAGAGTAGAAGTTGCTTATATTTTTTACTCTCAGTACAAGTACAAGTAGCCCCAAAATACTTAAGTAAAAGTAAGGAGTTTTGTTTACTCCAGTACTTTACCCCACTGGAATAAACCCCACATAATAATTGGAAAATCTTCTGTAGGATCAAAAAACAAATATTTTTTAATAATTTTTTTTCCCATTAATAAACAATTCATATTCATATTCAAAACAAAGGCAATATTCCAAACACAGCCTGAAAAAGGTCAGCAGAAATGCTTCAACACTCTCCAGCTATACTTGGTCTGCCAGCATAGGTTTGGAAGAGATCTGAGGAACAAATGGGAAGTGACAGGATATTAATGCTCTTTCCTTCTCCTCTTAACCTTTCTCCATGATTTTTATTTCATTTGAGGTTTTGCATTCAGACACGTTAGCATCTCTTATGCTCACTGTGATCTATGCGGTGGTCATCACAATCACTTCCTTCTCATGGCTGAATTATTAATAGCTTTGGCAGCAGCGGCAGCTTACTGGAAACGTTAAGAGATTTAAACATTTTGTGGCATTAGTCTAAGAGCTAATGTTTACACCGACTTCCACTGGCACGGTTAAACACGGAAAGCAATGTGAAGCCTGAAACCAGACCGCTCTGCTGGTCTGAAGGCTTCACTGGTAGGGTAACACCTCCATCTACTGATCTGCTTCAGATTCAAGGTTTATTCTGTCATGAAGTAACTTTTACAGTCTCAAAGCAGCTACTGAACCATAAACATCAATACAGCAGGAATCATAAAAAGGTACAGTGAGAGCACAAAGTTAATCACAACCAGACAATGGATACCACAGAACATTACTCACACACATGCATATCAAATACATATTAAATCCTGGAGATTACAAAACAAAATACTAAATTACTCTGAAGGTGGAAAAATTTGCTGTTTTAGTAGCAATTACCATTTATTTACCGTATTATTGTATTATTGTTACAAACGTTTATTTATTCATTTTTTTTTCCAAATGTATACTTTTTAAATATCTTAAATATTAACCATGAAATCACTTGGCTGATGACGATGTCTCCGTCAGTCACGAGCACGAGGGAGGAAGGAAGGAAGGCCAGAGGCTTAACATTACCTTTAGAGGTTAATGTCTCTTCTGTGTGAAATTCAATAGAAAAGAAAAGAGTTCTTTCATCTGAAGTGCTGGAGCGAAGCCAAGTCTGCAACAATACAGTGAAGCAGACAGACAGACAGACAGACAGAGAAGTGTGTGGTGGCAGAGAGAGGGAGAGGGGGGGGGGGTGCAAGCAATAGGGAGAGAAAGAGATATAAAGAGAGTGAGAGAAAGCAAATGAGAGAGAGAGAGAGAGAGAGAGAGAGAGAGAGAGAGAGAGAAAGCAAGCACTAGAGATAGAGAGAGAAAGCAAGCACTAGAGATAGAGAGAGAAAGAGGCAGAGAGAAAGAAAGTAAGCTATAAAGAGATAAAGCAAGTAAGAGAGAGAAAAAAGCAAAAGCAAGAGAAATCATATGATAAAGAGAAAGAGAGACAGAGAGATAAAAAAGAAGAAAGGAAAAAAAGTAGAAAAGAAAGAAAGAAAGAATGAAAAGAAAGAGAGAAGCATAAAGCCAGTATGAAACAGAAGAACACAGAATTATAGACACAAGTAAGAAGGTCAGGAAATTAAAAAAAACAAATTACAAACCGGAAAACATAAGTAAAGGGAGATGAAGAAACAGGCGTTTCCTGAACCTTTTACCAGCTTCAATAGGTGACATATTTTCACATGTGAAACTCAAGAAACCATGAGTTTGGATTAGTGAAGTAGCCAATACAGTGCAGAGAATCAGCAAACAACGGACCTTTGGGGAATAAAGCTGTGACATATATTAAAACGAAGACATCTAGGTTCCAAAAGGATGAAAAATGAAATCCTAACCACGTAATGCAGCCAGATCGCTTAAATTACCTGTTTTATGCCTTTCTCAATACAAACCTCTGGGGCTGGAAGAGAAGAGCACTGAGCCTCCAGACACGATCATGTTCTCAAGAACTGTCACTTGAGCTGAAAATCCCCTATTTTTATTCCACCAAGTCTCGTCCGTATACTTGCTCTCTTCCAGGATCAGGTGAAATGTTTGGGAAAAAATGGTATGATTGCTCAAGGGGCAGATAAAGTTAATGTCCAAATCCTTTGCTTAGTGCGGTTGTCCACTGAATATCTTTACTGATATTGCCAATAGCTGAATTTGTTGTGAAATTTGTCAAATTCAGAAAGATTAACAGAAGCAGTGAGCCACTATCCCAATAAAAGGTAACAGACAGCACAAATACAGAGGAATACCTTTTAAAAACAATAATTAAATGTTGAATGATAAACACTATGCTACTGATGATTAAAGTGATTATTTGTATATATATTTGCAGTCAAATTGTACTTTTGATAAAAATCAATCCAAACACACTGCTCACTATTTTTACCGTTATATCTATTAATACCTAAAAATTGAAAATCATATGCCATGTTACACTGTGATACTAAAGTTACATTTGAATCTGTAACATTTGAAAAATCGAATGAGATAAAAATGTTTTTCCACTCTGGCCCACCAAAGACAAACGGCTGTGTTTACTTAGCTCATAAGCCCTTTCAATTTCAGGCATTACATTTCATTTTAATGTTCTGGTCTCATAAGCAAATAGTTTTCTTTGTGTGTGTGTAGGGGGGGACTTCAGCTGTTCTATAATGCGTGGGTGGTCTGGACACGTTCATCACAACCAGCAAGGCTAAGATTGATGCACATGAAATCAGCCACAGATCCCTGTATCAGGTCAGTTCTGCTCCAGTCTACCAGATAAGACCCAATCTCCAAATAAAATGCACTTATCAATGCGAAACAAATCCTAGGCAAAGCTTTGTTTGGGGAATAATACAACTGCAGGTTTAAGTCTGAATCCCTCAACCTTTCTGATATATATATATATATATATATATATATATATATATATATATATATATACTTTAATAGAAGAATGCATTTGTGCGAATAAAATGTTATAAAATGATGAATACAGTTTTACAATTTTCCCACTATAAAAGTAATAAATGCATTTCAATTCAAAATGCCAATTTTTGTTTCACATTTTCCAATTGACAACCCTTAATCAATTTGCATTTGCAGCAAAAACTATTCTTTCTCAAGACCTGAAGGGTTAACATGCTCCCAGGGTGAATTGTCCGTGACCTCAGGAAGTGACATCATGAGGCAAATGCACAAACTTTTTAGTCTATTTAAACCTGATGGTTTTTCTGGCGTATCGGTTAAGTCAACAGTAACAGAGTGGCTCTGCCGGGGTGTTCCCATCACACACTGTGTGACCCTCTACACACAGGCCTGATAAAGACCCTCAGCTGGACAGAGGGTGCATGACACAATGCCGTCCTTCTCCTTGTGCACACACAGAAGACCCGTCCACTATCTAAGTCAATATTAGCAGGGAACTCTTCGGCCTTGCTAGCAGTGACCCGGCTCTAGCACAGTGGATTCAGTGTTAGCGTGTTGTGTGTGAGCCGTCCTTGTTGGTGTCACCTTGGCTTCTTTCCCAGGGACAGAGGACGAGCTGTTTGCTACTGTTTACCCAACTGAACCTCACAGTTCCATTCCTTCCACACACTCAAGAGAAAAACTTAAACAAGGACATCAGGCAAGCACTACAACAATGACCACCTTTCTGTTTCTTGTCACAGGATGGACAACTGAAAAGAACTGAAAACATATTTAATAACATGTATTACAAATATGAATGTTTTATTATTATTATTACTATTATTATTGTTATTATTATTATTTTAGTTTTTTATGTTATAAAGCAAATTTACTGAAACGTGGTAAGATGCCTTTGCTTTTGATTGACTGTTGGGCCGTTGAACTATTTATTTTTTTCAGTTTTATTCTTACTTTTTAACAAGTTCCACAATAACTTTTATTTTGATTTAATATTTAAATCTGGGCTCTACATCACAATAAAATGTGCTTAATGTTCTTTTTACTGAATCATTTTAATCTTACAAATTAAAAATGAAACTTTGTTTTACTTTTTTGTTTCCAGTTTGCTACAGTTGTAATGCATTCCAGTATTATTAACTGAAATATTTTCTAAATTTAAACACTGCAATAATTGTTTTCTAAATTTAGACACTGCAATAATTATTGCCCATAGTTTACCCTGAAGGATACATGAATACATATTTTACCTGTATGATTGATGTTTAATTATATTATGATATACCAGAATGTTTATTTTACTTAAATATTAATTTGTTTATTAATAATATTTACATGTATTTTTATGTATTTATTGACTCATTTTATTTAAGTATTTTAATTTTTTATTTTTTTTTTACTTATGCATATGTATTTTATTCTGAATAATGTATTTGATCTGATTTTCTTTTTACTTAGTTTATTTTAATCTTATTGTATATTTTGGTCTAATTTAAGTTTATTTTTACTTTATTTTTACTCTGACTATACAATTTATTGTAAAGCCCAGTCTGTTTATTTTTACATGGTTTGTTTATTTCTCACAATAATATTTAGATTTCCCATTTTTTATGAAGCAATTCTTATAAAGTGTTTTAGCAATCAATCTCTCTCAGAGGGAATCAAGCAATCAATCTCTCTCAACATGGGAACAAAACAACCGTTCAACACACACAACAGAAGAGCCTCTATTGTCATTTCACATCTTGTATACAATGAAATTTAGCACAAGTGGACACAAAAGAACAAACAGAGAAGACATAAAAAATATGTCCACACACAAACAAGACAGCATTCATATTATCAGTATATAAAGCTTAATAAAAAACTTATTGA
Organism: Paedocypris micromegethes; assembly: GCA_028031935.1. Classification (NCBI taxonomy): domain Eukaryota; kingdom Metazoa; phylum Chordata; class Actinopteri; order Cypriniformes; genus Paedocypris; species Paedocypris micromegethes. The sequence continues at coordinate 13,253,644 of CM051500.1, forward strand.
GAAAGCCCATGAGATAATGTGATTCACAGACAAGTGTCCTAACACACACACACACACACACACACACACACACACACACACACACACACACATCTAGCGCAAATCTAACTCTAACTCTTCCTTTTTTAGTTTTCTCTGTCAAGTGAACTAATGCCATGGAATACAGATTTCCCAGCATGCATCAGGCTGAAAAGTTAGTTCCGCTCAGCATCTGTGTGTGAAAAGAGCGAGGTCACACCTGTAGGTGCCACGGCAGCATGATAGATGATGTTTCTTTAAACCCTACAGATCCTGGTTCTGTTTACTCGCTCTTGAAGTGTAATGGGCTGCTTTGAAGGAACAGAACTTGGCAAGCTGGGGACTATGAGAGAACAGCTCGATTAGTTAAATCAAGCACAATCACCATTAGCTGCTCAAAAGCTCAGGACGGCTCTGCTGTTTCGTTTAATAGCTCTGCTGCAGGAAAAGAATCCAGAAAGTGACAGTTACTTTGATGGCTCCCGTTTGGAATCCATTATATAGCACAGCCGGAAGGTGAATCAGCTGTGTATATTCTGTGTTTTGTTAGTAAGTGCATGAAAACTCGTAAATACGAGTGTAAAAATGTATGAATTATAAAGCAAATAAACCGGTGCTTAAGAAACAAAAATAATCAACCAAGTGGGTGAATTTGGCTTTACTTCTAAACTTGGCAGGCAGTGGTGTAAATTACTTGAGTAAATTGACTTTGCTACTTTACTTAAGTATTTTCTGGCTACTCCATACTTGTGCTGTGCATCAAAAATATAAGCAAATTTTACTCTTCTTGGCTACATTTTTGAACGAGTACAAAATTGTAAACGTTACAACTTTTACTCAAGTTTTCTTGGAATGTGTTGACTTGTAACTTGTAATGGAGTAATTTATACAGTAAGGTATTTGTACTGTAAGTATGGCCTTCAGGTACTCTTACCACCTCAGACTTCAGGGTGGTGTTCAGGTGGGTTACATGAGCCAATGGATGTTTGTTCATGCCACAGATACAGGTGAGAAAAACAGTCAGGAATCTGAGGGATAACTTTACAGTGTATTGAATAAGCTGCTTGTCAAGTGCTGCTCTTCAGAACCAGCCCTGCGGCTCCAACACAATGTCACAGAGACAGTCTAGACAGCCTTCCAGAACCTTCCAGAAACTCCACGTGAGGTCTCATTGCTTCAGCCAGGAACTATTCAGGAGGATAAGGGCTCCACCAGAGCGTGTGCCCTTCAGAAACATTCCATCAAAACTGTCTCCAAAGTAAACACGGTCACAGCACCTGTAAAAACCTCCTCCTTCAGCAGCCCGAAGTATCCTTCAGTTTCATGCAGTGCTTGTGATTGTTTAAAAGTTGTTCTTAATGCCTCCACACTGATCTAACATTTATCTAAATCCACTCCATTCAGTTTAATTTCTTTTTTTTTAGTTTCAATTATCTTATTTGTTTTTATAGTTTTACAATTTAACAATAAATCAAAAATATGAATTAAATAAATACATTATACCCACATGAGAACAATTACAGAACAAATATTAATACAAAGAGACAAACATCTTTCTAAATACAATAGAGGTCTTACAACCCACTACACATAGAAACAACATAATTTCTTTGTTTCGAAACAAAGAAGTCCACTGCAGGTCCAGACTATTACTCCAAATGTATATACACAAATATAATTATGGAAATTAAGTGGAAATTGGAATGGGAATTCATTTTCATAATTATTTATGTTTCTATGAAGTTATTTATTATTGCATGCAGTACTCAGAAAAAAATATCTTTAAGCTCAGTCCTAGAAAGATTCCTTTCTAATTTGGCATTTTACCAAATACCAAATTACCATATATTGGCACATCGATAATAATTCAGATTTCATTTTTATTGCCCTGACAAATACATTCATAAAAATAATAATCAAAAAGTTTTTGTTCTGTTTTGTTCAGTTTCAGTTTTTCAGTTTCACGTTTAAGTACCTGTTTATATAGGTAATGCTTTTTCGACTTAGAGTTTAACACAATCGAAGTTCCTCGATGTAATCAGTAGGTGTTCACAATTTTCTAGAGCAGAACACTTTTCCGGAAATTCCCTGATGTCCGAGCAAGACGGAAAGATTGCGACTGTTAGGGTTTGTCCAGTAGGTGGCAGCATTCCAGCATTTAAACAAAAGGACAAGAAATCAAATTGTTGATCACATACACAGGACGACATGCAGTGAAACTGTTCAAATAATATGTAATAGGTATGAGTATTACATACTGTATATATAAACAAATGCACACTGTAAAAAATGAATCAAGAGGCTTGGAATTTTCATTAATAAAATTATGTGATTGCTAAAAAGAATGCGCACGTGTCCTTGAAAAAATGTTGTTCTGTGTTTCACTTAAAATATTGAGAATATTTTGGTAAAAACTAATTAAAATGTACATTTCACCTCTTTTTTAAGTAAACCAGTGCAATTTTTGGCGTCAATTTAAGAAACCATTTTGGCTAAAAAATTGAGAAAAGGAGAATTCACATTTATTTTAAGAGAATTGGATCAATTGGTTTGCAGTTTTAATTGAGTCACAGTCATACACTGTAAAAACTGTGACGTGCTATTTACGTAAAAAAAGTTTGGTAACATATTACACAAATTATATTTAAGTAGTTTCTCAGAGCTTACTTTTAAGTAGAACATACTTGATAAAATTAAGTGAAAATTTTTGAAGTTTTCAGCTTGACAATACTAATTTAACAGTTCTTAGTGGATTGTGCTTTTTAATTAAATTTTAATTTTCTCAATTTTTTTTTAATTATTAATGGTTTGAATGCTAAAGACTTGACTGATTACATTTACACATGTTTCCTCACGCAGAGATTCCAGTCATTAGATAGTCATCTCTAGCTCTAATAAGACATTTAGCAGCTGAAAGCAAGCCAGTTGAATCCAGCCGCAATTCTGAAGAGCAGGAGACACATTGATGGTGAGATGGTTATTTGCATTATTTAAATATATATTGCCATATTTTAAGATAAATCACTTCAATTTATCCTTGTTATAACGAAACCTAATGTAAAAATGTTTATGCTTTATTTCAAAGTTTCAAAAAAAGTTAAAGAACTGTAAGCAACACATGCAAGCTTCCCATTGGCTCTCCCAAGGAAAATGCTCATCTGATGATTTGGAGCTGCTAAGATCCTCTAAATTTAGCTCTTAACGGACTCCACATTCACTATTCATATGCTGTTCATAAAAATGACATTTGATCACTTCACGTGTTACAAACTGTGACTCAATTAAAACTGCAAACCATTTGAACCAATTCTCTTAAAATAAATGTGAATTCTCGTTTTCTCAATTTTTTTTGCCAAAATGGTGTCTTAAATTGACGCCAAAAATTGCACTGGTTTACTTGAAAAAGAGGGGAAATGTACATTTTAATTAGTTTTTACCAAAATGTACTCAAAATTTTAAGTGAAACACAGAACAACATTTTTTTAAGGACACGTGCACAATCTTTTTAGCAATCCCATAATTTTTTTAATGAAAATTCCAAGCCTCGTGAATCATTTTTTACAGTGTATGAATCGCAAACATGTGAAGCGATCAAATGCCATTTGTATGAACAGCATATGAAGAGTGAATGTGGAGTTCGTTAAGAGGAAAGTGCTTAATTAGGAGAATCAGCAGCTCCAAATCATCAAATGAGCTTGTTCCTTGGGAGAACCAATGAGAAGCTTGCATGTGTTGCTTACAGTACTTTAACTATTTTTAAACTTTAAAATAAAGCAAAACAATTTTTACATAAACTGTTACGTTATAACAAGGATACATATAAGCAATTTATCTTAAAAGATGACAATATATATTTAAATAATGTGAATAACCATCCTACCATCAATGTGTCTACTGCTCTTCAGAATGAGGTTGAGGCTGAATTCCATGCTGTGCTTACTGGCTGTTAAAAGTCTTATTAGAGATAGAGAAGTTTTTTTACATAATTTTATTAAGTATGTTCTACTAAAAAGTAAGCATCGGGAAACTACTTAAATATAATTCGTCTAATATGTTACCAAACTTTTTTTACGTAAATAGTCACATTTTTTACAGTGCAGTGCCCAAACACTCATTTTGAAAATCACTTTGTGTACAATACAATGTTTTTTTATTGTATAGTTTTACATAATTTAAATGAATGCTGTAACAATACGAAACAACAAGACTGCATTATTTATTTATTTGTTTGTTTGTTTGTTTGCGGTATGTAAATGTATGTCTAACTATGTATTTTTTTCCTCGTGTCTTGAACAATAACATGTCTTTGGTTGCCAATACGTTCATCATATTCTACATTGCACAGTTTTAGACTTTGGATTTATTAATAAAACACGGATTATCTGGGTGCTGTTATTATTATTATGATTATGATTGTGATTATGATTGTTATTATTATTATTATTATTATTATTATTATTATTATTATTATTATTATTATTGTTGTTGTAGCGTTTTACAGGAACGAAGACCAAAGTAAATAACACAATGCTGTCGGCAACAGCCATACACACCGGCCTTAGCATACACCAAAAACAGCGAAGCCCGGCTCCCGTGATTACCACACCCCCTTATTTATCTCCTGAAGGTGAAGCTGCACATCTGGAGCCACCGGTTTCTCGGTTAAGCAACTAATAATTAAATCGTGAAAAAACATAAATTCTCCGAATAAACATGAACACTCATAGTAGAGTACACCGAACATGCTACATTATGTTTTATGAATATTTCATATGAACCTTATTATGTTCATTACTTCATAAAAAATAAAAAAAATATTTAATATTTAAAATGTTTTCTTAGTTAAAACTGTTTTTCCAATGTGTTTTAATCAAGAAGTATGATAATTGGTGATAATCTATTTTAATTATGTCATAATTCTACGTAAAACGTTTAGTTTCCTCCATATATTTTAATAGACCGCCTTTTAACCTTCCGTTATTTTTGTTGCGTTATATACTGAGTCTTCTCGTCAATACACAAGTCCGTACACTAGAGGGGGCCGCGCACCTTTGACTTTCCTGCCCTCCGCCAAACACAGACAAAGAAGAATTCGGAGAGGGTAAAGCGCGGGACACGATATTTTGACAGAGAGAAGTGATGAAGATTTATTTCTGTGGAAGTATCCGCGGAGGAAGACAAGACGTGCAGATTTACCAGAAAATAGTGAGAAAGTTGCAACATTACGGAACTGTTTTAACGGAGCACGTCAGCGATGACAGTCTGTCTGAAAAAGGTAGTGCTTCTGATTTACTTGTGCGACAATGTTGTCAAAGGCATTTTTACAATTACAGTCACAATTACACTTCTGTTGCTCGTTTTTAAATACATTATTTTAATAGTTTCGTGCTCTTGATCTGTTCCTCGTGCAGGTGAGAAACGTTTGGACGGAGACAAGGCGATTCATGATCGAGACATGACTTGGCTAATGACGTCAGACGGTGAGAAGTCACGTGATTAAATTTGTCAGCAGTCAAATTTCAAAGTTGTTTTCATTTCAGTTGTTAAGATTTTGTTCAATCTAATTTTTGGCATGTATCCAGAAAAAAAATCAAATTTTACTGCAAAACAACAATGCATGCAATACTCTGTAGGAGTTTGAACACAAACGGTTTGTATTTATTTTGGGTCACATTTAAATAATTAGATAGTGGTTAGTATAAACGTTTTTTTTTTAAATTAAATGTCGAAAGTTAATCAAGTAATACATTTTTTCTAATGCATTTTACTTTTTCTTTAAGTAAAGTACTGTTGTGTCTCACTGTAACTTGGGAACATCTTTACGATTGTCCACTGTTTTTACATGGTCTTTTAAAATGAGACCATTTTTAATTTAAGACTTTCCTTTTTTTATTGATCTGTTCTAACATCTCATAAAGATTTATGATTTAACACTCATTCAGTGTTAAACGTGTTGGTAGTGGCTCTCAGGTGCAGGGCTTCTTCGAGAGAACTAACTGGGACATCTGATCATCTAGACCTGGAGGCATCAGGAGCACATCAGGGTGTGCTCCACCCCAAGAGCATGCCCCAGAATGAAGCGGAAGATCGAGCTACTGCTTACAGAGAGAAACACTGCCTTCAGGTCAGGTGATATGGCTTTGTGGATCTGAGCCAACCAGCCAAGGCATCAGGAAGGACGAGCTGAATTGCAGGAAGTTGATTGAAGGTTATCTGGCATTAAGGAGGTGTGCCACCAAAAGTGCTGCTGAAAGTGACTCCTCGCTAGCAAAAGAGCAGTAAAACCACCAGTTTTGAGATCAATCAGACTCAGATAAAGCATTATAAGTGATGTAAAAAAAAAAAAAATTTACATCAAAACTATTTACATCAAAAAGACCACATACAAACCTAGAAAATGCAATGTATACATTATAAAATTTAACACCAGCATCCTGATGCTGCAATGCAGATGTAGCCACAGCATCTCCACAAGAGAGCAAGTGAGGAGCCTTTGAGGACTGTGCGGATCAGCTGGAACTCATGAACATCAGGATTTTTAACCAGTTGGTGACCATCCCAACTGGCACGAATACATTTACTTCTGTTCTGCATAAGACATCACCAGTCTCGACTACCGAACCAAGTGCTTTGGAAACCTAGTACAGGGTCATATTACATCACTGCATCAACCAATGTCCATTCTCCTAAGGCGAATAGATCAACAGAACACACAGCAAGACTATGTACCACAATAAGCAGGAGAGCTATATAGCTCGGTGTTTAATATCAATTGTCTACCACAAAGTGCCAAATAAATTGTTAGAACTGGGCCGACAAACCTCAGGCCTGGGTACTGGGCCCTCTGTGACTGTGCACTCATCTCCACAGCAACACCGTTGCCAAATTTGAAGGTGACACCAAAGTGGTGGGACTTGTGACCGGCAGGGGTTAGTCTGCAGTAAGAGACAGAGCAGAAGATAAGATGGCAGATACTGACTTTAGGAGAGGAAGGAATCTGTTCTTTCTAATCAACAGGGACTGTGCAAAGACCTTTTTTTTGCTGGTCTCCTTTTATTTATTCTATTGAGCATCATCACTTAGTGTGTGTGTGTGTGTGTGTGTGTGTGTGAGGTATAGGAGATGCATTGGCTCAGAGGACAGTTGTGCAGAGGGTCAGTAAACTGCACAGAAGCTCGCCGCTTTCTCTCTCTTCTAGAAGAACTTCACTCTTTCTGCTGCCACATAAATGCTCCGAATGCACTCATGGACGCTTTCAATACTGATGCGTTACAAAAAATACTTAGGAAATTATATTTACATAAAATAAAACAGACTTGAAAGTTTCTGTCTAATAGCTCTTGGGATGATGTAAAGATTCGAAAGAACAAACCGTTAAATGTTCACCTGTAAGTCATGACTCGTCTTTTTGTTGCTTTTGTCACCCAATGTTCTACACTGATTTTATGTTATTGTATTGCTCTTTGTTAGACAATTACTGTACTACGATACAGGGGACTGTTTGAAACTTTAAATTGTGTTGAAAGATATTCAATCTTATGTCTGTTATGTTTTTTCTCTTATTTTACGTGTGATTTAAATTATTTTTTTTTCAATTAATATTAAGCTTTTTGTTTTTCATCAGTGGTTGTGGCTGAGGTGACGCAACCTTCTCTAGGAGTTGGATATGAGCTCGGTCAAGCCAAGGCCTTGAAGAAAAGAGTTCTGTGTCTTTTCAGACCTTCTTCTGAAAGAGGTTTTTATTATTCTGTTCATTTACTCAGTGGTTCCTGGCCAATAACCATTTACGTATCTGGACATTTAAAGTTATGCATTACCTTTAAAGCACAGCAGGTGGCGCTGGGAGTTTTATTTTTACAACAAATCTCAATGCTGTGTGTGCGTGTGTGTGATATCCTATTTAATAATAAGAATAGCAATAATAATAAGGAAAGCAATAATAGGACGCACAATATTCAACAAATGAAAGAAAATTACAGCAACTAATAATTTAAGCAAAAGGGGAAAATTGTGCCATTTCTAAGCAAATTGACAGTTTGAAAGTGGAATTAATGTTTATAATTAGACTTTTCAAAACAATGCACGTTTACGTTGTTGTTGACATTACTTACACGTCCACTTACTACTATGCACTGAAATACGTTCACTGGGGATCTAGTTCACTGGGGACCACTTTCCACATTTTGCCTAGAACACTGTATTGCGGCTGTAATGCCACACTTGTGTTTCTCTCCACCAGTGTTGTCTGCCATGATCAGAGGAGCAAGTGAGACCTGCCCGCTTGCCCTCTTCTGTGTACAGGACTACTGTGAAGAGGATGTGGAAAAAACGCTGGAAGATTATTTCAGTCATCTTGGCAAGAACTGAACTATTTTTTCCCCGAAGGTTAGTGTTTATGTGGAACCAACAGGAATGCTTTTGGTCAATAAATGTTTTAAAAAGTGTCCGTTGTTTTCAAACTGTCCACCAAGGAAAGGTCTTTCAAGTTATAGAAAATGACCAACATCAACATGCCAATGTCATTTCAATGGATTTAATTAGAATAGTCAGTTAATACAGTAAAACAAACTAAATAAAATTAACAATACAGCTTTAATAGGTCTGTTGTCAAAACTAATGATCATCTTGTTCAATTTGTTTTAGTTAGGATGTGTGCTTTTTGCATGAAGTCAAATATCATGTCACATTTATATGCAATAGTATTAAAAATGCTTTGTTGTGTGCAAACAATCAGACATCTGTGTGTATGTATATTGGTTCAGCTAAAATAAATGACATATTTTTAAGATTTTTTTTATTGAAAAGTTAACACAGTCTCTTAGAAATTGAAAAATGCACAATATTTATAACAAACATTGATACATACATAGTTATTGTTCTGCCATAATTAGAGCAAATAGAAAAATAAACTACAGATAAATAAATTCGTTTTTTATCAAGCTATGCCTAAACGTATTCACTGAGTATAAATATAAATATTTCACAATGAATAAATATGACCCCGGACTGTGTAATTTATCTAGTTATCAAATCTAATTCTGCTCATTTTCAAAGTCAGATTTACATTATAGTCATGAAAGAATTTCAGGTAGTTGATATTCAAATTAAAATTTTCAGGGAATGTTCCAATTTTTGTAAATGCAAGAGTGAATGTTTTTGAGTTTAAATACTGCACAGGTTACATCTTTATTACACACAACTCATATAAAAATACATACAAAATGTACATTTCACCAATAAGTTACATAAATAAATTACATTTACATGTTCCAGTGACCATTGATATTGCTGCTCATAGAAGCACCACAATAAAGTTTAAAACTAACTCTACTGATACTTGGCATTTACTCGTAAGGAACAACTTTTACAACAGTTCTAAATGAAAGTAAAACGTTTGGCCAACGGAGAGCTAATGTGGTTTTTTGATTACACAAAGACAGTACATGATGTTTCTTTTGTTCCACACTCAGGTTTAGATTTCACACTTAGGGACTTTATTGTGTTTAAAAAGCTGATTCACATTTTGCTGATCTATTTTTTTTTTTATGCAGTGCTATCATTGTAGAATAAGAGTGAAAGTCTGTATGGCAGTAATGCGGGTTGGTTTTGCTGTAATGTCGACTTTAAGAGGGGTAATGTTCCTCTGTCAGCGACTGGTTCAGTCCATTATACTAATGGTGTTTTTAAGGTGCTCCAGTCTGGATTCGTGTTTTGTCTTTCAGTTGTAAATATTCCAGTAGATATCAATTCTGTGTTAACTTCCAGAAGAGTAAAATCTTCAGCGTTTCTTGGCAAGAAACATGTGGCAAGTTTTCTTTGCAGAAAATGTTGTTTCGTAGGAAAATAAAAGCCTATTATTAAGCAATATTTTTGAATAAATGTATGTTTATAAATTAAGAGCAATGATTATTGCAATATGATTTAAGGAGCCTCGAATACTACAAATATATGGTGTCTTTTTGTTTGATGCTGATTTTAAATAAAAAAGTTTTACCTTTTTTTAAATAACTCACTACTGTCACAGTAGAAATAAGTATACATTAGGTTTTACATAAAGTTTATGCCAAGTGAAATTTCTGAATGATGGAATGATCTGTTGTTCAGTAGAAAAATCACATTTTCTTTCTTTCTCTGTTTATGCCTGACGATTTAAAAAAAATCTAGTTCTTAATGTGACTGACTTCAAAAGAGTTTTGTGCTTCCAAAAGCTTCGGCATTATTCAGCCTTGTGGACTGACACTGGCTGTGTCTGGAGTTTTACATCATCTTATCAGTCACGTTGAGATCATAATCAATTGTCCTCAAAGAATTAGTGGCAGGTCTAGATCAGTGACTGTAGTAGTTAGTGACAGTAGTTTGTCTGCTATCGAAGAGTTTTTTTTTTTTTTTACTTCAATACGAGCTGCCGCACAGTTCTCTGGATGTTAAACGATATCCGTGTTTAACCTCTTCTTTTCGAACTCCGCTTGAACTGGAGACTGAAGGAAACTAATCTTACACTCCTGTTGTCCTGAGAATCGCCTCCTCGTCCGACAGCGGTGAAATGGGTAATGGTGGGACGGGGGCGGACTGCAGTGGCACTGAGCGGATCGGTCTTGGCACTGCCCACACAAAACGAGCCCAGCTGTCAGTGCCACCACTGCTAAGGTCATGCCACCCAGCACCAACAGGACGATGAGCTGTAACTCTGACATTCCAGACGCCCCGTGTGGCGTCACCACCTCCTTCACTGAAATTTTAAAAGAGCGCCTCTCGACCCCAGGAGAGGACGTGATGTTAGAGCCATTTTCCCTGTCCTGCTGGCCACCACCTCCACTCCAGCCGTAGCCACCCCTGTACGGAGCAGCTACCTGGGTTCCCATCTCCCAGACCGGAATCTCGCAAGTTCTTCCAGTGTACCCCGAGAGGCAAAAGCAATGAAAGGTGGAAACTCTATCTACACAACGTCCTCCATTGAGGCAAGGTCGGTTCACACAATCATCCAGGTTGATGGTGCAGAAACGGCCGGTGAAACCAGCAGGGCAAAGGCAAGAGAAGCGGTTCACGCCGTCTAAACAGGTGGCGCCATTGGCACAGGGTCTCATCAGGCAGTCGTCCATGTTGGTCTCGCAGCGGGGTCCGGTAAAGCCAGCCAAACATCGACACGACAGTTCTGCTGCGAAACCTCCCAGATCTTCACACAGACCACCGTTCTTGCAGGGCGACCTGAAGAAGTGAATGTTTGCAAACGGAAAGCTAATGAATCATCTGAACTGAAACAATGAGAGGAAAGTCACGGCAGAGCTCACGTCCCTGCACAGCTTTCAGTTCTTTCTGGTTTCTTTTGTGGAGCTTATTTTATGCTAAAACACACTCAACAACACAAGACTCTCTGGCCACTTTCAGAATCTGGTGGTTTATTACAGAATTTATTATGGAATTGGAAACTACCTAAAAAGTCATTTTTTATAGTTGCATGGATGCATTGAGAAATAAGCATGAACACATTTGCTATTTAATAGAGTGACGCACAGCTCTGTTTCCTTGGAAACCACTCAATGGGATTTTTTTGTTGCGAATGGAATGAGTGTGTTTAGAGGCTTCACTTGTTTCTTGAATTTGGAAACTAACTAGAAGTTCAATGGAACTGGTTTTTGATTAGGGCATGGTTTCAGTTTCTAAGGAAAGCATGACATTAACTTTTGTTAAGTGTCTGAGAAATGTCTAGTTGGGCAATTTCTTGGCATATTTGTTTTAGTGATTTTGTGCAGCGTTCATGGTTGGATCCATGCTGAATGAAACAGGGTGACAGACTCAAATGACTACAAATCAAGAAAACGCTTCACTCACTTTCTCTTGTGGCAAGGCCCAGTTTTCAGTTCACAGTCTCGTCCATGAAAGCCATCAGGACACAAGCAGTTATACTCTCCCGAGTCACTCAAGATGCATGTCGCCCCGTTTTGACATGGCTGCTCTCTGGAGCACACGTGAATATCTGCCAACACAGGGAATATCTGTAGTAAGATGCACCGATGAAAGTGTCACATCCAGACATGAAGAGCCAATCACCTTTGTCACAGAATCTGCCTGTCCACCCGTCTGTGCATGTGCACTGCCAGGGCTGGTGACACGTGCCATGAACACATCCGGGCATTTGCACACAGTCGTCACATCTTGGCCCTTCCCAACCTGGATCACACCTTTCAGAATGATGAAGATGTCACATACAGCAGACACCAGCTTTACCATCAGTCAAATGTTTCATTTGTAAGAGAAATTCTTCATGCAAACAGTGAAAGTCTATTTCTCTGTCTCTGGCTACAATGTCTTGTCTGTTTTGCAGTATTTACACGTTTAATTGTCAGTTGCTTTGTGTGTTATGGTTTTAATTTATCTGTGGTTCCACGTGTTCCAGAAATATTAGTGGGAAGCTCTGAAGTGGAAGTAATGTGCAAAATCACACTATTCACAACTGAATTCTCTCACCTGCAGTCACCATTTTCTGCACATTTGCCATGGCCAATTTCACACGTGCAGTTACTGTCGGCTGGAGTCGAGGAAGGCTCTGTTGTGAAAAATAAATCTAAAGAAGCAGAAAGTATTGTATTATAGAGTATTGTTTATGCTAAGCACAAATAGTTTTGACACTTTGTTAATTTAAGTACCTAATCAAAATAAGTAAACTTTTTAGGTGATGGATTGATGGATGGTTGAGTGGGTGAAACATGTACCATGTTTTTCACTTTGCTGTTCTTGGTTGGACATAGAGAGCTGTGTTTGTTCTGTGATAATAATTTGAAAAGATGTTTTACATGTTGAATTATGGTGTCTTTCTTTATTGACCTCTATCAAGTGAATCTCCCATTCTACCACCTCCCAAAGTTACTGTTGAACTGTGATGACAAGACAACTGAATTGCCTGAGACAATTAGATCTTTGTGTCATGTGCAGTGTCCCGCTGGAAGATGCCAACAAAAGATGGTTTCCTGCTGTCACTGAGAGACAGCCATAGACAGCAAGAGCTTTCAGGCCACCGGTTGGAACTACAACGACCTAGTGTGTGCTCCTGAAACATCCTCAACATCACCATTGAGATGCAGAAAACATTCAGACTTACGAGACACACAAACATTTTATCAACCATCGATCGTTTAATTTGGATGATTTAACATTGCTGTATCAGTTTTCTGTTCATTTTTTACAGTGTCTTCTGCTGATGCAGATTTTTGCCTTGTCTACTCTGACAAGGCATCTTAATCAATACATTCTAATACAGTTTTGTACTTCAGTTTTGGGAAAACTCAAAGTATTAGAGAGTAGCACAGAGTGTACCATAGAGACCTGTGAGTGACAGCGTGGTATGTTTATTGGGTTTGACTTTTATATTAAACTTGTAACGACTATTACAGTAAATAATTTGAGCTCCGATTTCCATCATCACATTGCTGCAAAGAAGTGATTTAGCAACCTTAGCTAAGCTTGGCAGAGCTAGGTTTAGCATGTATGTTGGCGCGTGTCTGTGGTGATGGGCACGAGGGGAGCGTGTGCGGCGGGGCAACAGGAATGTTCTCATGTCTCCGCCCGTATGAGCTTTGCCTGAACACCTCAAGAATTCAACTTTGCCCAGGGCCCAACCCCGGCAAGCCTTCAGTCCATACACAGCCACATCGTGTTTAAGAGAGCGTGTCACGTTTACTATCCTCCCCATTACACTTTAGTGTTTTAGTCAGTAAGAAGTCTCCTTTTGTCATGCATGCTCACTTTAAATCTAATGAGTATCTGGATTAGAACTATTATGTTAGACATGTGTAAACTTGTTTTTTGATGGAATGGTGGCATTTTTGGTGTAATAAACTACCGTTTTACAGTTTGTGGTCAAATCTTTCAAGTTTTTTGGCAACTTCTCGGATGGAATAGACTTCATTTCTAAGAACAAGGATAGGCTTGTGGAGTTTCATGAAAGTTCTCTATTTCTCGCTAATTTGAGCGTTTGATTGACACCCCACACATGTGATGCTCCAGATTCTCAACCTGCTCAATTATCCTTCTGACAAAAAGAAAACACATTGTACCATTAAAACACAGGAGTGACAGTAGCTGGAAATGGGTATGTCTATATGCTTTAGTAGACTTTGCACCAAAAACCAGACATTTACATCTAGAAAGGTTATTTTAGCAATTAGCAATGTATATTGTGCATTTCTGCTTAGTTTAAAGTTACTGTCATTGACAAAAACTGTTCTTTTCTTTCAAAAATAAGAACATTTCAAGTGACCACGCATTTTTGAACGGTAGTGAGTGTGTGTGTCGCGCAAGTTTAAAAATGCTGCAAAAACAGGGTATTTGATGACCACGGAAAAAGAAAACCATAAAATAGATGGATAGACAGGAATAAAGATAGGGAAGATGATTATGTAGTGAGACGCAATTGAAAAAGAGGGGCAAGGAAAGAAAATAGAAGACAGAGGTGTGAGAAAGAATATTTATATACAATGAAAATTAAAAAAAAAGATATTTCATAAGATATTTGAAATATTGGGCTTACACTCAATACAAGTAGAGTAGAAAGTTCTAAACCTCTAAAATCTATTGAATAAAAGGGACTATAATAAAGCGTTTATCACATTAACTTTGGGCATACAGTGAGAATCACAGTATTAGCAATGTGCTGAGGTGTATTGAACGTCTCTTTTAGATACTTCCTGAACGTATCTTGACTGCATCTCGGCATAGGATGAAGAGGAAGATGGATGTGTGCTAATGATATTTTGTGAAGCCCAACACTGTATACATAAAACGTCAGGTATAAAAGCTTTGTTTATAACGGTTTTTGTCTGTATTTGTACAAGCATGTGCTTCCAACTTCACACCTTGCTTTATCCGGTTTAATGCAGTGGACCACAGCATTTTTTCCAATTATGAACAATAGCCTGGTCTTCCGCCGCTGTGTGTTTGCGGGGAGAGGGCTGAAAGCGCGTTTACCACAGCAATGCGACAGGTGCTCCCAGCGGCTCCATCTCGCGGCCACCTCAATGCTGGACTTCAGTGAAAATCAGCGAGCTAAATTTATTCCTCTCGTGAAATCCTATATTCCCTTCCCAGAGCCCCCCGTTGACACACTCAGCGCCTTGGTGCCATTGAAATACGCAGGTATGGGTTTCCCTTCGGTTTCCAGTCCACAGACCTCAGACTGCACAAGCAGTTGGAGTGAAATCAAAGGCGTCTGAGGAAGAGGCAACCTGATCTCTGTCCAGCCAATGATTGTCCAGAAACACAATTAGTCCGGACAGACGAGCAAGAACCGTTTACAGTCCTATGAGACACAATGCCTTGTGAAAAGTTGAGCTAAATAAAGGATAATAAACACTCTTCCATGAGCACTGCTCAACCGCAGGGCAGCTATAAACGGAACAGAGGACACTGACAACAAGGAGGTGTCAGAAACTGATGATTCCTCACTTCTTATTTCACACTTATTTATTGTCCGCTGACATTCGACCGTTGTGAATCTGTTTGTTACACCTGACACATTGACTTTTGCGGATTTGCTAATTCACAGATGAATTGCATTTCCATTTGGATGCTTTATTTTACATTGTAGTTATTATTTTTTTTTAATCATTTTGTTTTATATGAATGGTGTTAAAGAAGTAAATCACAGTATATTTGTTCTTATCTTGGTATTGAGAGCCAAACACGATCAGTCAGTCGAGAGTGATGGGCGACTATAATCCAGGAATCTGGATTAGACCCTGAAACTGAATTGGATTGAGATGGTGACTGGTCAAACATTCACAGTTTCTCATGGTCTTTGATGGAAGAACTGTCAAAGTTCAAAGCAGTACAAGCTGTTTCAGTACAGACACATTTTCATCAGGCTTTGGACTTAGGTTTGGAAGATTCTGCCTGTCAGAAGTGGTTCCTGAGAGGTTCAATGATAATCGTGTTGTGTTGTAGAGTGCAACAGATGAGAAACAGGCATTAACCCTCAAGCCTCCAGACACGTGCCAGACACACGCTGAACAACTGAAACACAGATTTGTTTCAGGGAATTTCTTGGATAAATATTGGACAGACAAGTAAGCCACAGAGGAGCCGTGAAAAGCCTCTGGACCGGGGCTAATGTCCACTGTTTATCTGGACAGTTGGCAACAACTGCGTAAAGAAATTCAGACGCCCTTGTTGCCAATTTGGTATTTGCATTTGGCATAGCCATAAATAACAATCTCTTTTCCATTTTGCCCATGCTTTAATCATTTAGCAATAAAGCTATGAAAGCTGCAAAATGTAAAAAAAAAAAAAGATACACAACCATTTTACTGTACGAAGACTGAAAAACAAACAAACAAAAAACGAAACAAACAAAAAAAAACATTGCATGTAGTAAAATGTAATAAGTACCTCGGGATTCACAGTTACATTGTAACAGTGTAGAGTAAGCGCACAGCAGCAGAACGGCGAATAAAACCATAGTCACAACTGATCTGAAAGCAGAGAAAACACACTTAAGTACTGTGAAGATGTTCCTCAGAAATTAGAACAACGCCTGACCAGAGAACCGACTTAATCATTTATCCGAACTCAATAATTAAACAGGCTGAATCTTTGATGCTGGGCATTTACAACTGCCTTTCCCTTGTCCACGTCTTGTTCGTCTGTTTTCGACTTTGTGAACATAATTGAAACAAGAACATGTCTAGTAAAAACTTTTCATCTTAAATTTGGACCACCAGTTGGCACTTTCATCTACTGCGGCACATTACAACTACAGTACATCGTATTTAATTATTGTATAAATAATAAATACACTTGATTCAATTATTCAGTAATGTTTGTAAGATTACATTCTAGATGTCTAGAGGACTTTCAGCTGTTCTAGTTTTCTTCTAAAGGCGATCGGTTCACAAGAGAAAGCAGATGCGTAACATAGCTCCAGATTCACAGTGTCATTTCTGTTATTAACAAATGCTTATCATCCTGACCTTATGATAAGAACACTGAACACAAACAGGACATGAAAGCATAATATGCTGATATCTTCAAAGCTTGCATAAACTCTATTAATGTATGTTTATAAGCTGCTAAACACATTCCAGATGTTTTGCACCTAATCTAAATGAGTGTCAATTATCTAGATGATCTAAATGTCCACCTTACAGTATGACGAAAGTCTTTCTATGCTTTAGGTAAATTAACAAGCCTATACATGCCAAAATAGATGGATGTGATTACATCCTGTCTTTGACATTGTACACAAGGAGTCCGTGTAGAATATACATGGATATCTTTTCAATACTCTAAAAGCCCTGGAGTTAATGGAGTGTGTAGGTTGATTTCCATGATGTGTCAGTAGATCCATGTTTTCAGAGAACCACATTTAACAAAAAAAATATCTGATAGTTCCATTTCACGATTGGTGTCTGTCATTGCTGTATTCTACATCAATTATCGCGTCTGCCCTCGTGAGATTCATGCGTTTCATTAATGTGCATCATGCCAGACGTGGAAGAGACCCTGGCCATCATCCTGATGAGAACATCTTCACAAAACCATAATCGATCACGGAAATGCATCCACAAGTTTTGAAACATATGTTGCTGCAGTACAATCATATTAGTGCACAGTCATTTCAATACACGTTTTAATATGAATGCTTTATATCCAAAATAAATATCCAACAAGTTCAAAATAAACCAACATAGGACAAACATTCTAGTTCGAATTCTAAATAAATCTTTGTTTAATTTATAACAATCACTAATTTATGATTATCCACAATAAATATTCTTTGTTTATATCCAAATCACTGTCTAATTTTCCATTCACAAAATGAAAGTGAACTGTTTTGCACGTTAATACTGTATTTGTGCTCCCAATTCCAAAGGATATTTTAATATCTCATCCATTAATCCATGTACAGTATTGTGCATTTTAGCTATCTATAAATCGTTCCAAAAAGGCAAGATAAAACACAATCACATTCACTGTGGAAAGGATGTCACACACCTGAGCGAGCCGGTGGCGTCTCCGGTAGTATTGAAACCTCAGGTGATGGTGAACGCGCACAGCAAGCACAACTTCACTCTTCAGTCCAGCACAAGCAGGAGCTGCCTGGAAGTGAGACAGGTTTTGTTGATAGAAGAGCTTGTTTGTAGAGGCAGAAGGTTCCACCTCCTCACTCAACAAGCCAATCTGCCCAAGGACCGACTCTTAAAGAGACAGGCTTCACTTTCCAAACACAATCCCTCATGGACAAGGGATGAGAAGAATAACAGTTCAATCAAAAGAACAATCCTGCTGGTTAAACAAGGATTACTCATCACACCCGTGGCTCAGTTTGGAATCATCAGAGTTTTTGTACTGACGTGCTAAAGCCAGGAGTACGTTTTTGACATTTTGTTTGTGATTGTCCATCAGAAAAGCAGTGTGGCAGAAAAGCTGACAATTGCAGACTCCTTTTTTTTTATTTGCTGTTGCTGTAGCGACAGACAAGGCTCCTGATGTGCCCACACGGTTCCTCTGCAGGCAGTGGTGTGGAGAGGATCAGTTTTCAGCAGATTATCTCAACAATATCAGGCCTCTGGAGCATTCGAAAACAGGCATCTACACGTCCACACCAGTGTGACAGCAGACTGTGCACATGTGTTTCAACTTTCTTACAGGCAGATTAATGGACTGCCGTGACTGTCCTGCCAATGTTTTCTCTGAATCCAGAAACCAACATCAAAATCAAAATCAATTTCTGTTTTTCCACATTTGAAACTGCGTATAGCTCATGCAGATCTGAGCTTTTGGCTTCAAGCCTCAGGCAGATTGGTTGGTTTGGTCAAATTTTTTGTTTCGATTTGATTGTTTTGGTCTGGTCATTTGTTATGGTCTCAGGTTGTTTAGTCTGATTGTTTTGGTCTGGTTCTTTTGGATTGATTGTTTTGGTCTGATCAAGTGTTTTAATCTGGTTTCATTTGGTCTGGTTGTGCATTTTATTTTTTGTTTTTAAATTGTTTTTTGGTTAGATCTGATCAATTTGGGGGTTGCTTTGGTTTTTTTTTGTTTTTGTTTTGTTTTGATCATTTGTTTTTGGCCTGATCTTGAGATTTTGTCTGATTGTCTTGGTCTGAATTTGTTCAGCTTCAAGTTTCATAGTTTACATTTTGAAACTGTAATTCTAATTTTATTTAAAACACAGAGATGATTTTGTCTCAGTTTGAACGTTATAATAAAAATAGTTAAAATAAACTCAAACGGAAGTAGTGCAGATTTACCCAGAAACTGAGTCGGGAATTTGTTCTCTTCAATTGATCCAATGTTTTTTCAGAAATAAGTACATTTTGCTACTGTTTGCCTTGACTACTTGTGTAGCATATATCTGGAAGCCATGATGAGGAAGTGGCACCATTACAACTAACTGTGACACACTGTCATCTGACTCCCGGAGGAGAAGCTATTCTATTGGGTTCCAGAAGCTTATGATGACACTTTGTGAATCGCAGAGAACGTCATGCTCATTTGTAATTGTCAATGGCCTCATGTTTATGTTGAGATAATTGTGAGACCATTATTCAAGCCATTCATCATTGGGAATTTAACACACATTTGAGTGTTTGTCCTGCTGTGGCTTGATTATCACGTTTGTGCTGAAAGTGCCACGAGCGATTTCTGATCAAAGCTTGAATCCGCTGCAGCCCAGCCATTATGGCCTTTTAAAAGAGTGGATTTTCATTTCAAATGGTGCATCAATCTCACTGTGATTATCTACTATTGTGCTTGTTGCTAACTGAAGCTCATTCAACCCGTTTTTTCAGTCAAAAGTGGCCTTATTTTCTCTGTGATCTTATTTTAAATTTCAAGTTTCTGTTTCTGTCTGGGAAATAAAATATAAATGTGATATTGCCAGCATTTTTCTCTACTGAAGAGGACACTAGATGGATACCTTGGTCCCTTCAGGCCTTTTTAAGGTAATAAAATCTAAGCTTTTTCAGTCTTTCAAAACCAGCATTTTAATCACAATGTAAAAAAAATGAATATTTACTAGGCACAATAATCCAAGCTTTGCTAATAGTGAATATTGCATAAAAACAGTATATGTTCAATGATACAAATTGACACACAATGATACTCTTTTTGGGAATCGAACCAGTCAAATTTAGCTTGGTTTTTGAGATTGAGTCCACAAACAAAAGGAAACGTAAAAAGTATGTTCTTTCGCAGATGCCTCTCCTAGTGTAGACAGGTAAATGTGCCGTGTTGTCATAACGCTGAACCTTTGTCTGCAGAGATGTAGACACCACATCTTTCCCAAGCCGTTTTTTAAGATAAAGCCCCACAAAGACACTCTTGTGCTTCTTCCTGGTTTTCTTGTGTGTTCTTGTTTTGCTTAAATGGGACTGATAATCATGCATTTTTGCATCAGGAATGTAAATATCAACAGTTTCTTAATGTTGCAACTCTCATAGCCTGATCTGGATTGCAGCGTCTTGCTGTTTTTGTGAACGCACGAGAAGTGGGTGTTTGACAGCTAGAGCTTCCGGGACGATGAGTGTGTATGTGATGGCTTTAATATTCGTGCTGTTTCTGTAGTGGCTTGAAAACGCAAGCATTTTAGCGTCTTTAAAAATAAAATAGATCCAATATATAGTTTAATACAGATGGGCCTATATGTAGCATCCTTCAAAGACCACTAATGTTTCAAGCAAAGTGAATACTTACCCCATATATGGTCACGGCGATCTGTGTTACTATAGCAACAGAGAAACGATGCTTTTTGTATTCATCCAGTGGAACAATATATGAAATAGATTAGCTGCCTATGGTTGAAGGGAACTGTGCATGAAGTACATCAAACGCTCATCAACTAAAAAAAAAAAAAAAAAAATCTTAATATTCCCTTTTCTGGCAAAATTCAAAATGACCCTCACTATTCATTTATTTGTTGCTATTCAGAGAAACACATAAGTGTATTTGTGTTTACACAGCAAGAGTGAGAAAGTAGACTATGATGTCAGAGTTTTATTGCAAACTGCTGGTATTTATGAACTCCTTTTACAACCGTCTGATGATTTTCAATCCATCCAGACTGCAGTGCAATGTCATCCAGCAGACAGACGTCTTGTAGTGAACTTCTGATAATTGCCTCCGAACATTTGCTTTATAATAAATTTAGGCAATGTTTTGCTTCAATCAATGTTATCTAATAACACAAGCACCATCAGTAATAAAACAGGTTTTAGAACATTAGCCCAAATGTAAGTCATATTATAAAACTTTTTTTAAGATGAGACAGCACTATTTTCTGAGCTAAAAAAAACTTTTGTGATAAAATTTTTACCAAATCAACTCTGTAAGTTTACTAAACCGGAGACAGTTGAGTTATGTAGGCATCATTTTGACTGGTCGTTTAAACAAAAATGGTTTGTTTATTAACACATCACGTTATTATGTGTTTTAACACATTATCACATTATATAATGTATTAACAGCAGAAAGTATCACACATTTGATTTTTGACTTTAACATTTCAGTTTAAACAAACTAAACCTTCTCTAACGCATGAACTAAAATGTATCTGAAACTGAATACATAAATACAATTTAGAGAGCTATAAAGTTCAAGAGAGCATCCCAATTCTGTTAAAAAAAAAAAATCCCACCTACTTTTTCTTGGTCTGTCTTGTATCTTGGTCTGTATTTCTTGGTCTGTTTAGTTTGGAGCCTCTGTTGATCTTCCTCCAGTGTTGTTTTCCATCCACAAGATGTGTCGCCTTCTCTCAACAGCTAATGAATGCTGGGCACTGTCTTTGAAGTTATTTCGGCATGTGTCTAAGTTGCAGACAGCATGAAGAAGGGGCTGCTTGACCTTCTCCTCACCCTAAACCTCCCTCACAGACGGAGGATGAGGCGGCGCTGGTGTCCATGCTCTTCACTGCCTCTCACAAGAACCCCATGATCCGTAGGGCACAAACTAGACTCGAGCATCTTTCAAGTGGGAGTTTTCCGTTACCGTATTTCCATGAATACAAGCACTTCTTTTATTCCAATTTTATAATCTCGAAAAGTGCTTGAGGGGTGCTTATATTCACTCATATCAAGTATGCACGGAAATATAAGATACCCATTCCGCAAATTTCAAGCCAAGGTGCCATCATTATAAATGGAAACACTTTGACATATTAATTATATAGAAATATTAGCCGCTACTCGGGTGGAGGATTACGTGGAGGAACAGAACTGATTTATATCAGGCTTCATTAGATTCTTGTGCTACAATACACGCACCTTTAGCAACGACATTTTATTATTAGCAGTGAAAGAAATATCAGAGAGAGAACTGCTTTTTGATATCATACCTCATCATCAACTTTTTATGATATCCATCATCATAGAGACCAGCAACTCCATACACCCACACAGATCACAAATGGTAGATTTTTGTTGCAACAGCTGACATATCCACAGAAACGCATGAAACACTGTATCGCCACACTACTCATCTGTAATTCCATCAAAATTGCATCGAAAGGATAATATGGACGAGGAACGCCATGCATGAAGAAAGAAAAACGAACAAATCACGCTTGTTTTTTCACTGAGCATGAGGTGAAGCATACCTTTTCTGAGCTTGTGGTTTTTTACCAACATGCTAAAAACTCAATTGTGAATTTTCTTGACTCAAGGGTGTCTGGTCTGGCTGCTTTTATGATTTGCGAGAGCAAGGATTGTAGCTGCTCTTGTGCTTATATTTGAAGGGTGCTTATGTTCGCGTTAATACAGTATATTGTATCTCACATCCGGACATGCTCCGTGGACAACCACTAGATAGGATTAACGTTATCTTTACAGTTTTTAATTTTTAAAAGCTTTTTCTTGAAGTTTCAACTTCAAAGCTGTTGAGTTTTGAAGTTCATGAAATAGGACTTTTCTGCAATTGTCATTTCAGTCATAAGCCTATTTCCAACTTAATTGTATTGTCATCATTTACACATTTTAACAGGGCACTGCGGATTATTGTTGCAAAGCAGAAACGTGCAATGTTTTTTGTTCCCTTTGATTTTTTTCCAGCAGCAAAATATCTGTCCAACCAATGAGATCAGCTCTTCTGTTTTATACATACCCGCATCTTCAATGATGAAACCAAGAGACGCTCAAGCACACATGTGAGGTTGAACATATCAAGATGAATACAGAGCTGCTAGTGTCATCAAGAGACAATAGATACTTACACTATCAAACTCTGCAAAAAAAAAAAATCTTAATAGATTGTGGCAAAATTCATCTGTGAAGTTCCCCCAGTGTGTACAGGACTTACTGTTTGGTAGAGAGGTCAATTGATTTCCTGGTATTAACAACCTGGATATTTTTTTTTTATTACAAAAGAACCAGTGTCTCAAAGTCCTCCTAATCCGCTTGACATTTGCCCGTGTACTGAGTGCCAATCCTTCATTAAGCTCTCTTCGGTAGGTGGAAGGGCCAAAGCAACATTGGTCGAAAGTAGACACAAACAAAAGCAGACAACCATGTTAAGATTAAAGGCACGACACACCAAAACACAAAAAGTGTCCTGGATCCCAAAAGCCTGATTACTTAAGTTGAGACATGAGCAGGTTGGAAGGTTTTGCATGGACATTAGATATTTGTTTTGAAATACAATCCCTTGCAGTTCATTATCACCCTTCTTCCCCTCTCCCAGAGAATTCTCCATAGCCAAGGTGCCATAGCTCGGTCGCTTCTCTCTGAAAGTGATAGGTCCAACTATTCCACTGCTGCAAGTGCCCTCAGGATTCTCCCTGTCCATGATGTGATAGCACCGCGGCCCAAGGGATGTGATCCCATTGTTGTAACCTAATCTCGGATCTCATTGTTACTTTTATCGAAGGCAGAGATGTGTGGTCTGGAAGGTTAATTCTGTGACTTTTGAAATAGCTGATGGTTGAAGGGTTGGGAGGTTGCACATTTAGCTGTATAGTGCAGCTGCGAGATGCCTTCCCTGGATGCTTGTAATCTGCACACATTGCATATACAATGCACCCTCTCTGGACTAGAAAGCAATCCGTCAGGAGGCTTGAAGACCTTGATGGCTTTAGTATTGAATGACTCTGATATGTGGAACTGAGGTGCATCCCCAGCCACCTGGCACAAAATGCTTGCCTGTTTATGCAGGGATAATAATGGAGCTGAACGGCCTGCATTCCCTGCTAACGGCAGCCTTGACCCCGGAGCAGCTGAGGCTAGAGAAGAATACAATGGCCTCTGGGTATTTGAAACCCCGAAGTCCGCGAATGTCAAGAATATACACACCCTTTTGTGTGACTATTATGTGTGAGCGGGATCATTCTACCCTACATATCCTGCATTCATGCGGCCTTCAAACTGAACCTAGCACGTCATCCAACACAGGAAATATAGTTTTGTTTTTGTTCAGTCGTCATAATTTTCCAGACATCACTTGTGACTTTTTAGCCAATCTTTTGCTGTTCAGATTATAGAGTCTAATTGGGAGATTTCCTTAACATATTCCTGTGTCTTTCTTTGCTGTTTGCAGCAGTGAATGTTGTTGGACAGGGAGAACAAAGTTTTTGAATGCATGAATAAAATGTCAGCCGCTTTTCATGAAAACATATTCCAAGTGTAGACATCTCTATAAGAAATATATGTGACTTATTCAAACATGTTTCAGATTGTCCTGAAGCAATGTGTTTGTCTGGCCGTGTGACATGCAGTGATGTTTTTGCATCAGAAGTGTAACTTGAGCTATCCTTAACAAGAATTGTTACAATGTATTGATTTATGGTCGCAACGTACTTGACCGTTTTAACCCGACGAGCTCCTGGTGCCACTCAGAGACACGATTCCATGCACAAGCAGCAACAGTTGAACTAACAAAATGTATACACACTGTAAAAAATTCAAGGTTCAGTTCACTCATAATTTATAGCAAAACTTTCTTGAGTGAAGTTGAACTAACAAATTTGTCAAATAGTGGACTTGTCACCACTTTTTAAAGATTGTTTAACATTTATATATTGAATGTTATTTTTGAAACATTTATTTTTGAAGAATTTAATCAAAAATACTAATTCTTTTGTTGAACCAGGTTGAAAAAATAACCTGAGTGTTATCTACCCAGTCCGTTACGTTCATCATGGTCTTTTTGCTCGTCACTCAGAAGATAAGAAAGACAACCTGGCTTAACCTTACATAACAATTGCACGCGTTAAGATTGTTCACTAAAAACGCCTTTGAAGAAAATCCATTTCACACCAACTTTCAATCTTTTGACATTCTTTCCACAATTTGTCTGAACTTTCAGTGAAGCAGATAAACAAGCAGAAATGTCATGGGAGGAATGGAATGATCTTTGCTAGAGCGTGACAAAGGCTTCGTCTGAAATCGTCAGCAATCCGGAGTAATAGACTTCCTCCAGATCAACATCACGCATCTCTTTTGCATTCACAAGTCATCATATTCACATAACTTCAGTGCAACCCAACGCTGCCGAGCACCTGTCTGTCCATACGTCTCGCTGTTATTAAATGATGATGCAGATGTGAGAGAGACGGAACTCTGAATGCTGAATAATTGCCACAAACACTCTTCCACTCGTCACGGAGGACGTGCGAGGAGATGAATGTCAGATCTCTAGTTTCACAAGATACACAATGTGAACAACCTCCGACCGCAACTTTAATCAGCTTCAACTAATGGATTTCACCAAAAGTAAAGCAGGTATCAATTTAACCATATAACTACGGTAATTACAATTATTACCCTTAATCCTGACGTTGACCTGAGATAATCCAGACCTCAAGACACACAAGATTGAAAAAAATGACTGTTGTCCTTGATAAGACACCAAACCAGATCAAGATCTGGAATATTCGATCAAAGTTTAATTGCATTTCAAACACATCTTGCAGAACATCTACTGGAATTCTAACTCATAAACATCAGACTTTGGTTTATGGATGAGTATAGACAGAAACATACAATATAAGTACAATTTCACATGTAGAAGACCTCACATAAAAGACTGAAGTCGTCTCTGACTACGTATGTGTATAATTTATCTTATAGTTATAAAGTGTGAGAATTGATGTCCTTCATTCTCCTGTCTGCTCGAAATAACAGTGTTTCCTCAGCAAGTGTTGGTGAGAACTGAGAAGTGGACGCAGGTCTTCTGGAGATCTTCTCTGATGTGTTCTTCTGAAGAGCCGCCTCACATCAGATGCACATCAGACACCGGATCTCTGCCACTTAAGGTGGGGGGAGAAACATCGTGAATCACTCCTACACACTGAGACGATGCCGCGCTAAAGCCGGGAAAACACACACTCAGAACGAACGATGAGCCTCCAAAAGTCCAATGTTACATATTAAATGGTTTAAATCATTGTAAATTGTAGTCCGGTTATGGACTGATATTGGTTTTTTTTTTTTTTTTAGATTATTTACTAAATGACCACCTAAAATTGATTAAAGATTTTCTAATAAACCACCAAAATTAAGAAATGTTAATATGCTAGATTTGTATTTTAAAAAATCTTGCATAATGTCAAACATTGCATTTGCATATAAATCCTAAAGAGAAACCATCTGGGAAAATACGATCATGTGCCTATTAAGTCAAATTAAAAAGCGAGAACCTGCTTAATTCATGCACAGCTACTTGTGTGAAATGGCTACATTGTACATTTCCTGATTAAAACAGTGTAGTCCTATACATTTTTCCCATAATGCATCAGGTCGTCGTGTGGCGGCCACGTGGTGAAGGTGGTGAAATGAGATGCTATTTCCAGATTGACGTAGGGTTTCTTGGCCTTTGAAGTCTAAGTACTAGACGGTTACTTCTTCACCGATGCCGTCATCTGTCAACAACCGCATGCTGAAAGACGAGCATCTCTGCATCTTGCTGACTTGCACAACATAACCCGGTTTTCCATTAGATACGGTCTCTACGTTCAGACCAACTTCACAAGCCTTCTAAAATAACACGAGACCCCTTTAACAGTGGGACTCGGGTCAGAAGAAGAACGCCAGCTGCTCGTGCCCATGGTCCGCTGAAAGCAGCAGGCTTTACGTGTGCATTGTTCTGGACATGAAGCTTTGTGCTGGTATTGTCTTTCCTTGTGATCAACTAAGCTGCACTTGTGCTACAACCCACCGGAATGCAAAACGCCAAAGCTGGGGGTCCACGTATAGACTCGGTGGGATCGACCTATCAGTCATTGATGCTTGTAAAAATAGCTTGTAATTGTTCGGGAAGCAGCTGGCCACACGCCACCGACCAGGAACAAGCGGAGGAGACGGAGGGTTTGGTTAATGGGTGTTAATGGGTGTCTGCCGCCGTCTTCCAGCCTAATCAATCAGGAGCTTCTGTAAGGTCTGTTGAGGGTCATTAGCCGTGTGGCATTAAGTAATTAAAAGAATTATACATTAATAATGAAGAATTAGTCAAGACTATTTGGATGCTAAAGACGTGTGTCTGGTGTTTCCTTAATCAGCCCCTTCAGGATATGCATTGCTACAATTAGATGTTGCAATTGCTGCAGTTTAATAGAGCAGGTAAAGCTGATGAAGATTGTGGAGTTTGATTCCCAGGGAAAGATTGAAGATTAATGTATTGTGATAAAAATGGAAGTAATTTTGTGACTATATTAGGTGTTTGAAGCACTTTTATGGTATTATTTTTAAAATGGAATCAAACTCAAACGATTAGCTTTGCTGAACTTCTGTAAAAAAAATAATGAATTGTCGCCTCCTTGTGGCGATTCTTATTGTCACATTTTTTCTTTTACATTTTCATATAACGATGTTTGTAGTAGATTTGTAATCCATCAACATAGTCACATTTTATCAAACACACGTCCGTGAATTTACAAAAGTCTTAATTAAGAAACGAAAAACTTTGATCTGAAGAGTAAACTGCGCAGTCTTTCTTTTTTTATTACAAATGTGACAGAGTGTTTTTAGAAAAGGAGAAAGTCTGATGACAAATGGGCTTCTGGTGTACGCACGGATGTCTGGAGCTTGTGCTCTTTCATGCATTGGTGAAAGAGCAGCAGCTTTTCCCGCTGTGCCACAAATAGGTTTTCCAACAGTCCAGAAGCTTCTCCAACTGTGGAAAACAAACAGCCAAAGGGCCAGAAAGAGGTGGGAGGGTGGACGTGTGTGTCTGAAGCCGTGGCCCTGCGTGAAGCCTCGTGCTTCCTCGGGAACACTCCGGAACAATCTTTTCATGCTTGAGAAAAACCTGTGAAGAAGGGAAGAAACAGTTTGATTCAGCACTTTAACCATCTTCAGTTTATCAGGTGTTCTACACTCGACACGTTGTTTCTTTCTGGATGCTACAGTTGATATGCTTTTCATTCAAAAGCGATATGAATGTGAATATGTAGAATACTTGTACACAAAGCAGGAGTTACATGTGCGAGGATGTAATTTCGCAAAATTACAGAATTTGTTCAAATTTATGAACCATAGTCCTAGCCATTATCTTAACACCAACAAACAAATGAATAAAATGCAACAATCTTCCGTTTTTTACTTTTTCACACATGAGCTTTGAGACTTGTTGTAACTGTAAAAAGCACCTTACAATTGCACTGAACTTTAACATGCAATATTACTATTATTTAATCAAAGCTGAAGTTCTTGTTAAAGAGTTTTAAAGATGAATAAAGTGTGTGAAACAAAGATGTAAACCTGTGCTTATGCCGTAAGAATAAGATACACTTCCTCCAGAATCCTTTAGAATTCATATAGAATTTAGATCAGAACAAAGATAAATTCCATAATCAAAAGGCTCTGTAGGGAGGCGCTGTTTCCTCACAGCATGGATAAGGCAGGTTCGAGACCCAAGTCAAGTGTCTCTCGGATTCTGCTAGTTCAAATAAGGAAGCTTGTTTGGAGAGATACACTGGTGTGGACGAGTACAAGCGTCTGTCTGCCGCTCTGGTTCCTCATCAGTATTCATCTTGGACTTGACACGCCTGTCAGACGGAGGGCCGAGTGTTAAATACAAACAACATGGCAGCATCTCAGCCCACAGACCAAGGTGGAACTCTGATTGATTTTACCTTTAGATGCTGAGATACAAACAGCTAGAGACTCTTTATCTCTTTAGTGGCTAGAGAAGAAAATGGCTCGTGATGTGGTCTGTTTAGCGATACTGTCAGTTCAAAAAGAGAGAATGTGTCAATTGGCAGCATTTCAGGTTGCTGAAAATACTTTGTTTGTAACAGACTCGTGGCGAGCACAGATGCTGAACTCAGCCGGGATTCATTACAGACATAAACCACGTTCAGACAGCCAAAGTAGGAAGACAGCAGGGAGAAGACGAGACACGGATGTGGGCAGACGGATTCTGCATCTGTAATTGCTGATGGTTAATTATTTGTCTTTTTTCATCTCTGAGTCACAGGGAGCTGGAGTCTTCGTATCTTTGGGCCGGGACACAGAAATACATTTTTTCCACTAATAAATAGCAGAATATTTTTTTCCCAAAAAATCCATTTTTTTTTCTCAAACTCAAATGGGTTCTTTTTGGTTCTCGGATGGGCCAGACGTTACCATGTCGATTGATACTATTATATTAGAATAACATTTTGAATACCAGTAAGCTATTAAAAAGTGTTTCCTTAAAACGCAAAAAATATGATAAAGTAAACTTTTTCATAAATGTCCTGTCCAATAACTTTATATATTTAGAGTACAAAATTAGGTATGAACCTAATAATATTCTCTTGGATCAGTTGATTTAAATATGTGACACAAGATCTACTGTAACCTGAATGCTGCTCTGATAGGTAGCGTTAAAAAATGTGTAGGGGTTAATGAAGTCTGCATTTGTTTATTCCATAACGCTATACAGTGGCTGTTTGTTTAATCAAACGTTGTTAAAAAAGTTAAGAAAATATTTTTTTTGTGTTGTAGATCCACATTCATAAAAACGCATAAATCAATGTCTGTATCTCAGTATGGTTCAGTGAAGCTCAAAATAGCATGTTTAAAGTCATAGGTTTATTTTTACTCAATATTTTTTTTTTCTTTACAATAAAAAGATTGACCCCCCACCATTGCGTTTTGCAGCTGAATTATTACCAGTGTGCAATAGCACTTAGTAACAACACCTCAGACTCTCACAACATTTAATTAGAGAAAAGTTTATCATTGCTATTTAAAACACTTGTGGATTACTGGGAAGTGTCATCGGTAATAAAATCACCAGGCGAGGTTAAGATCGATCGCGGCATTCCTGCACTTCAGGACGCGCTGCCGCTAACGTCGCGTCGCGTCGGGATTCCTGAGGATTACCCGGCAGACCCCGCGGGGAAGATGGCGCCGAACGGGAGAAGATGGAGATAAACTTTCCCTGAGATCCGGAACAGTGGTTATCAACACCCACGATCCGCAATAACGCCTCAGTTTAGCACCCAGAGATAACGACGATAGCACGCAAGCGGCGGCGATCGAAGAGCGGGCGCGCGGGGAGCCTTCCGTGGTCGTTAGCAGGAGTGTTAGCAGCGAAAGACGCGGGCAAAGTTTATTCAGTTGGAGCGTCTAGATCGAGCCGAAGTCACCGCGCTGCGTTTATTCAGCGTCTTATCTCCAACACAGGTAAGAAGTTTGTCGATAAATCTTGTTTTATCGTCCCCGCGTCAAGAATCCGTTTTTATATCTTGTTGATTCGGGCTGCAGGTCAGCGCTCGGATGAACGGATAAACACACCCAGTCACACGCAGCCGTCGTTTCTTTCGAACCGGACAAGGGGAAATAATTTATCCCGCGGGCACCGATAAGCGATCAACGGAGCTTACTGATCTAAAGTGTCGCGTTCTTGCGTGACCACTGCTTCTGAAAATGAAAACCATCGGAAAAGCGGTGCACGTATCTTTCTGTCCGGGGGGGTTTATAGACCCATATTAAAATTACATCTTCCGTGTTGAGATAAGAAATACCCGAGACAGTCGTTTACTGCATTTGGCGGATCGATCTTCATCATTGATCGCGTTTCATTCTGGTTTATTATGGGTTATGATGTTCTCAAAGCGGCCGGATTAGTATTGTATTCACACCTACAGTCGGAGGATTGTGTTCGGATGTGTTCAATGCGGTTCAAGAAGAACCGAATCGATCTCGCGGCGATCGATGGCAGTTTATCTGCAATAACTCGTGTCGCTCGTGATGTCACGCGCAGGTGTTGAGCCCGCGAGTCATCGTACTCACGACGATACCAGCAACGACGTGATTTGTTTACATCACTTACTCTCTTTAAACACACACACACACACACACGTGCCAGAGTATGCTACTAAACCTTCACATCATGCCACTCATTATCGCCAAGAGGCGTGTGTGAGATAAATATGCATGATGCATATTTAAAATGTACATTGATTTAGATATTAACTGTCTAATGTAAACATTTGTTGTTTCATATAAAGGAGAAAAGTGATTTTCTTATATTGGTTTTTAAATGTATTTTTATACCATCATTTTGTTGTTACTGTTGAATCTCCAGCGATTGAATAGACTTGGTCAGTGCATTATTTTCTCATTGATTTATATCTGTTTCTATAAGGCCAGACCTATTTCAGTGTTGGGATTGATAGAAAGCCGAAGCGTCGCTAATCCAGCTCCGCGTAAAGCAGATCAGCATCCTGATGTCATTGACAGATCTGGCCAAAAACCTGAGATGCCTGAAAATGCTAGCAAGCACTGGTGACACGGTCATTATACAACCATAATCACACTCTGATTCTAGAACAGTTCTCGTCTCACGTACTCAATTCATGATTGAGTGATACTGTGATACACTTTATAATAGGATGCACATTGATTACACCTAGGTATTTTAGATTTTGAGATTTTCATGCATAGTTAAGAGATGAATGTTATCATTCAGTGATATTTAATGGAAAGTATTAAACAAGTATTTTTCATTTTTTTGTGACAGCCTTTTTAGGTTTGTTTAAATGAGTAATGTGCAATGCTTCACTTTGTTTGCAAACAGCATCAATTTCTTGGTTGTGGGAATCTAGCCAATCCCAGCGTTTGTGGGCGGAGCCTGGTGATGTGTGGATTATTCAGATGTGCATATTTGTGGCCTGTGAGAGGAAGCCTGAACAAGAACAGTAAAAATCAAATACTGTGTGCTATTCAAAATTATGCCAAGATTTTCTTACGTTTTTTCACTCATGCCAAGTTAGCATCCGAGATTAGTAGGTTCAGTGAAGTTGAATGAGTGAGTTGAGCCAGTTGATTGTGTAATGTTGTCAGTACTCCAGCATGAACTAGAGACACAACCAATAAGTGAAGGAATTTAATGACAAGGCACACAATTGTGCCTTAATGTCAGAAAAATGTTGTCTTTTTTTTTTTTTGGACCTCATTAGTTATAATTGTCCAATTGTCAAAAGTTCAACAAAAACAAGCCAATGGTGTCATTTAGCATGACATTTCTCTTTAGATTTTTGTCCTGTAAAAATTACAAGTTGACAACAATGGTCTAAACCAAAAAAAATATTTGAAACCATGTATTTGCAGTTTAGGTTCAGTGTTGCTGAACACTTGTGGAACCTTCCGAATCCGGACCAGGATACGAATCAAGTCCAGCTCACTAAGCATTTCACTGTCCCTTGAAGTCATAATGATAAACTCACCTTGCTTTTTTTTTTTTTTTTTT
>CM051500.1:13286339-13322158 GCA_028031935.1 Paedocypris micromegethes
TTTTTTTTATAAATAATTATGTACTGCTAGTCAGGGCACAATAACACATTGTGTCAAAGTGCTACAAGCTAATCCAAACTAGAGTAGAAGTAACCATTACTGTAAATAATTCTATAAAAAAGAACATCACCATCCGAACCTGTGATCACGTCTGTCAAATAAATAATTAACAAAAAGAATGCATGTAAAACTGAAAAAAAAATCACTGTAATTTGTTTTAAAACTGTAATTGCAGTGATTGTGTCGGTCAATTTGAGGAGCAAGTTCAGTGTAATTAATAACTTCATCTAACCAGTAGCCTTTTCACACCCGAAAAGAACATGAAACTGACTGAATTGAGACCTGGAATCTTTGGCGTTCAATCCAGCACACGGCAGCTCTATTGAAGAACGACCTTGGCAGTGGAAATGGGTTTAGAATTTCAGATCGGCTCTATTCATCCTGCCCACGCGCGGCCTGCGAGCAGAAGCCGTCAGACAGTCCTCCGCTGGAGAAGCCTCGTCTAGTGTTGTCCGGAGAAACGGAAGCGGCGTTTCAGAATCAGATCTTTAGCTCTACCGCGTTTATTCAGGAGACGCTGATGGCCAGCAGATTTAGATGTCTGCTTTAAATGAATATTTTTGATTCTTCCATTAAAGATTAATCTGAGGGACGGAACGACGTCATGACGTGATGATATTTGGATGCTATTTGAATAATATTTGTGGAATATTTATTTTTTAAATCTCCAAAATGAGCAATGTTTTTTTTTATTTTTGAGATAATAGACTAGTGCAATGGGAGCAATGGGAACATTTCAGCTTTTTCTGCGGACTGGCTGGATTGTGCTGAAAGACTCCCGATTCTCTCTGACTTCTTTTGTTGACCAGTCAGGAGTGTTTTTATGTTTGTGTCTTGGATCCAGTTATCCGTGACCTGACACACACACTTCCAGTCGCTCCGTCTTTCTGTCCTCTTCTGTCTCTGCTTCAGAATTCTCTGATGTTCCTGTTTAATGCATAAATCCTTGGGTTTACAATTCCTTATTAAACTTAAAGCTTACATTGTTCTTTGGTAAGGTTATATAAAATAAAGTTTAGTTGTTCATTAAAAACGAAGCCTTAATCTTTGGGAAGGGTTTTTTGTTTTTAATTTATTAAAAAATGCACTAATTATTGTCAATCATGACTCTACTTCTATATACAAATGTAATTCTTCTCAATTGTGGGACCAAAGTTCTAACTATTCATCCATCCATTGTGTGAGTAACAACTACAGTAATTTGAAATTGTATTGCCGTCAGATTAAACGTGCAATTTCCAGAAGAATCTGATTCCTTTAAAGTAAGACCTGGGCATTGTCTGGCCCTGAGGCAGCCTAATGTTCTTGAAATCTATGGACAAAAACAATATCAAACAAATGCAGAAGTTTTTTTCTATTCACTTACAGGGGTTAGTTATCACCCAACTAAAGAAAAAAATAAATATAAATCACAAAATATTTGCTTTTCAGTGACAATTTTATACTTTTCATGTGCCGCCCAGAAGAAATCAAAAGTCAACCCCTGTTTTAAGTGATTCCAGGAGAATTAGATGCTGCATTTCGTTCCTTCACCTCTGAAATCCTCAGATTAGGCCGTGTTCAAGGCTCTACTGTTCATTCAGACACCTCAAGCTCCTCCGCGATGTAGTCTTTTCTTGCTTTTTCTTCTCTTCTGTGTTTTTTTTTTTTTTTTTGGCCTGCAGCGCTGAGAGAAACTGGGAAGTGTAATCCTCACTGCACATAAGCACCAGCTGCTGGGAAGAGCTTAGTGCTCCAGATCTCTCAAAAGCAGGTGGCTTCAGCCCATTTCTTCATCGGCCGGGCCGTAAAGAGCCCCGCAGACCTCAGCAATCGTGATCAAGCTCATCCACTTATTGTAATTGTCTTCCATCACTTCCTCTGTAACATCACGCCGGCAGAGCGTCTCGAGAGTGTCGGTCATCAGCCACATTTCATCACACTCCATATTTCAGCAGTTTCGTTTGCACACGTGCAGCATCATCATCATCAGCACTCATGCTCCAGCTTGATTTATCTTCGGCGTTGAGTGGACACTGCTCTGAACTTCCATAAAGCTACAGATGACTTTCATTGTCCATCTCATGTATGATGGCAGCTTTTTAAAACTTTGAGAAGGTTGAAGCCACCTCGGCCTGGACTTTTCGGTTGCTCCTGAATGGTTTCAGAGCATGGATTGTGGTGCTTTCATCTTTACATGAGCACCTTTACTACTTCTGCCCCTATTCGGCATTTTTGTGGAGTGGAATTAATGTCTTGCTTTAAATTGGTGCCGTTTTCTGATCTGTCACTGGCTGAAAGGTCGTGTTGGTGAACGGACTATTTCTGTCACCGTTGCCCGGGCTCGTGTTACGTCTGGACTGAAATGGCTGTAGTTCAACGAGATTCGCTTCCTGCTGCTGTTGAGCGAGTGCAGTAGAATTAACGTTGGTTCACTCTGTTGAGTGTTTTGAGGACAGTCTCACACACACACACACACACACACACACACTAAAAATTTATTTTTTTATGCTTTGTAATATGATGAAGTTAAGTTTTTATTTTTCAGTGTTTGTAACACCAAATCATAGATTTGTGAAAGCATGAAGTTACTGGTATGTAAAAATGGGAAAGCAAAGCAAGTCTTTTGGTTTAGTGGTTAATAGTCGGCTAACGAACAGATTCATAAATGTAAAGTTGAAACGGCAAGAACTTTCTCTTGAGTTTCGCATGCTTTGACCAACTATAAAAGCAAGAAATGCATTTGTATTGCTATTGCTCACGGACAGATTTTGCCGTGCTTTTGTTTTTCAATATGCAACGGAAATAAAGGATTTCATTGCATGATTTGTGAAAGAAAATGTAATCCCGTACAGTGAAATGCTGCTATAACAGAACTTACAATATTGTTACATGTTGATGAGCTATTATTAGTATTTTTAACTATTATTACTGCCGATGACCAAGATTCTACTCGGAATTAAAGAATATAAGCAGCGGTAGTTGTCTTTTATTTGGTCTGTTGTGTGATTTAAAAAATGTCCCACATTTCTGGGGGAAACAGTGGAAAAGATTCTCTACCAGCTTTCATTTGTTTTGCTCTTTGTCGAATTGAGAAAGTAGTTTGAGACTCGCCACGTCCAGAAAAGTGTACGCTCTTGCCCTTAAGCACTGTCTGCTTGATGGCATTCCAGATTGAACTTCTGTAACTGACTAGATTTCCGTTTCTCTTTTTACTTTGCTTCACGTCGTCATGAACTAAAACAGAGGTCACCAGTGAAACTTTCCACTATTTGTAGAACGCAGGAAAACAGCAATGCTTGTGACTTGATTCTGAAACGAACAGTAAAAAACGAATAAAATGAATGAATAAAATGAATAAACAATTTAATCTGTTATTGAATGCAGACAAATAATATACTTCAGGCTGTGTGTTCTGGTTTGAACCAGCCTGAGAAGTTTGTTTGGATGAGAACCGGCTTCAGGAGTTGCTTCTAGTGTGAATTGGACTGAACTGGTCTGAGAAGTTCACAACGTGTGTGTGAAGCACAAATCTATTGCTGCCTTGGTCCATTGAGATGTTTCCAGCTCTCCAGCTGTGTGAAACGAAAATAAGTGCAGCTTGTTAACGTTCTCCAAAGCTTCTAAATGTGCTTGTCAAGATAAAGAGACACTTGCCATGAACTAAGTGGCTCTGATATTTCCTGTCACACAATCACAATGTTGTTTAACTTCTTAAAATAGAAGCTAGCTGGATGGAAATTGGCAGAGTACAATTATGTTCCATCAAAGACTTTCTATGAAAACAAAACTGAAAGTCACGTGAGGTGTAATGACACGGTTTAGTCCATGATGCAATGCAGGGCCCATACATGACATAGATTGCACTTTTTAGAATAAAATGAAATTAGCCCTTGACACACGTAAAGCGTGTTGGTGTTTGTCATTTCTACTTTTTTTTTCATTATCCAAGGCTTGATGATATACAAAAATGGCTACCGCCTTCTTTTTCGCAAGCTATATATATATATATATATATATATATNNNATATATATATATATATATATATATATTAGTCATAAAGGAAATTATTATTTTTAGGAAGACTTCTGATGGAAACCTCGACAAGACCAAAGTTATGTGCTTCCTCCTTTCAGTCTCAAGTGTCATTTAAACGCAAATAATGCTGCAACTAATGCGGAACGTGTCTATTTGCAGACATTTATTTAGATTAATCTAGCTTCTCTGGTACTGATAAGTAGTTTTTTGGTAGTTTTTCCAACTTCCATTTTCATGAGGATTCTTCTGCTTCTTTTACTGTAACACGTCTTGGATTAAAGCATGTTGGAACTGGATCCATAACCGTGTGACGTTTTGTCCTAATTCATTATACTTGTCATGACAAAAAGAAGAAAAATACAAGAATGCAGACAGTGTTTGGAACAGTGTATAGTTACAAAAAAAGTTTCTCCAGAAGCAAAATTAATTCAGACTGAGTAATTGAATAAACCAATCTCCATGGTGATAGTTTCCGTGGTAATATGCTTTTCAATTCCTTTCCAAATAAATATCAGGAAATCATCATCACTGATTTGTTTGAGTAGATAGATGGATAAAAACTGTATTGGTGCCATAAACGAGAAATTGACATGTTAGTTGCATTATTAGATTTCTGTTATAGATCTCTAGTTAAACATGCTGCTTTTTTTTCAACTATAAGGCGCCATGGATTATAACACACGTAAAATGTCGCCATGTAATACCATTAATTACGTTTTTTTCAACACAAAGCGCGCTGGATTATAACACACATAAAACACAGGGTTTACGGTCACAAGAAAGAAGTATATAAAGTAACTAATGCGATTTGCTATATTTATATATAAAGTCTTTTATCTAAATAAAACACTTTTTATAAATAATCTGCGCTTAAGAGAACAATCTCATCGCTTTTAATTTTTTGTTCTTTGCTGTGTCTTTCAACCAATTAATAGAACTCGTTCATGGATTAGACCCACCTCTTCGCTGTATTCCCCAATCAAAATTATGACAGAATTAGGCTGTCTGCACCACTTTTTGCAAGTACATTTTGATCTTCTTTATGCGACAGTCATTTGGCAATACCGCCAATAGTATTTCCAACCTACTATTATTAAATATAATAATTTTCTATTATATTGCATTAATAATAAAAATAAAAAAGTTTCTATTCCCAAACTGTTGCGCTTACACACGAATGTTACCGCTGAACAATGCTAAGACAATGTAACGAGATGCAATGTTACTATTGAACAATACTCTCTTGTTTTCATTAATCTAACTCACACACTCTCAACATTTAATCTCATTTTGTTCTCTTTCAAGCCCT
This sequence comes from Paedocypris micromegethes, assembly GCA_028031935.1. Lineage (NCBI taxonomy): Eukaryota > Metazoa > Chordata > Actinopteri > Cypriniformes > Paedocypris > Paedocypris micromegethes. The sequence goes on from CM051500.1 coordinate 13,291,727, forward strand.
AACTGTTCTACAATGTTACAATCTCTCACACTGGGATCTATTTCACCGTTCATCAGCGTGATGGAGAGCTCTGAAATTGCTCCGTAAGCGTCAAAGTCATACTAAAACATTTTGACATATTTTTGTACAGGTGCTATTGTGTCCGCTGAACTGTAAAGCCACCTGCCGTGACAGCCGCACTTCCATTAAAAGAGTTTGTTGTAGCCAGATTGAGAATTCAGTGGTCATCTGTGTGCTGCAGACACTGACTCATCTCAGCCTGTCACATCCACGACACACAGTTTCATAACTCGTCACTTCCTCTTCAGCGTTTGAGCCCATGTGACCAGTGGCGTGCAGGCCAGAGAGGCTGATGGGATTACACGCGGATCGCCTGAGCAGGATTTAGGCCTTTGTGGGGGAAGCTGTCTTTGTGTCAATAACACAGACAAATCTGAAGAACATTCCATCGCAGTGGATTTGCAGCTTAATTTTGTCATTCGTTCTTTTTAAATTTTTTTGTAAATGGCTTTACACACAAAACGCTCTTGTGTGGGACATCACGTGACAAATTTCAGTTTCTTTTTAGAAAAATGCATCGATTTTAGATTTTCATTACATGCTCCGTCATGTTTGCTCTGTACATGTTGAAATCCAACAAAGCGATCAACGTTCATATTAACTATGTTAAAGTCAGTCGTATGGGAGACTTTTCTTTACTGATGATCAACTGGGGTCACGACCTTTTATTTATTTGCATGCCACACGCTGAGGAAAATCCACTAATCGGAGATCACCGTGTCCTTGCCATGTCGGGATCAGACTAATTTGCTGAGATAATGTTAAATAAGCAAGACTTTGGTTTGCTCACATGGACCGAAAACATGCGTTCAGGAGAATTTAAGTGTCTAAATTGCTTATCGGTGATTGGTCGACTGCCAATTCTGAAGGTGTGTCCTGGCTTCACCTTATACCTGCAGTTTGGCTCTAACTGAGACGCTCTAGGTCTAGATGGTTCCATGTAGATTTGTTGGTTGGGGTTCGTTAACTTTTGGGAATATTTATAGTTATAGTGATAATTAGTTTATTCGTAATGACTCTTTAGAATGACATTTTAGAATGACTGGTTCTCTACCAGTTTGAACTAGTGTGTCCCAGCACCTACTACCTACTACAAATTGTTCCACTACCACTGTTCCACTATTACGGTATTTGTATTTTTTTTTTTTTGTTGCCCAAAATTTTACACTACTTTTCTTTCTCTGCACATATCAAACCTGATCAATGTCCCGCCCACGAGCGCCGTATACCTCACCGGGATTGATAGGTTTGTGCAGCTCATCACACAACACTATAGTGTCATAAATGTCAAACACCCAACTAACTTTAAACATTCATAATACAGTTTTTCTCAAATGCTAAAACAAATTTCACAAAAGTTTCCTGCATGTTCCCCAATGTCTAAACACAACACCCGTTTCTAAAGCTACATAAACACAACCACAACTTCTCACTTCAAAACTCAAACCTTCACAACAAAAGAGCGGCTTGAAGCTTTCAAAAATGTAAACACAATAAACATCATTGCACACTACAGCAAAACAACTGAAAACACAATTCTACAAACACCAAAAACTACAAATTGGAGAGCGATGTTCTTGCTGCCTTTGAAACAATGGAAGTTTAATTTGTTGATTTAAATTTCTTTAAATCAAATCTTGATTACGATGTGTTTTTGGCGATGACAACAAACACACCACAATCTGCTAAAGATCACCGCTAGAAGCAGAGGAGCCCTAGCAGGAACTTTTGAGGCACGTCTCGGCTTCACTTCTGTGTCTTTAGATTCTTCACCTGTGATGCTGTGGCGTTTCTGTCTATTGCACTTGACACTTAATCTCAGGCCTGTGATTGGCAGCTGCTCCGGATCTGATGACGATGCTGATTTTCCATCCGCCCGCTTCTGTTTCAGGTCACTGTTGGTTCTGAGCTTCACGTGTGCTGTGGAACACGAAGGACATGCTTGAGACCACGATGGGAAAATACAGCATCCATGTGTGAGGTGAGAGCATTATGATTAAGATTGTTATTGTGTGTGTGTGTGTGTGTGTGTAGGCAAGAAGCCCAAACTAAATTAGTTGTTTTGTTGATTTTATGACATAAGAAGTAACTGGATTATTGTTTGCTGGAAATTGTAGTGCATTTATATTTTTCCCAAAAGAGATGTTTGCATCTTATCAATTAAAATAATGTATCTTTTCGTTTTACAATCCAAATTGATTATTGATACAATATACAATTGAAAAAGATTGTTTATATCTAACCTACGTTCTGTATACACATTTTATGTCAATGTAAATGTACAGTAGTTTTTTCTAGCAGAAAGCCTGCTGAATATTTTTTTGTTTCAAAAATGACACACAAGCTTTTTTTTTTATCTCGGCAGCTGTTTTTTTAACGGGTTGTTCATTTCGATTCAATGTAATGTACTGGTTGCAGTCTTGAGTCCTACGGGAGTTTTCTTGTTGTGTCAACCGTATTGTGATCTCTGCGAAGGACATACATGTATATTTCCAATGGGAAAAGTTAATGTTAAATTACATTAATGTAAAACCTGAAGTTTGTCTGACAAACGTTTTGCCGTGAAGAACGACTTCTTGAAACAGCAAGGCATCAGTTGTGGTGTGAGAAGGTGAATTTGCTGTTGTTTTGTCTGGGCAAGTTGTAAAAAGACATGAGCGTGAACAAAGTTGTGGGCCTTGCTGCTGAATTATTCACTGCAGCTGAACAGAAGAGAACGCGGCGGCTCCGGTGCTGCTGAATAATGAAGGACGTTCCTAAACATCACAGTCTGATCTTCTCTGCTCAGCCTTACAATTTGATAGAGAAAACATCAACCACATCAAGAGAAATATGGATTTATTGCTGTTTTTCACACTAGACTTTTTCCAAATACTACATTTTCTACAAGTCCTGACGTTGTTTTCCGTGTTTTTGATGGGCAACAGTCAACAGTCATTGGTTTGAATTTAGACTGACATTTCAGTAACGTATTGATACATTTTGTCTTTTCAAAGATGTTACGTTGTTTAATTGTAACTACTTTATAAGTACTTGTTTTGTTTATTTTTTCATTCATTTTGTTATTGATTTGATATATACGTAGCTTTTTTTGTAGGATATTATTCTACACCACCACCTCCTCTACCCAATATTGAAAGAAAACGAATAATTGTGAAATGTTTTTAACAAAATGTTATTTATGGTTCTGCTGTTTATTATTATTATCACATTATTATTATAGTATCATACTATAAAAACATAAACTAATACTTTTACTTTTAGTTAAACTTTGATTAATGAAATTGAGCCCCATATAGGACTCCAACCTGTATTGTGTTTGATTGTTTTGGACTGTCATCCTATGCAAAATTGCGTTAGTCAAAAACCATTTTTTTGAGTCACTGTGTAGAGTGGTAGCCTCTTTGACTTTATAAATTGTTTAAATAAAAAAATGGAACCTGTGAACCATATGCACATGCATATGTTTTTTTTAATATAATTATACATACCAAACACAACAATAATCTTTCCCCAAATTGATAGTTTCTCTTCAAGTTTCAGTCGCTATGCTTCAGTCAATACCTCAAACGATATGTTCACTTCCATTTGTGCAAAGAAAGATTCCCGACTGAATAGCTCTCTCTGTTGTTTGTCGAGCTTGTGGCCATATTCCTCATACATTGAAGAGTTCTCTTGCCAACTCAGATATTTTTATCTCCTGGCAGACTCTCGATTCTGGCCACTACAGAAATATGGTGCTGTCAGAAACCGCACAGAACCTCCTGCTCAAGACGACCATATGAAAAATCTACAAATCTTACGTGATTCCTATACAGGTTCTTTTGACTGGGTGCTTAGGGTCAAAGGTGAATGAATGCAGTCACCTTTTCTCGATTTACTTCTGATTTCTCAAATGTATTTCGTTTTATTTTATTTTTCCGTCTGCATTTATATCCTATTTAAAGAACAAAAAGTGAGGACCTGCCAACGTCTGGTTAGAAGGCTAGTATTTTGCATTTGATTGAACCGATTCTGCATTTGATAATTTAATCAGTGAAGTGTATATATACAGCGACACACACATACACCAGGAGCAGTGAGCAGTCCTTCACCATTGCATTAAAGAGCAGATAGTTCATTGTCTTGTGGAAGAAAACTTTGAGCCCTGCTGTTATAAGATCATACCTGTGTCTGTGTGTGTAATCATTCTATTAAATAATCCTTGATTAGCATACACCAGTCGATCACTTTCTAGTCACTAATCGTTCTGATCTGAAGTAATTCCTCTACCAGAATGTGAGATATAGCTACATTTATGTAATATTGTGGAAAATATGGCAGCTTTCTCGACATTGTAAACTGACATTGTACAACTACAAGCTTGGAGACAGCACAAGATAAACTAATTTAGAAACTAAAGAACAGAACAACAATTTAGTGATGCTCTGTCTTGACTTTTGAATAGGGAAACCTCAGACCTTTTCCAGTGTGCACAACCGTTTGGTTCCATGCATTATCAGGAAAATGATCCAGGTGTACGCTGACTTTGAGTCTGACCAGTGTTTTGACAGAATTGTGAGAAACATTGATCTTTTTGAAAAAACAAGACCACACCTTGTAAACTTTGTATTTAAATTGTCCAGAGTCTTATCCTTATCTGATCATTATTGACTGGATATCTTTTTACAAGAACAACTTGTTGCTTGAACTTTACTCAATCTATGTTTTTCATTTTTAACTGAAAACAAATCAGTTTGGTCAAGCCACATCTGTAGCTGTGATTGATCATTAATGGCAAGCTGTGGATAGTAATGGTAGTAATAATAATAATAATTACAATATAAAAGTTAATGATAATATTTTCACAGGCTGTTTTGTAATGTGTGGCAAAAAAAATACCGCGCAATAAACAACACGCCCGATGTTGAAATGGGTTTTTTTCCTAATCCTGGATGTATCCTGGTAATCCTGGTCATGGACGTAGGTATAACACACCTTGTTTGAGGCAATAGTCATAAACGCTGCCCTGGAGAAAAAAAATGAACAGTACTGTCTGTTTTACAACTTGACCCATCGTTGTGTGTTCTGGGGTTCGGCACACTGGCCGATGAGTGGGTAAAAAATTAAATTGAAGAAAAACAGTTCAGAAAACCAATGGAATAAATAAAAATCGTCCGGGTTTGAACAGAATCAACCCCAACCCAAAAACCCTATTTTTCAGCAGACATGTAATAATAACGTATAAACAACACTGGATTGATCAAGACAACAATGTGATCACGTTCAAATCTTTGGCCAGGTTAGCTCATGAAAATAAAGCCTGCCAGTCTTCATCTTCTGTGGCAGTTGTGGTCCAGCGGTGAGACGTGGCAGGTTTGTCCTGGATCCGTTAGTTTCTAAAACGGTCCTTGAGAAACACACTGACCCTTGAGTGCCCTGGCTTAAGGCTGCCCACTGCTCCGGGTTTGTGTGCATTTCATTATGATCCCTGGTGGCAACATTGACAAACTGGCCTCAAAGGCAAAGGCTCATGAGTTCAACATGGATTTTGAGTAAAAAAAATTGTGCTACAAATGTGTGTCCTGGTGAATCTTTTGGAGCAAAAGCATTTGTGTTCAGAGTAAAGTGAAGTGCTTTTATTGAGACCTGTAATACAAATGATATTTCAGGTACTTCAGCGACTCGAGGTTCTGAACTTCTGAACGAAAGAGGAACAGACGACAGTGACTGAAATGCTGTGAATGAGGACGTCACTGAACCCCAAGACAGATCCGGGTATGGATTTCAGTTTACGAAAGATAAATAAGTGTTGTCTTACATTGTTCCTGAAACATATCACAGTGGTCTTGCAAGATAATGTCTACATACTATATGCAGTAGATATAACATGTAGAAAAATTGTTCTAAAAATTTGAATACAAATGTAGTCAATGTAGTTTTTTTTTTTTAAGGTTAATTTCTAAATTGAAACAAAAAATGTTGTGTTGTCCAAATTCAGCTCGGAAATAACACTATTAAACTATTATTAATATTATAAACTAATATTATTATTATCTCTGAATAACATTGATTTATTTGTCAAACTAAGACATATGACCGTTTGGAACTGTTTTTGTCATTTTGTTTTTTGTAAAGTTTGTAATTGCTGAAATTGTCTCTTTAAATTCTCTCACTGAACAATTTAAAATAGTAGTCACTGATATTTGAAAATTCCTTCCACATAATTTGATCTGAATTTGACCATGTTATTCATTGGAACATCATTTGGTGAACTCTGTCTTAAGACGGTCAGATTCACTGTGTGGGCATGTGAAGGTGTGAAGGTCGGTCTGTTCTGCCACTTCAGTCCTTCTGTTCAGATTGGCTCTGACGGAAGCTCTCTTGTGGTCTGGGTTGGACTTTTGTTTTGGAGGTTGGTCTTTTTTTGGTTTTCAAAAAGAATGTTGGTGAAGATTCTCACTTATCCAGGTGAAGTTGTCTTTAGGATGAGAATTACAAACTAAAAATAATTCCAGTTGACGTGACATATAACGATACTGAAGTAAACGGGACCAACGTTCAGCAGTCTTCCTCCTTCAGAACATACCTCAAAGTTCTGTCTTTGAGCGTTTCTCCCGCTCAGTGATGGAGATAAGGACCACTTACTGCGGACCGCTCTAGTGAGGTTATCACAGCTTTCAATGCTAGATCTTGTCATTTTTGAGGAATCTGACATTTGCCATGATCACGTTGCGGTGTCTCAGAACATTCACACTTCCTGTGGCAATGACAAAACGTCTTGCTTTCTTCCAGACATTTAGTTGGGTTGAATTCTGATTTAACTGAAGGAGTGAATGTCTCCCACTGCATTGTTGACTTATCAGATATTTAAGGCATTTTAAGTAAACTATAAACAAACAAAATCTTGTTAATGCTTTAAGTGTGTATTGAGCATTGAATGAAAGCTTTTACCGAGTTACACATCCACATGTTTATTCAAAAATCAACCTTATCGAGATATTCTTGTGTTAAATTTCACACAGCCCTAACATCAATAATATCTACTGGTGGATTTCATTCCAAACTATTATATTTGATGTTTTCTTTATAAATCAATTCTTCACAGAAAGAGTATGATGATGATTATTCCGTAATATATGGATTGTGCTGGAGCTTAGGGCTGTTTGACCCCGTAGCGTCCTCGTGTGTGCGACACCAAGCTGAACTCGTGTCTAAGGGAAGTTTATGGCGTCAGATTGGTGGATGTGTCTGAAGAACACGTTCAGGTTTTTTTTTTTTTATATGTGTGTTAGTGGATGTAGGAAGGACAATGACGTCAAGAGAGTGAAGCATCCTGCCAGTAACTGACACATTTTGGCTTTGACCCAACTCACGTGTGTTTGTGTCATGCTGACTGTGTGTGTGTGTGTGTGTGTGTGTGCGTGTGCCTGTGTCCTGCAGCATTTAGCTGCGTGCACAGGAACACCATTGATTTCTCTTCGGCACCATGCTGTTAGCCACCAGCCGAGCTTTTTATTTTTTTTATTTTTCCTTTTTCACCCTTCAGAAATTTTAAAAATAGCCGCTCATGTGAACAAAAGTACAGGGTGAAATGAGACCCTGCAAGTGGCGCGAGTTTAAGTGTTGACCACAGGCTATAGTTTGACAACTGCTGATGGCACTACTGGTAACTACTGATATGACCCAAAAGGATGTAGAAATAAAATAATCCTAAAGCCAAATATTTGCTAAAATACAGTGGTACCCCAACTTACCAATGTCCTCGATAATGAAAATCCTGAGTAACAAAATGCGTCGCTGCAAAAATATCTTCCCAAGTTTCTAAATATTTTCCAAAGAATAAACATATGCCAAAGGGCAAGCTAAACAACTGCTATGTAGTATGTTATTATTACAATTTGTTACCAATTTCATCATTTAAAAAAAATGTCTGAATTTATGAAGTCAATGGCACAGATGAAATGGATTACATGTAAAATGCAGCCCGAAGAACGAAACTAATCTCGTCATAGATTAATTTTGTCGGGGTACCAATGTAGTCAAAATCGAAGATATTTTACACCAACATTCTGTTTTCCGATTCTTACAATTTACTTGCCAAACATGAATGGTTGGCCACCAATCCAGAGTGTGTATCTTGCCTCCTTGTCCCAAAGTTACTGAGATCAGCTCCCAGAAATGGAACAGGCGGTAGAAAATGCATGAACGGATAAAACTAGACGTTATTTTCTGTTCGCTTGTAAGCCACAGAGCTTAAATGGTTGTTCTAGATTGGAAGCAGACTGTTGGTGCTGTGGCTCTAGAGATGGACGGTTATTTGAGTGGACAGTGGAAGACTGTAGATCTCCCCCACGTGCTCGTGTAAGTAATTGGATTGCAACTACACACCCACTTTTCCCTTCCCAAACTTAGCTTCCCGTGATCAATAAGAGTCATGCCGCCATTGGTTTAACAGCTTGTCTATTGGAAACGTTCTCCAATGTGTAATCAATCACTCGCTTTAAAGTGATCGGCCTTTTTCCTCTCCTGTCTCTGTTTAGTGTGTGCCCTGTATCTCTCTGTCATTCCTGTTTGCCTGGGTTTTCAATTTGACAAGAATGGTTTTGAAAGTCTTCAAGTCTTCATGAACTTGTATTGATTGTTCATCAAAGCGCCATTTTTGACAGCTCTGTATTTTTTTTATTAGTTGTCACGTGTTTCCCACCCAGTGGTGTGGCTCTAATCAAAGGCTATTGATTGGACGTTTCCGCCCAGGCAGGATCATTCAGGGTAGTAGAAGGGCAGAGGATAGAGAGACAAGGCATGGTCTGTTTGTTCAGGAGATGGCTGAAGGCTGATGCTACTTGGAATTCTCATGGTTTTTTTTCGACAGGACTAACAGACTGTGTATGGAAGCGCACGGCTCCTCCAGAATGACAAGTGCGGCTCCCGTAAGGAAACCTTACCGAAAGGCCCCTCCGCAGCACCGCGAGACGCGCCACACTGTGCCCGTGTTCAGAGAGGATACTAGTGGGAGTCCCTTGTCATCCATCAACCCCACAACATCAGCCCAGCCTGACCACTGCCAGGTAATTCTTCCACAGATTCATGCACCCGTTTTGCTGCGTACAGCGTTTACAGACCCTCAAAACCTCTCGAGATCTGCTTGGTCTCAAGACTCAGACAGTGAGCTGGACGTCTCCAGCCTTTCTAGCTTGGACCTCAATATTCTTCCTCCGCCTCAGATTTTCAGTCACGGATCTCTTTCCTCAATCTTTTCTCACCAATGTCGGCAACAACGAATGAATCATTTTATCAGTCGAAGTGATGACTTCCTGGCAATCTCACCTGAAGACGATTTCGAGTCTTCTGAAGGTTCACAGCAGTGCATTCATTCTCCATCACATTCCAGTAGGAGTGTGGAACGCTCCTTGGCTTTCAAGGAGAAAGCAGAGATTTTGGTACCAAGGTTGGAGCAGCATCCTCATCATGTCTGTCCACCTAAGGGCATCCTCAAGCAGTCTCATCAACTGGCTCTGTCCTCCTCCGACTCTTTGCGCAAGTCCAAATCCGCGGAGATGCTGGACCAAACACAAATTCGTGGTCGTTCAAGGAAGCCCAAAAGCACGTCTTTGGACAGAGAAAAAGCTGCTGGCGTCTCTCCCACTGGACGTGATTCATTCACTCCTTCTACATCTCCCAACTCGATGCCACCAGAGTGGAAAATGCAGCTGCTTGAAGAAAAGATCAAGTTTTCCCACTTTCTTGATGAAATCACCTATAGAGTTCTAAGTCCTGCCAGTCTGAAGCTGTTAGGTTGCAAGGTTCCGGTGTCATCTGTACCTTCGCCTCAAAGCCAAATCAAGCCGCACATACATACTCATCAAGCTGAATTTAAGGATCTTGAAGACAAAACCCAAGACATGAGGCGACCATGGGATGAGTGGGCCATTCAGCATTGCAGATATTTAGAGAACACCCGGGAGGGAAGGCCAAAAACGTGGTTTAGAACCAAGGAAAGTTCAGAGGAGTTGGGAAAACGAAAATCTGATCCCCAGCGTGAGGGGGCTCGTCCGAAAACCGAAGGCCTGATACGTAGCCGGCTAAAGGTCAGCCATGACGCCGAGATGGGTTGTGGGACTCCACACGGGGCTCAGGACCACCAGAAGTCACATTCAGAGAGAACTGCTCTCCAAAAGGACAATGTAGATAAATCAGGCCTTCCGAAGGGTGAGATTCCCATCATTCTTGTGGAGAGTGAACAAACACCTTTATCAAAAGCAGCAGCTTTTTCTATTCTTTCACAGATAAAGGTATGTCTATGCCACATTATACTTGCAGATATTGCTATCGTTTTTTGCTTTTGTCATTTTATCTGCCCTGTTTTTCTTCCTTATCTGGCGAAATCTGTCTGGCTTTTCTGGGTGCTCTAGAAGATTGCATAATATTTATTTAAAGGAATGTGTATTTGTCGATTCTTCAATATTTCATGTTTACAAAAACAAATATTCCAATCTGTTTTGTTAGATTTTGAATCAGCTTACTTGTTTTGTTTTATTTTTTTTTCTGTAGCTTCACTTGTAATGCCTTTGACTTGCATTGATTTGAATTTTTTTTTCCCGTTTTTAAAAATCGATAAAAATGTATATAAAGTTTTTCAATGTTTAATAATTAAAAATCATTTTTTCAGTCAGGTACGTTTTGTTTTCTTTAAAATGTTCATTGAGCAGTTTACTTAATCAATGTATTTTTGCCACAGGAATCCTTATCAGATGCCGACAGAATCAAGTAAGTCATTTACCTTCTAAATATTTCAGCCTCACACATTATTTCTTTAGAAATGTTTTTTTCTCTTTGTACAACCAGTATCTTTTTATTATTTGTGACACACTGCATTCTCGTGTTTAATGAACCGCCTCACTTATCCAATAATCTGTGATTTATTTTTGGTTGTTTTTTTGCATGTAGCGTGAAGGGAATCATGTGTTTAAGCTAAAGGCTACCTTACTAGAAGCTACCGTTCCGCATCACACTCACGTTACAGACTGTGGTGTTTCCTCATCAGCATCACACGACAGTGACGTGAAGCGGAAGCATGCTGGACGTGCAGAGAATGTATTGATCGGCCTAGTTGTCAGTTTGATGGCTGAACAGAGTGGAATGTTGGATGATGTCCGGGTGGGTTTCTCCAACATGTGTTTCCACATGCCTCAGGGGGGAAATCAAACACACGTGGGTCACTGTTCACAAATAGACATGTAGTGAATGGGTTTTACTTACTCTGATGAGAAGTTGCTTACGGGCGAATGCTAGAAACGATTATTATATCATGTGTTACATTGTTGTGTGGTGATGTAATAAAACAAATAAATATTTATCTTGATAATTTTGATAATTTCAAACACATTTTTGGATATGTCTTTGCATTTAAACATTTTTAAAATGTTTACGTTTGTTGAGTTAAATATATATATATTTTTTATTTGTTTAATATGTTTTTAGTTTTCATTTTCATTTAATTTATTTCTTTTAAATAATTAGCTTGATTCAATTGACATTGTAATCAAGAAAATTGCGATAATATTAGCAATAATATTAGATATTTATCCAGTCTAAAGTCGTTGCCACCAAATATTTGCGTTTAGTTTTAAGTTAGTTAAATTTTCAAATCCACTAACTTAAAAAAAAAAAAAAAAAAAAAAAAAAAACTTGTCGTGTGCATTTTCGATGATGGTTAAATCAAATTAAAATGTTATTTATTTATTTTACACATCATCAATTGTGTTGCATGATTGAACCATTTTTGAGTCTGTTTGCTGGATGCTTTTTTAGTCCGGTCTTCAGCTTTAAAGCATTTATCCACTCTGTTCTATTTGCTCCATCGAGCTTCAGAACAAGTAATCTGTGTAAAAGAGTCAGATGGGTGTATTTTTAGTCTCACTGAGGTCTGCCGCATGAATCATTGATGCCCGTGTTCAGCTGCTTCACGTGGGCAGGTGGAAGAGCTGCTCCTGGAATCTTCTCCTCTAGATGAAACGTCTCTAGGCCTTGACATACACAGTTAACTATACACATAATTAACTATTACTTAAAGTTTATTACATAGTGTACATTTTAAATTATTTTATACGGCACTTTCCATCATTCAAATGAATAGCCTTTTTTGTTGCAAGCACTGCGTTTACATTCATTCATGAAGTGCTTTTCACCGTGGCAGAATGTCACAAAGCAACTATAAAAACAGAAAGTTTAATAGAATTTAACTATGACATCGACTTTGACCAGTGAACAAGCAAGTAGGAAACAGTGGCTAGGAAAACGGACAAAAACAAACTGTGAGAGAAAAAATGGGAAAGATGGGTGAACTGATTTACTGTGTCTGAATCTCAATTTTTTCTTGCCAGAACGTTCCAGAGTTTGATGCTAAATAGTAAAAAAATACTCGTTTTAGAATATTTAGTATACGTTTTAGAATCTCTTGGTATTTAATAGCTGGCCTGAGTTTTGTGAATGGAACAATCGCAATAATAATAATAATAATAATAATAATAAATGTAATGAGTAAAAACCATTGTACTTTGGAGCAAAATGTTTATAATCGACTTTGATTGAGATATACTGTATATATATGAAGATCCCAAACCTGCCGCTGCTGTATTAATCATTGTACAATGCTGATAAAATGGGACGAACTCATAAAATATTAACTTTGCTCATTTAAACGCTTGGAGAATAAATGATCTTTTTTTAATAGACATTTCCTGCAATGCAAAATTGGGAGATTCATCACTCTAAGATGATGAACAGTGTTAATCTGACTCTTGTTAAACATCTTTATGCCTCAGTAGTCTCGTGTTTCAGGTTTTACATTTGATTTCAAATTTGACTTAAATTTTCTAATGCTGTCTCTCATTTATTTTATTCCTGGTTACTTTTGCAAATAATCTGTATTTTTGGGTTAGTTTTGTACGCCGTGTTAATAAACACAAGTTTATTCTGTGTTTTTACGTTCATAATAATGTGAAAAAAATTGTGATATTACTGACGGCTGTTTCATTTTATCCGGTAGAATTAGGGGAAACTGCATTTTAGAAGACCGATTAAAAAAAAACAGGAACTTTATACTGTAAAATGCAAGTATGCAACTGGACTAATATTCATATTTTTGTCACCTCTTTTACAACCAATAATACTGTGCCATTTTTTTTGCCATTGAAATTTGCTTGTAGAAACACTCAGAGAAATTAGAGTGTATTTTTTTATCATTAATTAGATTTTCTTTTTTGCAGGATTCTGCAGCAGCAGAATGAAGACCTCCGTCGCCGGCTGTCCCAAACCACCCATAAAATGGAGGCGATGGAGACAGAGTTTGAGACCAGCCGACATTACATGCAGGCCGAGATGGGTCGTACCAGAGACGACTTGGAAAAAATGAGAGACAAATTCAGAAGGTTAATGAAATCTCTTCTTTTAATGGTGTGGATGAAAGAGGCAGCTCTTTGTAGTTCTGGCAGCCACCCCTTTAATCTCACTGACCACCCGGACCCCGACGGTGGCTCCACTACAAAGACCTGCCAGAAAGGAAGAGGTTCGGTTTACCAGCTCTCTTTCTGTCTTGCGCTTTCTGTCCTTTCAATAATCAAGGATAATTCTCAAATTGAGTTGGAAATGCCTCCATAAATTCAGTAAGTCACATGCCATATTTTCCACATATTGACACTCGTGAAATTGTATTTTGTGTCTGTGTGTGTGTACATGTTAAAATGGCCGCAATATTCTTTTTTATAGCATCATTTATTCAGCTAGTTATAAACACATAATATAATTTCTTACATATCTTCACTTGGTACAGCCGGCAAGTTGGCATAACTCTAACCATGTTCAATACTAGGAAAAGCACACTACAAGCAAGCTAATATGATCCGTTGCCAAATGAAGATCCCTGGATGATTTTGGAATGTGTGTTGTGCTTGTTCCTGATGATTAATAGAGGAGTCTGATGGTCTGTGTGAAGAGCTTCATGATCAAGTCTGTGTAATTTGCCTCCATTTTATCTCCCGTTATGAGGCATTTACGTTTTTAGATGGCAGAGAGCTGGAATTACCCAGCATTCCGCAAATCACCAGCCCTCACGTTTCAAGGTTCATTTCCTGTTCCTCCGTGCACTAACCCTGCGTGCTGCCTCTTTTCCGATAATGGCATAATTGGGTCATAATTGGTTAGTGATTTTCGTGTCGCTGCTTTATTCCACTCTGTCATCTTCTCTGGGTGATGTTCTAGATATTTGCTTCATTGGTGCGTTTGGTCTTTCCCTTCAGTTTAATTTCAAAAGTCATTTTCATGCAACGGTCAATTTTGCTCAAATCTGAACTGAGATTGTGAGATGTGCGCGGAAAAGATCAGCTCCACTGGCTCATTGATTTAATTGTGATGATTATGGTGTGAGACGGTAAAAGACGATGCGGTAGTGATTGGAATCAAGGGAAAGTGGTTTTAGCTGTAGAGCGCCAGATGATCAGGATGAAACTGAGGTTTGCTTCAGGAACATGATTTTTGCAAATATAACATGCTAATATTTGTGGTCAAACGCTAAACTTGCGATGAGCAAAGTATTCTTGAGGAAAAGAAAATATATTTTCATCATTTTTAAAGCATTAAAAAAAAAAAAAAAGTAAGCATTTTTATGTTTGGGTTTTGTGGATAAATGACTTTGTAATTTATGTTTAAGTTCAAGTTCTGTGCATTTGTAAGGCGCTTTTCACAGTTTTAACTGTCTCAAAGCACACGTGTGAATATGTAAGATTATTGTTGCTTTTTATTCATTTGATCGTCTGGTTGTTGGTGTTAAGTAAATGGCTATTATTTTGACAAGACAAAGACCATGTGGGAGGATTTGTTTTTAATAATACACTTTACCAAACCTTTTGGTAATGTTGGATCAGACTATTTTTAGAACATTGTTTAGATCATTTTTTTCCTCAAATTGTTCTTTTGTATGATATCAAATAATGAATCTCTCATTTATTCTTAATTTAAAGCTCTAAAATGTATAAAAGCACAGTTACAGCAAATGTATATTTTTATGCTTTAAGCCAAATTTTGGATGCATCCATGCTGGATAAAATTCTGCACAAAAGATCTCCAAAGATCAAACACAAATACATACTCCCGTGTGCTGCCCTACTATGGTCAAGGCACTGTCGCTTTCTGATTTTTTTATTTATTTTTTCATAAAGTTTATACTTTCTCTTACGCAACATAAAGACGCCAATCTGTGAGAGAACCAAGACGCCTGAGATAATCACCATAACTATGCTCTTACGGTCGTCCTCCCGTGATCTATCGGGGTGATAGCGTAGAATGTTTTTCCTACAATTATAGCAATTTTATGTTATGTAATAATTCTGTCTTCACGCATGTCTCCTTAATCGAGAAAGACGCTTAATTAGAACAAAATTAGCTTGTCCTGATTAACTGGAGTTCACTGTGTTTTATTGCTCCTGATCCTCTGAGTTCAATGATGGAAGAACTGTAAGCGACAGAGAAACTGAAATAACCGAACTGAACCCCTTGAAAAAAATCTGACCATGTGAAACATTAATGATAATATTCCAAATAAATAAAACATTTATTGAATCACTGAGATACACTCCATTGACAATCAATTATCTGGTTGTTTCACACTCACGCTAGTTCCAGTCTGGAGAGGTTATAGATGCAGTGATTAAAATCATTAAAATAATACATTGCATTTGAAATTCAACTTTACTGATTGATGAATTCTTGGTAAGCTGAAGATATTGTTTCTGCCGTGGGTGAGATGTCTGATTTTCACAAGCAGTGAAGTTAAAAGGGTGAAGGTGCTGTTCAGAACAGAAAAAAAACACTAAAGTAAAGTTCTGGACCAGAACTTGAGCACAGATCTTCAGTCGATCCACTTCTCTTCCACTTCCGTCCCCTTGACGTAAAACAGTGTTCACAACTGCGCTCCTTGTCTGATCACAGGATCTTCATCTACTTGTGTTTACGTTAGTGTCATTTCCAGGCTCTTCACTTCCTTCTCATCTGCTTTCACCTCCTGAGAATTGTATGACTTCATCCAAGAGATGTATGAAATTGTATGACTTGCATTCAGAGAGACGGTTGAACTCTCACACATGGTTTGTTGTTCTACCAGATACAGATTGATTCTTTATCAGATGTCGTTTGAGGACCGTTAGGGGTCGACCGATATGGGTTTTTCTATAGCCGATGCCGATTCTTAGAGGTCAGGGTCGGCCGATGTGCTGCCGATTTTTGGGTGCCTATATCTTTACGTTTTCCCCTTCATTTTGCATACTAAAATGTCAAGCTAATAATAAGAAGATACTCAATGTTTCCAAACATAACATTTTTTATTAAACAAACCACTCGTGTAAAAAAAATAAACAAAGCAAAAAATTTGGAAATAAGGCATCTGTATAAATTATACAACAGTAAAAAAAAAATCAGAAATTTAAACTACTGATTAGAAATCAGTAGTGCCAGTTCAGAAGGGGCAGGTTGTCGTGAAGGAAACAAAGGTGTTCAGCATGTTCCCCTGTTAGGCTGCTCCTCTTAGTATAAATATTGCCCATTTCGCTAAATACCCTCTCGCTGGGTACAGAGGAGGGGGGCGGACAAAGGAATTTCTTTGCCAATGGCGCAAGCAAGGGAAGGTGGGACGTGTTCTGCTTCCACCATTCCAGTGGATGACCAGTCAGTCTGTCTATGAGTGACTCACGCAGGTACTGATCCAGCTGCTCTGAAATGTGAAGGTCATCACCGCTCTCCTGAGTTAGTTACATGAGGCCGAAGGATATTAGCATACATTTTCTCCATAAGAACACAGGAGGGAGTGGGACTAGGCGATACTGTCTCTTCCACCCTTCTCTGTTTTGGGTCGGAAGCCTCATCATCATCAGTGTTAGCTGGCTTCAGTTGCTGAGACACAATGGCATGCTCTTCTTTAATCCACTGTTTCAAACCTTTTGTTCAAACTTTGTAGCATGGTTTCTCTTAGTGTTTTAATCCCCCTCGAGGTAGGACCCTCTACCTGAAGCATCATCTTCAGCACAGCGATGCTTGGTATGACACTGGAGATGGAAGCCTCTGACTTGCTGATCTCAAGGGTGACTTTTTCAGCAGGTTCCAACGTGTCAATCAAATTTGAAACGACGTCCCATTGCTCTGCAGATAGTGTAGTCATTTCTCTGTATTCTCCAGCATAAATGTTGAGTGCTCGTTTCTGCTCCAGCATCCTCTGCATCATGTGAAGCGTGGAGTTCCAGCGAGTCGGTTCAGCTTGAAGGATACTGCCCTGCGCACGGCGCTGCGCCCCGGCTTCCCGCGGACATGCCTGGCTATAAATCGGCCTATTAAACGCTGCTATCGGCCGATACCGATGGACGTAAAAACGTCAAAAATTGGGCCGATACATCTGCCGGCCGATTAATCGGTCTACCTCTAGTTAAAACTACCGCAGCATGTATTCTTACTATCGCAGCATGTTGTTGACATGTTCTTTTTCCCTCCTGCAGACTTCAGAACAGCTACACTGCGTCTCAGAGAGCCAACCAGGAGCTGGAGGAGAAGCTACATGCCCTGGTAAGAGTGTTCCACCTCCTCTGTTTCATCGCCTCCTCACTGTTCTGCTGGTTCCTTTGACATATCTAACCCGATCTTATTGACTTCAGGCTTAATTTGATTGAGAAATTTAAAGCACAATTTTCCTACCATCTATTTTTATGTGTCATGCTGCGGTAAACACGAACATTTCCAATTTGTGGGATTAATAAAGTCTTATCTTATCTCATAACACAATGATGTGAGCCGTCTTTCACTCAACCTGTCTCACAGCAATGTTAGAAGGAGAGACCGTGTCACGCATATTCTGGAGATGTACGTCTTTTTCAAATATGATTGTTGTGAAAATGTTGTTTTTCGTGAAATGTCAAAATAAATTGTTCCAAATGTCAACAATGGAACTCATCACAGAGCATTGCCTAAAAAAAATCATATTTCTTGATTAAACTTCCCTGATATCATTGTCAGAGTAGTAATAATCAGACTTTGTTATTGTTATGTAACCATCAGATTGTTGTTTTGGCTTGCAGAGTAGCATTAAAAACGTCATTCAAAGGAACAAGTTTCAATACGACTGATGTTTATGATGGAAAAACGTGAAAAATGAAATTACTTTTGTTTAAAGCTACACCTGTAGTCTAGCTGAACATATATACTTTCTAATTCACAGCAAAGAAGCAATTGTTGTGTAAAACTGCAACTGATCGCATAATAATTCAGTCGAATACGATTGAAGCAGATCCTAGTTTTACCTGTTATTGATTCTCATTGATTTCTGCTTACTGTCTCAGAAAATGCTGTTGGAAACTGTATGGGAATCTTGTTTAACTGATTTACCTGATTTAACGGTTAAGTTAGTTAAGCATCATTGAAACACTAAACATGCAAGTTCCGCACGAAATTCAGTAATTGTAATCGAATCAGATATATAGTAAGAAAAATAAAACATTTCAGACATGACTGCTCATTTATTGTGTATGATTTAAAGGCTTAACATTCTGTTTGTGCGATATTGATCCTGTTGAATGTCCCCAATTGCATCAGAACCCCAAAAATGTTAGCGGGACATTCCTGCTAAAAGCTATTAGAAAAATGCACTTCATGAACTTGCTCAAACGTACATTACAAATGCTACATACAAGCGCTAAATTTATATTTTGTGACAAACATGTATGAACGATTCTTTTTCTTTTGTATGACTACTCTGCATCTTGTTTGAAGGTTCTGACAGATATTAGTATGTGATTCAAACATGGATATTGTGCGGCTGTGCACTGTTGGATGAGAGCCACGGTGAAACGGCCATCACCTACCGTTTGACCCAAGACCAGGCCTTTAGAAACAATGCCGATATAATCTGAGATTACATTCCGCGTGCATCACATTTTACCGTGTAGAATCTTCTTTACCACTCCAGGTCACCATTTAAGTTCCTTTTCGGCTGGATTTTAGACTGATGTAGTTGTGCGTCCCCGAGAGCCAGACACGTGTGCAGCTGCGCCGTCCCACTCTGTGTTTTAACTGTGACTAGACAAGGATTAATTCAATCCACTGAAATCCCTTCATTTCTGGGCACAGGTGCTTTCGGGACAGTATCACTTCATCTGATTTGTCTGTGAATGCAATCAGAAAATAATCCCTGCGTCCAGCCTGAGGCCTGATGGACAGGGGCAGTGTGAGACTGTCCTGGCTGCTGATTAACTGAAAGGAAGTACATGATCAGTGACATGAATTACAGTTTGTCACTATAAATTCCACTTCAATCATGTGCTCTTAAATAGCTAGATACATTTCAACAATACCAAAACAGTCCCAGATAGCACTGCATAGACCTGGTAGCAACACTTTATATTCATCTTTAGTGTACCTATTAGTAAATAATTTTACACGCTTATTACCTATAATGCCTGAAAACGTTTTTTTTTTTTTGCATTTTTTTTTTTTTGCATTTTGTCCAAAATGTTTATGCGTTTGTTCATCTTTCATAGCAGAATAAATTAGACATTTTTTTATGCTAGTGGTTGTATTTTTTTAGTACATGAGTCATGATTGTTATTTAATAAAATCTCAACTTAGCAATTTTGCTTTGACTGTTTTACTGTTCTGTCTCTTTTTCTTTGTTGAAAATTTTCTTTCTTTCTCTCTGTCTGTCTGTCTGTCTGTCTGTCTATCTATCTTTATTCCTCTATTTGTCATGTTTAATTTACCTTACTCTCTTCTTTCATTCTCCCCTTTCATGCTGCATTGTTTTTTGGAATTTTCGGCATCATCTTCATCATCATCATCTTCTTCTCCTTCATCATCAGGCTGCCATAAGTCAAACTTGGGTTTATGCAGTTGCGTTTTACCTCTGCTTGTATTTACCTGATTTCACTCTTCTTCCTCTTCTGTCATTCCTTGTGTTTTACCTGATTTCACTCTTCTATTACTCCTTTGTCATTTCCCGTCCTCTTCCATCATCAGTCACATCTCACAATTACTTGCTTCAGAGCATTACAGATGATTGATCGGGTCACATGACTCTACAAAGCATCATATTTATTACTTTTTTTTTGTCATTCAGTGATCAAATTAATCTTTGTATCACTTTGTTTCTTCATCTTCCTGCAATGAAAACAATGTGACTTTTGCAAACAAACCAAACACAGTTTTTTTTTCTCTCTACTTTATCTGAACTTTTTTCACCAGGTCATGGGTTCAATTCTCAAAGAAAGCAGGAATTTTAGAACATTGTAATGACTTGTAAGTCGCTTTGGATTAAAGTGTCTGCTAAATGACTGTAGTAAAGGAAACCAAGTTGAACTTGAAAATTTGCCGAACTTTTCCAACTTTTTAATAATCATGCAACAAATGTTAATTGCTTAAGATGAGTATTCCGCATTGAATTTTGCAGTGAGCTTTGCCCTTTTTACACAAACCGAGTCTTTGGGATTCGGGAAACATTGAGTAACACAAAAGTTACAGTCACAAAGTTTCTTAAATCGTATTGCTTTTCAAATGGATAAACACTAATCTCTAACTCAACCATCTGTGTAATTTAGTCTTGTGAATATGTTTGTTTGGAAACCTTGTATTTCACCATCATTTCGGTTTTTCCAGCTCCGTAAAGTGGAACGAGACAAGAAGACGATGGATCAAGAGATAGTAGAGCTCACCAATAAACTAGTGGATGCCAAAAACACCATCGACAAGCTGGAGGAGCTGAACGTATGTGCAACATTTAGGATTTCAGTGATGTTGAGATGAAATGCAACGATGTTCCCTTCTCTCGTTTAAAGAGGGTTGTCACACCGTTTATTAGCGGTGCGCTGGGATTTAATTACAGCACTGTTCTGCAAACCCGGTGTGTTCCATCAGTTACGGGTAGATGTCGTGAGCTGCTTTATGGGCTTGATCAAATTCTATCAGTGAAACGTTTCTCTTAAATGTCTCTTAAGTGGAAAAGAGCTTTAAAATGCTGCATTAATCTCATCGAGCCAAAACATTCTTCACAGTATATCTTCCAATGTTATGTGCACCTTAATATTATCTGAAATAATAATGCTCTTTTCCTAAACAGAGCACAATTTTTGTTTTGTATCACATATTATTAATACAGTAAATGCTACGCTGCATTAGGGGTGGGCGGTATACCGGTATTAACGTGAATACCGGTATTGAGTTGCGCCACGATATGGATTTTGCAATATCGTGGATACCGGAATTCACTTTCATGAATTTACCTTTTATACCTTTTATAAGAATACCTGTCCACACAATACCGTGATATAATATCGATACCGTCTGTACACTAGAAAATACCGTGATATGAATTTTAACCCATATCGCCCACCCCTACGCTGCATATAATTGTATTAATTTTTAACTAAATGTTTAGTTATTTATTTTTTTATAAACTGGGTCTTTAGTCAGTAGAAAAGCATAAGTCCACCCCTACGCTGCATATAATTTTATTAATTTTTAACTAAATGTTTAGTTATTTATTTTTTTATAAACTGGGTCTTTAGTCAGTAGAAAAGCATAAGTCACTGGTCGTGGTTTTCATCTTTCTACTGCAATCAAAACCGGAATAATTGTGAACTCTTTCAGTCGTTGCAAGAGTGTTTCTTGAAATAAATCATTGAAGCACAACATTTTTGTGTATTTATGTTTGAGTAATCAAATACAGTCATGCAAGTTACAATTTAAGCCAGTCCAATAAATTTAACATGCATTTTCAAATTCAAAATTGTTTATACATTCCCGGTGGGAAATTGCTTCTACCACAAATTGTTTTTACCACAACCTCAGACATCGCACAGCTCACCAGGAGACTTTTATGAGTTCTGCCAGTGTGGCTGGAAGCTGCTAACTGAGCTATAAAAAGCATCCTCACCTCACAAACATCAGTTCTGAACTTTGACTGATGATTGCCACAAGTAACACGCTATGTATCGTACTAATTATCAAAATGGCTAAATTCAGACTGCATGAAGCCATTTAGAAAAGGCTTCAACGTGTAGCTAAATGGGCTTGTAGTCCAGAGAAATACAACAACTAGGTTTAAATTAATTGTCAAGTCAGGTAAAGGATGAAATAAAACTGTTCAATGGCCGTGGGACTGGTGAGGTTTATCTCTTTAAATTAAAGGGAAAGGTTTTTGATTGATTGATGGTCCTGTGTGCGTATCACCGTTTTTTATCCCCTCTTTACACAGGAACGCTATCGACAGGATTGCAATCTGGCCGTGCAGCTGTTGAAGTGCAATAAATCGCATTTCAGGAACCATAAATTTGCAGATGTAAGTAATGGAGTTTGTTTCCCTCACGGTTTTTACACACTTTCCTCATCACGGTGAAAAATAATTTCTCTTAAATGTCAGTTCTTTTGTTTCCTCTCACTCATGTTGTTTCCAACCACTGGCATTAACTTAATTAAATTAACGACTGATGGAATTGACAGTGAATAACTGGGAAAGTGACTAAAGACCAAAAAGAATGCTCAGTCCTTCCAGGATATTACAGCATTGTTTGCAATACAGATTCATAACGACAACAGTTTGTTTTTAGCGATTTGACTTTTTAATATTATAAGAGTAAATTATTATGGTAGTGAAAATTACATCTGAAAATGTGATTTAACATTTCAAGTAAAGGCAAAACAGCCACAATGAAACTCATTAACCTAAATGAAAACTATTTGTTATATATTTTAAATATTACATATTTTAAAATATGTTTAAATATATTTATTTATTTATATGTATATTTATATGTTAAATATTTGTTACAAATACTTTTTCTTAATATTTAACATATTAAACAATTTTCGGATAGAGCAACTTCAGTTTCAACTCTAGGTCAGCAATCCAATGGTAAAAATTTGTGTCTCCTTAAATATGTAAACCTTGAATTTTTTTAATATTTCTTTTCATTTTTTCCGGATCTTCTGAATCTTATAAATTTGTCAACTTTTAAGTTTAGTTTTGATGTCCTGACATGCAAGACATGCAACCTGCTCTTGAGCTCATTAGTTTGACGTGGTGTGTATACAGCGAAACGTTTGGCCTTCTTGTGTTCAATTACTGATTCTACAAAACGTTATTCTCCGTAACCATCAGCCGCTTTATAGTTCATCATTCATGTTCGTCGTATGAACATCGCTGAAAGAATTGAGGACTTTCCTGAAAAAGTTTTGCGATTAAATACTGCAATTTTTATATCCTGGAGGGACTGATGGAATTACTACGGGGTCAGAGCGACATGAGGATGAGGAACGTTGTGACGTCAGATCCCAGAGTCTCACTGTGTTTTGCATTTTGCAGTGACGCTCTGGAAGGGTTTTTGTGCTTGGTTGCCGGTGACTTGTTTTGTTATGGATACGGACGTCTGATATTACAGACTGGGATCAGAAAGGAATAGGCCGAGGGAGAGGAAGAGGAAGAGACTAAAGGGCTGGAGAGAGGCAGAGGATTGTGTTGTTAAGATGAATGTGGGTAATTGTTGGGAGATGCTTGGCTCTGAAAACGGATGGTCTTGCTCGTCATGAAAAGGCTGCGTATCGACAAGGTGCCAAACCTGGAATCCATCCGTCTGTTTGGCCTTTGTGTCTTGTCGTAACTGATTCCGACTCGTCACAGAGAGAGGTTTGATGTCTTCTGGCTTTAACGTTCAGTCTACATTAAACTCGTTCTTGACTTCCATTCTGATGTTTTATTTGACAACACACAAGTCCTTGCACTATTCTTGCGCATGATTATTAGCTCCACCCAATAAATATTAATCACTAACCTTACTACGTACTCTCTTTTACAAGTCAGTGTGTACGACCATAAGTCCGTAATATGTAGGGCCTGCTAGGCGAGCTAAAATGGGCAGATATTCATAACACGTTCATGTGGTTACAGAAGAATACCGGACATTAGCAGCGTCTCAATGGATTTTTACGCTAAACTATGCCACAACATCAACGGCACAAATATTTTCTTGCAAATGTATTTCTTAAAAATGGCCATACTACTGAGTGCAAGAAATAACACTACGAAATACGTGACTCTTCTAGTAACACTGAAATACTAAATTTCACTGGAGTTGTTCTATAGTACAAAAGCTGGGGCTAGTTTGAGTTTAGAGCAAAATTATTGGGGTTGGTCCTATTTACTGACAGATGTAACAACCGATGAGTTGTATTTAAGCTCATAAGCACAAAAAAAAATGATAATTGACCCATATTATAATTAAATTTTGCAAGGTTGAAAGTAGATAAGTGTATTCTCCATGTAGTGCAGAAAATGCAGTAATATGAAATTGAAAATACAGTAAATACAACACATCTAAGCTGAAAGTTCTCAGCGGAAGTTACAGCGTTGTAAGTAGTTGTGGGGCACGTCAACGTGAAAACATTCTTGACAGAGACTAGGCCACGCCTCCCCACAGTTCAGTGCCAAAGTTCCTGACCGGGTCAAGCTTGAACATTTAGCTGGACGGATCCATTTTCACTCCACCCTAATAGCCCAGAGGAAGTTTGGGCTTTGCTCATTATTTGCTCTCTGGATACAACATAACGCTTGAGTGGTCCAGTCTGGTCCGATCACAGCTGTTTACATGCTTTTCCCCACCAATCAATGATCTCTCCTAGATGAGTCGGACATTGCGAAGCTAGAATACATCAGTAACCTCATCACCTGCCTTTCTGCTTTTAGTCTCTATCTCTTTCTGTCTCTTTTGGTCTATCTCTCTTTTTCTGTCTTGCCTCTCTTCAGTTTTAATCTCATTTGAGGTGAGATATTTTTTATTTACTCTTCTTACTCTCTCAACTTCAACTCTCAATGTCAGGCCAAGTGGACGGTGGACGTTATCTGCTCATTTTCAAGGCCTTTTAAACATTTCAGTCGAACAGATGCCGTATTTATGCAAATACGTATAAGTATCACTTTTTTCCAAATGTAAAAGCTCAAAAACTTTGATGTGTGTGTTCGCATAATTCAAATATATGCGCAAAACTATACGCCCCTATTTCTGCTGCTCAAATAAAACTTAAGAACGTGACAACTCCAGCAACACTGAAAACTTGGAATAATAGATTTAATATAGACAAAGGGGAATCATAGCACCCCTCACTGGAGATACTCTGCTCCATTTAGAAATAATATTCAACCTACCTACTATTTTTTTTTTTTTTTTTTTAGTAAAACAACATTGACGTGAAATATGGGGACAATTGTTATAGGTTTGTTAAAAGTTTTTGTGAAAGTGAAAGTTTCTGTGAAGTTTTTAGGAGAAGCATTAAGCCAGTAATTGTAGGATTCTGGAAAGTAAGAACACCAAGAAAGTAATAAGGTGCTTATGTTCACCTAATAATGGAAATTGTTTTTTTTTTTTTTTTGAGCTTGAAAAATCTGGGGGGTGCTTATATTTGCGTAAACATTGTGTTAGTGGTACTGTAGAGACCAATCAGGATTTGTTCTACTGACACATTTTGTAATGATTAGTTTGGGGGTGTTTTTGAAGAAAATAGTGATCTTTTCATTTTTTTTTCCCCTCTCATGTTTTGTAGTTGCCATATGAGCTACAGGACATGGTAAACAAACACATGAAGAGCAGCCTTCCCAACAAGACAACAGGAGCTCAAGCCCAGGACCCTGACACACTGAGCTTGACCCCGGCAGATGTGGTGCCCACTTCTGTGATAGCTCGTGTTCTAGAGAAACCAGAACCCCTTGTTCTCAATTCAGCACAATCTAGCAGCAGTGCCGGTCGGCCTGTGGCTGAAGATGTGTTTGTTCATGTGGACATGACTGCGCCCCAAGATGAAAGTGGAGGTCGACAAAACGGAGGTCCTGCACATGGCAGGCTCTCTGCAGCAGGGGCTTCTGACCAGCAGCACCTCAACGGCATGTGTCGAAGCCAAAGCACCCCTGATTGTCCGACTTGTGAAGATGGGTCTGTTCCTTCATTTGAGAAGCTGAATCCTTATCCAACTCCTCCACCTCCAAACCCTCTGTATCCAGGGCGAAAAGTGATCGAGTTCTCCTCGGATGAAAAAGTCAAGATACCCAAGAACAGCCCACTGCCTAACTGCACCTATGCCACCCGTCAGGCCATTTCTCTAAGTCTTGTGCAGAATGAGGAAGAAGCTGCTGAGCGGCAGCGCACTGTTCCCAACAGTCCTGCTTTGTCAGATGGAGGTTGGCGGTCTGGAACTTCGTCCTCATCAAGTGGAGGACATTCTTCTCACCCACAAGCCCCTGGATTACAGTTGGATGGTACAGATACTCTCTCCAGTCATTCGAGCCCGTTTAGCAGTCCACCTCAGCCACCCAGCGCTTTTGCCAGCTCCGGTAGTTCTGAGGAAGACCTGCTTGCCAACTGGCAGCGAATGTTTGTTGAAAAAATGGCACCATCTTCTGAAGGTTCCTTCGTCAACCGCACATCTTTCAGCAGTGAGACGGTCAAAGATCTTCATAGAAGTTACAACAAAAAACTAGGTGCAGGTGTTCTAGGAGGTGCTTACTCAGATGGTGAAGAAGGTTCCTCAACCCACAGTTGGACAGCAAGTAGGGATTCCAGTTTGGACACAGACACCAGCAGCATGGCGGACCTCCATTCAAAAAAGGTGCATTATGGTGGAGACTTTTCCCAAGAGGAGAGTGAGCATCTACTGATGGCCCTTGACCCGCTTGACAATGACGGTGCTAGTGGAGACACCATGTTGACTATTGAGAGTAGTCCAGCCTCTACCAAGCATCAAGAGTTTTCTGAAGATGCAGGTTCTGCTGGTGGTTCGGCTGGTAGTTCAGCTGAGGAGCAAGACATCCTACCCCAGGACTTTCCTGTCATTCCCTCAAGAGTGGCAAATCACCTTGAGGGTTATGCTGACAAGCCCCCTCAAAGTGGCTCTACACGTCCACTGAAGAGCCCCAAGAGAATGGGTGTGCATCACTTGCATCGCAAAGACAGCCTTACTAGAGCCCAAGAGCATGGAAACTTACTGGACTGAGACTCCAGTCTCTTTTTTTCTTGTGTTATTTGCCTCGAGTGCTCTTCGTTCTTACTAGCAATCACTAGTTTTAGCAGCTTACTGCAATCCAGGGGGATCGGATCAGGAGTATTATTTCGACACTTCTGAACCCTCTGAGACGTGGAGCTGTCGAATGTGTCATTTGTAGAATTGATGGTACCGTACGTCCTGCTGCATCTTGAGTTTCTCAGACCAGTGACTGGGATCCCACATCAGGAGTTAAGTGCTTCAGGGATCACAATGTCTGAATCAACGTCTGGTTCATGTATTTCCACAATTTCACCTTCTCTGATTGTGATGGAGATTTGTCCAGTTTCTCAGTTCATCCCCTTTGTCCCTAGAATTATAGCTTCAACTCCGCTGTTTTTGGTGGTCTGTTGAAATTTATAGTTTCCCTTCTCAGTGCCTAACCCTTGCTCAGACAGGAGCTTTTAGAGCCCTTTAAAATCAAATCCAAATCCTGCTCCTTTAGTCTTTACTAGTTAGAGGAATCTCAAAATTTTGTAGTGACCTTTCTGAATGATCACTGTATTGCAGCAGTCAATCTCATGACTGTTTTTTTATGTGAATAAGTACGTTTTGAAAGTATTAATGTACTCTATGTTTGGTCAGCACGTGGAAAATCTTCCTGCTTTCAATCTCATCTTTTATGTCTGAATGATTGGGATTCATTGTGTCCCATCAGCTGTAAGACGTGCACAGATCACTTCAACACACCCATGTGTTCATTTCATTGTTAGTTTTTTTTAACATAAATTGTTGTAATTTGACTTTCATGGGCATTTCAAGAGTGTGATGGATTGTTCTGTAGTTTGTTGGTATTTTATGCTCGAGTTTAAAGGCGTTTAATGTTCCTCTCACTGCTGACAGCAAAGATTACCATTCGAAGGCCATACTATAAATGTCAAAGGCTATGCAGACAACAGCATTGTGCAACAGAAACTTGAATGTGAGTTTTTGACTTCTGAGTCTAGTCTGGTACACTAAAAAGACGTGGTTTCCACCAGAAGTTTGTGCTTTTGTTGAACTGCCACAAACTATTTAGTTGCTAATGTTAATTTGAGCTTAATCTTTCTGAATGTAGTCATCTTAACATACTGTTGATTTCTTTACATTGGTTTGTATGTGTGTTATGTGCTATTTGGGTTTTTCTGTTCCGTGTACAAACTTACAGTCTTCACATTTCAAGCCTTTAATTAACATTTTTAAATGTATCAGGTTTTGACAAATGTTTCAATTCAAGGCAATCTTCTGTTTTGTTCAGATTTTGTTTTAGAGATTATTATTAAAATATTCATTGCCTTGTCATGTTTTGTGTTTATTGAGTTGTTTCCGTCGCTGTACCACTTTTTTATTCTTTTTATTGTGTTTGTTTCTTTTAGTGTGTTTTTTGAGCTTGGTAAACTCTCCAGTGACTAGACCACTCCACAAGTGGGCTTATTCAGTCCATTCTTGATCCCGAGTTTGAGTTTTGAAACGTTTCAGCCAGACTTGATCATTTTCAGTAATGACTTTATGATATTATACTCTTCTCTGACTCTAACTTCATCTATAGTGTGGCTTTTATGTCTGAACCAATGAAAGGACTGAAATAGCCGAGGATTAATTGACCTATAACTACTACTTATAAATAATTCACAAATGATCATATTCTGTAATACTGATGTGCGTTTAAAGAATGAGAGTCTCTTCCTTGATGTTTCTCTGAACACATGGAGGGAAAATGGTTGCTTTAACTTAAACAATATTGTATTCAATGAGAATAATTGAGTCTATCTACAAATAGTTCAGATGTGAAAAGTTTATGTAGCTTCTAGGTTGGGTAAATTATACTGTTTTTTGAAACCAATATAAATAGAAGTACGCAATACAAAAATGAGATTTAGAAATTATATTTGGAATTTTTTTTCACCCTTTTCCGCCCCCTTGTGGACCTACCACAAAAACGCGCACTGGATTAATTTCATTGTCCCTATTTGTAAGATACTGCAAGGTTAAATACACACAGTAATCGGGTTGTATTGCTCATGTCAAAGCGCCCCCTGGCGGACAGAATACCGCCGTCTTTCTCCAATATGTCGTTTGTCCTTTCTTCTGATGCTACTGTCAGAAAATGTTTTATAAAAATACTTTTCTATTAATTAGAATTTTTTTTTATAATATAGTTTTAATGATTTGTGGTTCTTTTATGAAGTAATACGCTTTCTAGAATCTGAAAATTAAACTTTCCAGACTTTGGAGAAGGTTCCAGGCTTTTCTTTACTTATCCACTGAAGAGTGTTTTTTTTTTTTTTTTTTTTTTAATCATCATACGGGTGATGAGGGTTCATTACAGTATCATCACTGAAATTTCAATCAATTAACTACAACCACTTTTCAATTGTGTTGACTTTTTTTTTATCAACATAGTAGATGGTTCATGGGGTTGTTGTTTTTTTTCCGGTGAACCTGGGAGTGTCGCTTACTTTTAATTATAAAAGCACCCATGAAGTATTTGAGAATATTGGGATGGTTTTGGGAACTTTTACTAGTTGTTGACCATAAACAAAACCTAACCCAAACCTGTGATTCCTAACTGCAAGTGTAAACGTTAATATTTTTGTAAATGTTTGCAACAAAACAAAATCCAGACACTATTTAACAAAGAAAAGAAGTCAAAACTTTGTTCGCAGTCAGCTCCTCTGGCCTGCCAAGGCATGATCTGCCAACATTGGGTTCATTTCTTATTTTATTTAGAAAAAAACAGCAAAAACCAAACACATTTAAAAAGGTGTAAATTTATTCAGGCATCAGGCCGTTACATCTCTACCAGCGTGTGTGTATATAGTGCTTTATACTGTAGGTTGATTACTGTAGAAATAGCCTGTACATCTGTAAAATAAATAATTCACTATTGCGCATCGTAAGTCACTTGGTTTTTAAAGTTGTTCCGTTGCACTGGCTCCAGAGTCACATCTCTGTCTCACCCAGTCCTGATGTCATCAGGACCATCTGGGAGCTGGAAGGGTCTAGAAGGGTCAGAGACAGCTCGGTAAATGGATGAAACGGAAGGCCTTCGTCTACTACAGTTACTTTCTGGAAGGGATTAATTCTGTCCTCATTTACAGACTGATGTGTAAGCCTCATACTGTTGTTCAGTTAAAAAAAAAAAAAAGGCTTGCACAGTTTTACATAATACGTACATAAAAATGCTATAAAAGTGCATTAATAATACAGGAATGTGCGCCTTTTCTCAAAAACATATCTGACAACATTCAGAGTGTTTTGAATAAAAACGCCTCAAAACTTGTTCTTTCAGATTTAGTTTTT
>CM051500.1:13345288-13370925 GCA_028031935.1 Paedocypris micromegethes
AAATCATTTGTTCACGAGTCAGTGCTTTTCTTTTCTAAAGTCAGCAAGTCTTTTTTTTTTTTAATGACCCTCAGATTTATAGGTATGGCCTGCTTCTTTTGTCATGTCAACCAAACGCAAAAAAATAGTTTTTAAAATACTCATTGGCTCAACACACACATTATAAATCGTGTAAACACAAACAAAGCAGTAATTTTGCAAAAGTCTACTGCCCGATGAAAGATGTTTCGTCAGTTGGATTCCGTTTGCCATTGCCATAATGTAAATTTAATTTTGTACCCCTGTCGCTGCACTTCTGTTCTTGACCTAAAGGTGGCAGCACATGCCCAAGTAGCTGCACGCGTGGTTACACCTGGACTCAACGTGTGCGAGCAAATTTTTAAAACCAGCTCACATTTCTCAAAACAATTAGCAAAACGGATTTCTTGCAAAAGCCTGTAACTTGCTCAAATTTTTTAGTCCATCTCTCAAAACTAAGTCTTTATGTCATTGAACATGTCAGTGCTCTCAGATTGTCAAGTCCTTGTGTCATTGTCTACGAACAAGGCAGTCAAATTAGTCATGTTGTCAATATAACCGTGTACTTTAGAGGGAGGTTCTGATGTACACTATGGCTAAAGTTTTGATGACAGTGTATCATTGTGAAATGTGAGTTACACCTTTTTGTTTGATTGCAAGAGGCTGAACAAAATTCACATTTATATTTGTATTGTTTATATTGTAATTTGTTGACAGACCATGTCATACCAACACGGAAAAAAACCACTGCAAATAGTAACACAAAGGGAACAAAAAGATAGGACAATACTCCGTACAACAGTATTGGCAGTGCAGTAGGAATTGGTGTGGTCTTCCTACACCTCGTCGTTCCTATATGTTTTGCCACAAATTCTCATCCACATCACAGTCCAAGTCCAAGTCCTTGTCCTTCCTTTGTCAGACATAGAACACTGTTGTGCTTCAGCCATATTCAGTATATACTTGCCCATTGATTGTCAATGAGATGCACCTTTGTTAGAGGAAGTCAAGTCACCTGAGAGCAAGTTACGTACCAATTCAGGACAAATTTAGAAGAAACATATACAATGGAGATGTATAGAAATATGTTTGTCACATTGTGACAACTTGATCAACCATTTTACAGTTAATTACGTATACGATTAACTAATGACTAGGTGTTTTGAGGAGTAAGACTATTGCACAGTGAACTATATAATACATTTTGATCAACATGACAAACAATTGATAATGTATCAAAGAGCAGAGAATTGTGCATAGTCATTTGCATGATGTACCAAAGCAATTGAAACTTGTTCAAAGAAGTGAGAAACTGCTTATATGATGTGCTCAAGTGACATCATGATGTGAAAATTGAACAAATAGTTTTGAGAATTTCAATTCTGATCTGAGAATTGTACTAAAGCGACTGAGAAAAACTGTAAACAAATGGCTCTAACTTTTATGGTACCGAACGTGCGCTCTAATCCTCACGAGGGCGCTATAACGCCACACTTCGCCACAGGTTCAATAGCGCAACATATAAATAAATAAATAATGCACGAAATAGCTTTTGAGTCCTTCGAATGAAACGATGGACATGTGTCAATGTTTCTTGTGGCTCTGTCAGTAGCTCTTGTGTTTGCAACAGTAAAGGTTGAGGGTTCGATTCAAGTGACGCTATGACGTAATTTCAATGCATAACTCTAAAAGTTGATTTAGATAAAAGCAGCTCATTAAAGAATAACAGTAAAGTCTGTGGCTGACAATTAATAAATGAATGGCCATGAAAAGATAGAAGAGCAGCCTGTTCCAGCTGGGAGTTCTTGGGCAACGCTGAAGTGAGGCAATCCAGTTTGCCATTGTCGCAGCCTTGTGGGGCCCGGCTTCCTGGTAACACGAAAGTGAATTAGCTGAGCTTTTCTGAAGGCTTAGAAACAGCTCCACTGTTTCTTAACAAAAAGCCCATTGAGATGAAGGGAGCTCTGGCCTCCCCAGGCTCTTGGAAAGAAAACCCAGGCCAATGAATGGTAGCTTGAGCTCCCATCAAGACACTGGCCACTGTGGGAAATGCTGGTGATGTCATTATCGATGCATTTCTTGCTGTTTTTCACAGCTTCAGCTCACCGTCTCCTCACTTTGTTGCCAGCGTTCCCTTCCTGTTCCATTTAGACTCCCATTATGGGAGCTCAGCAGCTCGGTAACCACAGAAACATGGAACATGGGTCATGAGAGAGTGATGATGCTCTTCCACAAATATAATCTGTCATTGTGGCCAAATAATCACAGTCGGATTGTCTGCTCAAATTAAAAGTCTGAAGGGTCGGCGCTTGTAGAATTATCTCTCTGAAACAACTTTATAGTTTAAGAATTGCAGTTCCAAAATATATTAGAAATACTTTTGATGTTTAAGTAAAGTAAGCAGAACCAGCCGTAAGTGGATGCGAACCTGCAACCTCTCTCACACAAGTCCAAGTCCTCTACCACTAGATTTTACATTTTTGTATAAAGCTCTTTTCAAATTCCGAGTGAACTGTCAATTCACTTGTAATGTTAAGAGAAAGAAAAATAAAACTACAATTAATTTAACTTAAAAAAACTACTAGATCAAGGATGGGCATTTTTTTCTTGGGGGGATTTGCTCCTGCAATCCAAACCATTGACTTTATCAAATATTTATTTTAGTTTGGTCAAATAAAAAATATTTTGTCATTTCTAATCTAACCCTAAACTAGCCGGTTAAAAGCATGGCAAAAGAACAAATTGAACAAAAGTAGAGCTACACTTTAACAATTGCCTAATCTAGAAATGCATGTTATAAAATGTTTTTGTTAGTAATCTAGAAACTTTTTTTTTTACTCTGAATAGTTCAATATCAATGACAAAAAGTGTGTGTGTGTTAGTGTGTTTTGCCGATTACCTGGAGCAAGTGTGGCCAAGAAAACTATTCAGTTACCGTATTAACCAAACAACTTCTGAATCTTCTGTTTGATTCTGTTCCTTATAAATGAGTCAAACAGCGGAATTCATTCTGTGCCTGGGCTGTGAATCTCAGCCTTTCCTATGAGCTTTATGGCTGTTTATCGAGTGAGTAAATACCATTGTTAGCACCCCAAAGTTCTCACGATGATTTGTAAAGGCTTTTTACTTGGTTGGCTACCTGCCTGCTCACTTTAGGCTACCTAACTTTCCGTGTCACCATGGGTCTTTTTTGTTGGATGCTAAATGGTGAAAATAAGCATTTAGAGCCCAGGACGTTCCCTGTTCTCACAGGGCGAATTAGCATATGAAGCAAACATACTGAAAACAGTCTTTCCTGGGAAAAAAAAGCCAGCGATAAACGTCTTGATGTTCACGTCCCTGTTGCACGACACCCACAGAGTGATTTAGCGCTGAAGTGTTTTTAACTCTCACACAGCGCTATACAGTGGAAGACGTTTATAGCGGGATGATTTGCATAAATCTGACTGAATGAAGATGTATGGCCAGGAGAAGTTTCATGCACTCCATGTTTAGTTTCAACACAGCGACACATGAATCTGAAAGCCTCTGAAGGAGCAGGAACTGTGTGACGTCTACTCAGATGTCTCGTCTTTGTCTGGTATTGATTTTGGGCAAATGGAGAATAATCACACCTAGAGAGGAATCAGCAGCTGTTCTACTCTAGATCTGTCTCACTCTGGCTTCATAAAGCTCTACTTTTCTACTTTTGGTGTAAATAGAAACAAGCTTATTTTATGATAGTTCATCTTAAGCTTCAGGTAGTTCATAAAGCCATTATATATCAATTATTAAGCTTGGCAGTCTAATCGTGTAATTGCTCTTCTGAAAGTGAGACTTTTCAGGCTCAGAGCACCCAAAATAAGGGTACAAAGAGACCATAAAGAGTTATAAATATTATATATGGAGAGAATATATATCCCCCCCCACACACACACACCTAAAACCTCTATTAGAACACCATGGTGGTGTTCTAATAGAGGTGTTACAATATATGCATGTGTATATTAAGAACTAAAAACAAACAAGAGCTGTACAGTACTAAGAAATAAAAGTATATCCAAAGAAAAAAACGAAATAACAACAAAAACATAATAAAAACGATCTAAACTAACATAATAGCATTGCTTAGCAGGTTATTGTCATGCACTCGCTCAAAAAAGAGAGAGTGGCAGATCTAGTGCGGAAATCAAAGAAAAACATAAATGGAGTTTTAATTGCAGTAAACAAGGTCACTAAACAGTGTAGAAACTGATACTGTGAACACGATGAAGATGAGACGAGGAACGCTGAAGTCGAGGATTACAATGATGAATGGAAACATGGAACAAAAATGGTCTTTCGCATAGTCTCGAGAATCTGCACAACAGAGACAACAGACAATCCGACAACTACTCAGTGAACTGAAGGTCCTTAAATAGTGCACTGGGAACCGGCTCCAGGTGAAGCAGATGATTCGGAGGAGTGTGATGAGGAACAGCTGACAAGTGTGGGTGGAGCTGCTGATAGTTTGAAAATATATCTTTGCAAAGTGGTCAACATATCACACCCTGGAAATGAGAGTCTACCATAATGGTCACGTGGCAGATGTGGCCCAGCGGTTCTACCTGTCACCCAGGCGTTGCAGGTTCAAATTTCTATTTGGGGGGTTCCACATCCAAGTGACCTTGAGCAACACACTGACCCACACATGAGTCTCGGGTGGCACAGCTTAATGCTGCCCACTTTTCCAGGTGTGACAAACATTCTAGAAGCAGAATGTTGTACAGCCACTTCAGGCTTTGGCCATAACGTATACGGTATATTACTCAAGCTTCAACATCAACATTGCTGATTAGACAATTGCAGTGAAATTTGATAATTCTTCTCCAATGGCCTTTAAATTACGCAGCTCTTGATAAGACTGTAGTTTAATGGGGGTCAAATTCAACTAGTGTCAAAGGGCAGAATAAACAAATCAGCAGTGGCTAATGACTCTGGCATTCCTGTGTGCGGATGCTGATGCTTCGAATGCACAAACTCACCGCAACAAGAAACTCCAGCGAGGGTTTGGTGATAATGCCACTTATTACAACTGGAAACAGGGACAATCTCAGCGTTATTCATCATAAGCACACAAGGTGAAAACACATTCATTTTTCACGCGGTTGTTTTTGGACAATATAGTCTGCTGGTGTATGGAGTAAAGTGGGAAATGCTGGGAGACTGTGTTGTGATTCATTGTGAAATTAGTGGATCATAAGTGCTACAAAAATATTCATAGCTAGCTGTGCCTTTTTTTACAATTAGATGCACAGCGGGTGAAAATGTAATTTTAGCTAAACAACAGAGAAATGATTCTGGAACATTAAAAATCTACCAGCAGTTAATCACTGAAACAGATTCTCTTTGTAATGGACTCAATGGCGTAACAGGCTAAACGGAAGAGGTCCACTGCTCTCGGTATAAATGTTCTTAATTCCAAACTAGCGCCATTTTTGCTAAATTATATGACTAAAGCTGTACCTGTTAATTGCAATTATGTGTTTAAGTACTCGGGATCTGTATTGGCGAGTACTGAAGTGCATGTACTCTGTCACGATTCTTCAGCAGGAAGCCACACAGACCACAGTGGTTGCCAGATCTTTGGGATTTTAATAACGGAAACTCAAATAAAACACTGAACAAAACATAGCATGGAAGCCAAAACATTACGTGAGTCCAGATCAAGAAGAGCGGTAGAGAATGAACGTATGGACTTCACCAGCATGAAAGTCCTTCAACAGCATGGTTGTGACATCTAGGACTGTCAACCTCTATCTTCCCGTGCAGCCCATAAAAAAGTGCCTACAGGTGTCCCATTACGAGTTTTTCCAGTTGAACTTGATTACGTCCTTGGCTTTGCTTACTGCCACTAGAGGGAGCCAAATTCAAATTTTATTTGTCACATCCACAATTATTTTGCAATCGTCCAGCATGTTAACATGGGGGCGGGGGGTGACGGAACAAAAAATTAAAAAGAGGGGATAAAGAATAAAACGCAAAAGCAATAAAATACAAGAATACAAAAGCAATAAAATACAATAAAAAGAGAGATAAAATATGAATTAAATACAAGTGATAAAAAATATGGGGAGAGAAAAAAAGGGAGAGATAAAAAATTATACAGATAAAATATGAATAAAAAAATGCAAAAGAAGAAAAAGTGACTTAAGTGATGAATATTTCAAGTGATTTAAAGTGTCCCGTTTAAAGTGACCCAGTGTGCAGTGGTAACTAAAGTGCAGTCAGCGGGTTAGAGAGCCAGGACCAGGTCTCTTTCAAACTCATTCTCGGTTTTGCTGCATCCCTACTACAAATTGACAAAGATTGACACAATGACTGAAAAAACAAAAACTGACCCAATGGCCAAAACCAACTAGGCCAACTAAACTACAAGAAACCAAACTTCCTGCAATTAGACATGGTATAAAATGGCTGATAATTAAAGAGTAAATCAAGTGCGTGTGAAAACACTGGCAAGACACGTGATGAACTAAAACGAAAAAGCTTTAACAAACGGAAAACACAGAAACCAAAACAAAGTAACATAGGTTGGTCATAAAGCTGATCAGAAAGGGAGACGGCGACTGGATCCGGGCACCGTGAGGATGGTCATCCAATCAAAACGGGACAAACACACCCACTCACATCTACAGGGACTCCAATTCTTAAATGTGTGGTCTGGAATGTGGGTGGAAACCCATAATTGGAGTGTGGGAGGAAATCTACGCTTACAGGGGATGAACATGACGCCCTCCTGTAGAGAGTTCATCTTGAAGATGATCATGTTTTGAAGATGTTCTAGACTAAAGGTATTTACAAGGATTCCCTATCTTGACAATGCTGTGGTCCCTTATTGTTTTGTGTAAATTTTTTGTAGTACAGTAATCCCTAGCTACTTCGCGGTTCGACGCGGATTCACTGCATCGCGGATTTTTTTTCTTTATTACGTATATTTGCTGATTAATTTTTTCCCGGGTGTCTCGCCAAAAATAAAAAGGCAGAGGATGGGAAGCTCACCAAAACTTTTAATGGGCAGTGTTATTTCCCATCTGGACAACCCGGTGGAGAGTGTTACAAAAATTTAAATAAAACAAAAGCAAACCAAAAAGATAACCAAACAGCGTTGAAGCTACATTCTCGTCCTTTCGGTTTCGGTCTGACGTCACTCGTCAACGTCATCACGTCACTACGGCTACAGGGCACGTTACCGCACGAGCCCAGCGCTCCCGCCCGATTCCCCCATTCAAGCACTTTGAAAATGAATATCTCCGCGGGGACGACGCGTACGGTGGGGAGATGTTTGTTAACATTACTTTAAGAAAGAATACTACGCGTAAAAGTGTTTTAAAAGTCTGAACAAGTGTTAAATAAATACGTAAATGTTGTTCCTCCACTTCGCGGAAATTCACCTATAGAGGTCGGGCTTGGAATGTGTCTACCACGACAAACGAGGGATTACTGTATACTATATTGGATCATATTATATTTAAGAACAATTTTACGAGGGGGATGAAATGCCTTATTATCCAGAAGCTAATGTAAGACTAGCGCTGAAAATGTGACACTTCTTTTGGCCTCTGATTTGCAGCCATCACTCATGTTATTCTTCAGGTGAAGAACAATCGGCCTTTCCACACGTGCTATACTGTAAAACACGCCTCTCTGTCACCAGAAAGTTGAGCTGCGGCGCCCGGCTGGAACATGAAGGTCAGCAGCTCTCGGATCAGCTAAGACGATCCTTCCTGCTCCTGTTAAACAGCCTCAGAGGACTGGTTCTGTCACCCAGGACAGCTCGGCTTACCCTCCTTGTCCTGCTGGAGTGTTCTTTCAGCTCTCAACGGCAAAATGAACTACTCATTAGCCTCCACACCGCCACTTCATCGCATTAAGTGTGGCGTCCTGGCTCCAAATGCTGGGAATGAACTTTGCAGATTCAATGGGAATGTGACACCTTGATCACATGCTAATGGAGTCTGCTGTGGAATCCACGACCACTTGTCTTTTTTTTAGTTATGGAGAAAGACAGAAACAAAGAAACAAGACAAGTGGATTCAACAGCAGACTCACAGCATAAATAAAGACAAAAGACATTTACTACTTCTCTAAAAGTTGTATTTTTAAATTTTGGAATGTCTTTATTTAGATTTAATTTAATTAAAAATCTGTTTGCTCTTAGCTTGAGGGCAGAGGAGGAAACAATTATCCCATGGTTGGAGGAAAGGATGCCAAATACAAAGTCAAAAGCAGTCCTTTTTTTGTAGTGCTTTGAAAATTCAGCTTTCAAATCAGACATCGGGATTAAATGTCATAAATAAGTCCAACTGTCCAGTTATGCCACCAATATTTATTCCTAATAAAACCATTTATGACATCATTCACACCACACATTTCTCATGACCACATTTTTTGTAATATTTTATGAACACGCATCATTCACAACAACATTGTTCACGCACACATTATTCATGACAACATCATTCACGACACACTGTATTCATGATGAAATCATTAGCAAGACACATCATTCAGAACCACATTCAAGACACCATTCATGACGTCATAATTTAAGACCCACATCATTCACAACAACATCATTCATTACACATCAATTCACAAGAAATCATTTACAACACACACCGTTTACAACACATCATTCATGACAACAAAAA
The DNA here is from genome assembly GCA_028031935.1 of Paedocypris micromegethes. Taxonomy (NCBI): domain Eukaryota; kingdom Metazoa; phylum Chordata; class Actinopteri; order Cypriniformes; genus Paedocypris; species Paedocypris micromegethes. The sequence goes on from CM051500.1 coordinate 13,353,979, forward strand.
TCATGGCACCTCTGAATACAAAACAGAACCATTTTCTGGAATTTTTTCAGTTGTCCCGATTCTTTATAGACAAACTCTATATAACATCACAAAAGTGAAGCGAGTCAGTGAATATGTAAAGAACATGGATGACAGAAGAGTCTGCTTTGTTTCTTGTGATCTTGCTGTGTTTTAATGGCCTTAACAGCTTGTTTCCCATGTAATAACGAGAGCAAATGACACTTTAATTATTAGTTGGCTTTTTTCAAGCACGTCAGTGTGAAGATGAAGAATCGACCCCCTCTGACAACCCACCATCGCTGTTTAATTGTCAGATGAAGAAGCTCATTTCACTTCTCTTCTCTCAGTCTCAGCACTGCTGTCTTCACTAAGCATCCTCTCCTCCAACCATGGGATAATTGTTTCCTCCTCTGCCCTCAAGCTGAGAGCAAATCCAGAGAAGGGGAATGAAAGCTGGGAAAGAGTGGGAAAAGGCTTGGGAAGAGCGAACGTCCCGGGGCCCGACTGTGGATGCGAGAACCGAGCTCTTTCTCTCTTTGCACAAACAAACATTTCCATGCCTCTGAACCCCGCAGCAACTCGAGATGCGATTTCTAGCAGCAAACAGCCAACGGGGCCCTGGCATGTGTTATCAGCTCAGAGCAGGGGGCCGCAGTGGCCCAGGCAATTTCAGCCCTGTGATAGACGAGCTGATTCCTCCACACGGCCCGGGATTGGCCGGAGAAGAGAATGAAGGCTGGAAGAAAGTGCTGAGAGTGGGATATGTTCTCCCAACCTGCTGGCTCTCAGCAACGGCATGAAACGTTTGGCAAAATCTGTAGCTGAAACATATTAGATTAGACTTTAGGATTGTTGTATAAAACGTTGAGGACTGTAATTGCAAATATAAGGGGCTTCTGGCTGGGTTTGAGAATTAGGTTTATCTAGCTCCCTTCATTGGAGATGGATCCACGTGTTCTTCCCTAACACCAGGCTGTTTCATCTGTTTTGTTGCTGCACTCTTTGTCAGTTTGCTTCTTGGTAAGCCTGTGATTACTTGTGTGTTTCTAGTACCTTGGTTTGAACCTTCTTGACCTTTCTTGAATAATCCCATCGGGCCTCGTGATACTTTTGGATTTCTTGCTGTATTTTGGACTTTCTTCTGAGATTTGTTGGAAATGACAACGTTTTTTTCCAAACCTAACGCTAACCATCTCTTCACCTGTGCTTGGTCCTTGTGTTTTATTGACAGTCACTCTAAATACCGCAAAACCTCTAATAGAACGCCACCATGACAGAAGGGTTGTAAAATGGATGCCACCCTTGAATATCCATATTTTGTGTTCTTTGGGTCTTCACACTAACACATATTATTATTATTATTATTAATTATTATTATTTTATGTTTAATACTGTGTAAAAGACACTACAAATAATGACACGTAATATGAAAAAGCCCATGTGTCTTGACTTGTCTTGGAGGTGAAATGTGGTGGAAAACACATAACTGGCCTTGTAGCGATAACCCCTCCTATGGAGAATATGCTCTATTGGCTCCTTTAAACAGTCAAATAGCTACAGTGCATGCTATCCTGGGAATGGAGAACAGGTAGAAATGCAGTCGACTCTTTGCTCAGACAACTAGACACACTCGTGGTTACTTTAGATAATAACTTTATTTATGAAATAGATTCATTATGAAGCAATTACCGCCGTTATTCATGTTTTCAAAGGTGCAGCTGTTTAAAGCGTGTCGCCAGTTGATTGAAGACAAAATACCGGGATTTGAAAACGCGGTGTGAATAGTTCTTTTACTGGTAAAATGTGGGAATGGCAGCGCTTGTGTGAACAGTCTTTACCGTTAAAGTCGGTATTTTCTTGCATTTTTCCGGCATTGCTGTGTGAAAGGGGCTACTGTGTGACATTGAGTACAACATGTTGAAAACATCAACTAATAGAGAGCCAATTAATGGAAGTTGAAAATAAGACCTCCATGTTGTTCATTATGTGTATGTGTATCATGTGTTAAAAGTCAAAATTTTTTGACAAACTCACAAATTAGCTCATTCCACATCATACAAAACAAAAATCTTTCTCTCTTTGGACCATTTACACAGCAGTAAAAACGCAGCGGCGTCTGGTTTTTAAGTGAGTGGACGGTGTACTGGAGGCCGCACTCACACAGCATCGATCTGTTGGCTGAAGGTCAGGAGCCAAGAGAAGACTCTCCTCCACCTAGTTGACTTCATAGATTGATTGTCTATTAGAGAGAGCGTTAAATATCTCCTGCGTTATGAAGCTGGTGACACAGGCGGTTTGCATGTGACTTATTAAGGCCGGGATGAAATAGAGCTCCAACAATTGTGAAAGTGCTTTCTTGGCACAGATCCTGTGTGATGCATAGCACCCGAGAATCCAGCCATGGAAACCTCACCAGAGGACGTGTTTAGTCACATCAGCAAATAATCCCTGTGATGAATCGCTGCTGGGGATAATCATATGCAATAATACCGAGCCGTGATAAAACACCCTGATACGCTTCTGGTTGTTAATGGGCAGGAAGCTCAGTTATTCATGGAAGTGTGTCATGGACGCATAAAGACGTCTCTTCATCTGTGCAGGATTCAAAGACAAGGCATTTAATATTGTTTATTACACACATATAAAATGCAATAGAAAAATACAGTATAAACTCGTAACAATGGCTGTTAAACAGACATGTCTTCTCATAGGCAACACTTAAAACACACACGGACGACGGTGTGAAGAATGCAAACATCTGAGATAAAACACATCCAGTGGAACTTCTAAAGTAAAGTTGGTCAGTACTTTTACAATCAACACAATCCTTTTATTATCTTAATTTAATGTCATATATTGTCTTTTGTAGTTTTGACTGTGAGAATAACCAATGCCGTTGTTGGGAGGCGGGCCTACTTTTCTTAGCTATTCAAGATTTTTTATTTTTATTTTACACACCTCACTCTTATACGTACAAACGGATCATAAAAGTATAGATCATCTGTTTTCATGCACTATTGATTACAATACAATTGTTTTAGTTTGTCCAAACTGTAGTTTTTTTTTTCTCAGTTCAATTTTTTGAGCTGTTCCGAGTCAATACAATATAAACAACCAATTTCGAATTCTGAAACAATTCCACACACATCTGAGCTCAATTCATGAGGGGAATGACAAGATTTCTTGTGGAAATGCGTTTGGGTTGAATTCTGTTGAATTACAGCTTTATGTCATTTCCATTATCTAGTAGAAATAATTATTGATGAATGAATGAAAGACAAGACACAGACATCCTGTGAACAGAAGAAAACAATGGCACATCTGGTTCTCACAGGATAAGGATCTTGTCACTCCCCTGATGTATATGACACGCGGTCAGTTTAATACTGGAATGGCACTGCAGAGTGGAGAAATGCACACACAACAGGAAGACGTGTTACTAACTCTTCTCTAAAGGTCAGAGGTCATTCTGTTGCATAGTAAAGTAAGAGCGTCAAGGTGCGACGCACTGAACGAAACAGCTGGTGGAACAGACAGCTTTGTTTCCCATCACTACTGTAGAAATGAAATACTGTATATTCAATGCACTTAGATTTGACAATCAAAAACTTGCATTGCATCATTTATGTACGATTTATTACTGAATCAAAATTTGTAGCAATAATTTTATTTACTCTCTCTCTCTCTCTCTCTCTCTCTCTCTCTCTCTGTTTGTCTCTCTGTTTCTTCCCCAGTCCATCTATAATGAATGATTTGTTATCCTGTCCTTTATTGGCAATGTTTCCGTGTGTACCCTTTAAAACATTGTTAATTCTAGTCAGAAAACTACTAACTGTGAATTGGTACAAACTTGTCAATTAATTCGGTTAATAAATGAATTCCAGTCCCTCGTAAGGACAAAGTGTTTTAAACCTAAAGATGAGAAATGAAATTACCGTGCAATGACTTCACCCGTCGCACAGTAATTCTGTGGTGATTCCAAACGTAAGGCATTTCAAGGCTGGTGGCGGATCTTAAATGAACCAGATGGGAAAAGCTGTGTGTACCGTTCCCACAGTCACATTCAATGCGAGCCATCAGAATCTATAAGGCACTTGAGCGTTTACTTCCCTTTCAACCCTTTCCCTATAGCAGGTTGTTTTGGTCGTCCACGTCTACCTCACCTAAAGCAAACTGGATTGTTTTCACTTCATAAAGGGTTCAATATTATTTTTTTTGTAGTTGTCAGTGTCGTTCTAAAGACAATATTCAGCAATATAAAACATTCAGTAGCAAAAATATACCTCTGGATAGCCAAAGTGTGGCATCTGTACAGTCTCTTCACTTTGCCAAACATTTATCTACATGGTTCATACATTTGTACAGCAGATAGGCAAGCATGGCTTATACATCCTCTGAAAAGGGCGGATTTCTTCAGGAAGAGTCCTACACACTCACACCACTCACATTTGTTTCCGGAAGGACCCGTGGTGAGAAGAATGGACCCATCGCTCGAGACGTGGAGCCGCAGTGTTGCACATCGGCCTGACGCAATGCAGGACTACGAACGCCGCCATGTACTACATTCAGACTCTAGCGGAACTGGAGGATGGCAGGTGGTTCGTTTCCTGGACAGGATGGTCATGTGTATGCTTGGATAAATCAAGGGTGTGGGCCGTAACGTTATTGCTTATTGCTTAAAAAGAGTGCAGATCAATAGTGGCAAGAGCGTCCACTCGCTTCCGTACGGTCAGTCTGACGTGCGTCCACTGAGTGAGGTGATAGGTCCGCTTCTCACTCATTCATTATAGGGCAGAGATCGGCAGGCAGGTAATGGGCAGGTCATCATTGGGTGAAGAGGTCAGAAGGTCAAGGGTTAGTTGCCATTGGTGGCTGAGTGAGTTAGAGAGACATGGACAGTAAAGGGAGAGGGGAAGAAAAACAGAAAGGAGATTAGTGTCAGCGAGTGAAAGCAGGATGACAACATGACACGTAATTTTCAAACCCAAGCTCTAGATTCAGTCCTTTCCTGCTGCTTGGCCTTGAATTGGTCAATGTCAGCCACTTTTTAAAATACATAAATAAATAAGCATCTAAGCTTGAAACGTTCAATCAGAGTTTTAGGGATTCATAGAAGAAGATTCTGGGCTTGGACTGGATCGAGAGCTTTGGAAGAACTGTTGGTCTTCATCTTTGTAATACAGTAAAATCATGCAACATGATTTTACACTCAGTGTGACAAACGCTCTGTGCTGTACGTGCCAAGAAGAATGAACTCAGGAGATACGACACCAAGCGACGACACTGCGGCACGTGCCTAGTTGTTAGTAGTAGTAAAGCTTACATGGTTTGGCATGTTAAAATCCCAAGACATGAAGCAAAAAATAAATATTACGATGATACAGTAGCAGATGGATGGAGCGGTGATGGTGGGGACGGTCAGTGAAGGTTTAAAATGCTTTCGTTTCAATGCAGAGGAAAGATTAACGTTATTTAGGGTCAAAACAACTGCTGGGGTTTTTTTTTACTCAATAACATTTTTATTTCTTTTCAAATTCTTTTTTTTGCTATTTACAAACACACAAATCTTAGACTTGATAATACAAAGCAACACTACAAGGTATTTTCTAGCATAAAAGCCAAGGGAATTGTAGCCATCAGCGCGCAAACTATCGACACAATACAGGACATGGAGTAGAAAATGCTTTTGCATATAAACATTGAAAAAAGTCCTGTCATTCATATATAAAGCCATAATATATATTCAAAAATATAGAAAATCTTCTAACATGGCGCTATAAGGCTGCTATGATGCATAATTTCCTTTCCTACAAATAGCCCTCTATAATACCGTCACTATCTCTTTTAAAATACAAGTACAATTTGACAATTTGTATACATTCCTGCTTAATATACTTTTAAGATATATATATATATTTTTTTTTCAATATAGATATGAAAAGCTTGTGTAAATACTATTTCTTGAATAGTAAATACTATATTCTCTAACTGAAAGGTTTACAGTAAAATATATCAAGTGGATTTGTTTCTTGACTTGTTTCATGGTCAGAGGATAGTTGGAATTTTCACTTTTCCTCATCGAGATGAACATTTCAGACGCATTCAGTGCAAATGAAAAGACTTGTGCCGCATAGAATCTTTTCGTCACATGAGGCAAATATCGACAGATGAGAACAACAACAAACAACAATAACAACAAAAGGCTAAAATAAAGAAAAGTGATCTGTGTGGTCAGTATTTCTGGAAGCTCTGTGCAAATGGGTTCTAGAGGTTTTCATCAAAACAGTAGTTTCCTTACAAAACACGTATGATAAACAGAACATTAAACAGTGATCTCAGTGTATTGTGTGTTTGACACGTGTAGACAGAATAAGTCCAATTCATAAACCTATGCACAAGCACACACACACACACACACACACACACAAACGCACTCAAATAATATTATTCTAAATCAGAGAGGCTCATAATCTTCAGATGAATGGACAAGATGGAGTGTTGGTCGAGAGTGTGTGGCTGAAAGTGTCACATGTAAAGCCATGAACAAAAGTTTAACTACTTTGTGTTTTACTTGTTTACTACGTGTTTGTGTGTCATGTGTGTGTTTATAATTGTGCTGTACAATGTGGGAATAATGTGTTTTTTAAAACACTATTTGAATCATCCAAAGTATTGATTTTTAATTGTTCTGTACGTCGTTTTGACCAAGACAGCCAGATAATTGTACGTGAAATATTATTTACACTCGCAGTCTTGAAGCTTGAGCGTCTCTGATCTAGATCTTTCAAAACTTGAAAACATTGCCATTTTATAGCATTTTCATGTATTGTTAATATGACTTAATTTCAGTCATAAAAAAACAAACAAAATAAAATGACTGTATGTATCAAATATAATAATGGCACTTGTTGATTTGCTGTGAACAACCAGAAGATTTAACACGTTATTTCTTCTCTGAGTTTTCTCATAATATTTCAATAAAAACAAAGTATTTCAATGCTCTTAGAAAAGCTAAATCTATTCAAGCTTCGAGGCATTCATTTATATAAACATCTGTTCAAATAGTGAATAAAAAAAGGTGGAATGGAGAATAATAACGAGTGGTGGGAGCACAGAAAGCACCATTATTTATCATCGACACCATCAGAAGGTCTTCAAAATAATGGGATGAAGTCACTCACTCTGCCACACGGACATGAGAGTGTGTGTGTGCGCGCATTACAAAACAGATGGAACAGGACCAACAGTCAGATGGAACGGGTAAAGATCTAAACTAACCTCGGTCTGCGCTCACCACCCTTTGGTAAGGATGGACGCGCAGCTCGTGCCTTCGAACTTTAGTTGCCACTGCTCCTGCTTGGATTGCAATAAAATCACCAGAAACAAATCAGTCAGCGAATAAACCAAAGGCTCTCAGCCCGTCCGATGCAAATTGCTTAAATCATACAAGTTAAGGCACAAATAATACTTCCCCCTCATCCCACATATGTAAAGTGTTTGTTCAAAATGCAAACATGGTTTTCTTTATCCTCAGCGGATCGGCGGGTTTTTGCGTAGCTCGGATACAGTGTGACAGCTAGTTGCTAATCTCACGCTGAAGCGACAGTGTCTTTAAATATAATACTGTTAAACTCCCTCTCTGGATCAGAGAGAAGAAGGCTTAGGCACCGCTGAAGTACAAAAGAGGAGGAAATGGCAGAGAACTGTGTTTAGCACGAGATTTCCTTTTCCTTTCAACACCTTCGTCAGCAGCAGATCCAGAGAGAACGGGCGAGTTTGGTGGCCTGTGTCTGGCTTTATGAGGACAGGCCTTTGGGGCTGTTAAGCAACAGCAGTGTGAGGACAGAATTTATTCTTCTGAACAAACATCACTCTTAAGTACAAGGCCGGTGGAAAGGAGAAGCGCAGGGAGGTTAAGACTCGAAAAGTACGAGGGGCTCAGCGAGGATCTAGGGAAATTCATTTAACAATCCACTTGCTAGGACACATTTTAGGACAATATGCGAGATGTTGTAAAATATTGTATTGTACAACAAAATGGCACAATCGCTGATTGTTTTTTTTTTTAATTTAAAAAGGTTCTATACAGATATGTAGTTTTTTTGTGTTTATAAAAAGTTTTTTTTGTTTTTTTGTAGACTATTTTTCATACAGCAAAAAGCATGATCATTAAATATATATATATATATTGAACCAAATCCAAGAGGTTTTCCTGAAACAAATATTTTGACATTTCATTGAGCTTTGATTAAATATACTGAAACAATTTACGTATATGTGCAAAGCAACATTATAAATTTAATGTTGTTTTTTTTTTTTACAATTTTAATTCTAGAAAACAAAGATAAAGATTGACAAACTAGTCAACCATGAACAATCTTCATTTAAATGACATTACATATCAATACAAATATCTAAAAACCAAATCTTTAGGAATTTTTGTTATTTTTTTTTTATTTTGGTCGCATGAAACTGTCCCAAAGTGTCTCAGCCAGTAGCAGATGTGGAAGATGTTTGACCCTTGACCCTCGCCCTCCCCTCGTCATCCTCATGAGGCCTGTCCAGATCCCCTGACCCTGCTGTGGGCTCATCCAGACTAGCTTGTGCAGCAGTTTGGGGCTCAGTGCTTTGTCTCCCTCATCATTGAACACATGAACATAAAACACAACATTGAGGATAAAACAAAAGTGTATAAAATGCTTTAAAGAAACAGGCAGAACAGAAGTCCAAAGAGGGAGAAAAGGGGCCGGGAGTGAGGGATTCTGCGATGTGGGGCGATTAAAATGGAGGCCGGCCAGTGGGCTCTCCACGCTGAACTGTGATGGGAATGTGACAGGTCTGAAAGCCCAGGTAGACAGGCAGCTCTTCGGCCTTTGAGGAAGCTGTGTAGGTCAACAAGAGAGAAGACATGGTCAAAACCCCTCAACTTTATTATTGCTGCCAAAGCTTTGCTGGTCCAAATAAAACAGGCATTGCCAGTTATTCTCTTTGGAAATTAACGTTTCATCACATCATCTCGATATGGCTCACAATATGATTTTTTTTTTGTATCAAACTTCTGGAAATATTTAGAAGTGATATGCTAGAGGAATGATTGTAAAAAAGTATAAAATGATTTTGCTCAAATAAAAAAGATATTTTTAAAATAACTGTAATAAATACATTATATAATTTTTTCATACAGTTATAGTATACGGTAAGGTATATATTAATTATATAACTCTAATAAACCGATAACTAATAATTATATAATTATAAAGAATATTTAAAAAAAATAAAATAATATTTCAAATGTATACAAAACAAGTTGGACAACAAAATTAATTTCATTATAATATTAATACAAACAAACTCACATTCCACTGTAGTTTCACATAAAAAAACGACTAAGAGCTGAATCAAACCCCAGATTTTGGTGTTGCGAACACCAGCTTAACTGTTTCAGCTACAGAAAAGCTTGATTGAGCCTGTTGAGAATGTGTAGGGTAGTTCTGTGGGAGAAACGCTGAATAAACCGGCGTATTGGACAGCCGCTAAACTCTAATTGGACACGCGGCTCTTGGCATTGGGACGCGCTGCTCAACTTAACACCGAGCCTTTGGGAGAAGGCAGTGTTAAACTGGCAGAATGCTGGTGGTAACATGATATTCATAATCGGCTTTTCTCAAGTGCCTTAATGAAGCCATTCGCCGTGTGCAGCAGCGAGGACGAGCGCTCAGTCATTCACAGAAAAGCAGTCCAGCCAAATCAATAAAGCAAACACTTCTTAGAAGGATTTTACTTGTGTTTTAGTGAAGAAGCAGGACTTTTTCAGGACACTAATTGGATTAAGTGGAAAAGACGTGATGTTTTATTTGGGCTTTTGCTTTTAGTTTCGGTCTATGACTGTAAAAGCCAGTGTTGTCAGCATCTGCACTGGCAAACTCGTTTTCCCTGCCGTGTTTGGGCGAGTTTGTACCTGAAGCTGTTGTTCAGGAGCAAAACGTCTTATTTAAACATTCTTTAAAATAGTATTTTATCGAGTCATCATTTTTAACGAGTCTCTTAAGTATAAGTCAAAAGCACAAGCATTTTAAAGCAATTCGAAGTTCCTTGAGTTGAGAAGATACTTTGTAAATCCGCATTATTTGGGTTTGCAAAAACATTTTCAACATTTGAAAATGTCAAGTGGTTTTATGATGTTCAATATATAGCCCCTCCCAATATTAATTGTGACATATTTAATCATAACGACATCAGTTGATCATTTTGACATCATTATTGGTGACATAATTTACAACAATGTACTCATGTGACTCATGATTACATTATTCCTGACAATCTGCACTTCTTCATCTTTCAAAAGTTCACTCTGTAAGTTATTGACAAGATAGCGCCAAGAACCGTTCCCCATGTGGGAACAATAAAGTTGATCTTATCTTAAGATTAAATGCTTAAGAAAAAAGATTTTCACCAGGTCCTGTTGGTAATACATTACAATTTACCTCCAATTTGGCATTTCATCAGTACAGAAACAGATCTTTGTTATACTGTCATGCTATTCGAGCCATGCTTACCTAAGACCCCGCTGGAGTCGATCGGATACTCCAGAATAGACGTGGCTGGTGCCAGCGTGTAAGGGTACTCGTATGGTGCGGCGTAAATAAGGCCGGACTCGGGTCCCGGCTGGACCAGGGTTGCGGCGGCCGGGTGGGCGGAGCCGTTAGGCATGACGGTCTGGATCTGACGAATGAGAGGCATGATGGTGGGCCCGGCTGGCGTGGGGGTGCGCAAGGCTGTAGGTGGCAGGACCGGCGCGGGGCCCGTGAGGATGCGAGGAGCCTGGGCACTCGCTGCAAGAGAGAACGCAAGGGTGGCTGCAGTAAGTGGAGAAATGTGAGGGAAGGGGAGGATGAAAACGGATGAAGTTGAGACAGAAAGGGAAAGACAAAAACAGTTAGTACCATGTGAACGCAACCCGTGGACATAAAGCATGGCATCCGCGCTAAAAGCTCTCTAGTGATTTATTAGTAAAAGCCACGGGAGCGAGGCACCACTATCACTGTCTTGCCGTGCTTCAGTACAATTTAGCGAGGCAGCAATGTGAAGAGAAGGATGTCGAAACATGCGTTAAATTAAGAAAACACGGTTTTTACAGATAAAGCAGAGCGTTCTCTATGTTCTTGGCGCCATTAGCTTCTCTTTGGACAAATGCTCTAATTTGGTTTCAGGCTACCGAGACTTGTCAGAACATTTATCTGAGAATCGGGGTTACTCGAGAGAGCAGTGCTGAGGATTACTCAGGCTTAAAACAACACGGCTTCTGTTGGCTTGAGAAGAAGAGGCTTACGTGATTTGAGATTGGCATCTCTGTAAGTGCCGTTGAGAATGGCCAGTTCCATCAGCTGCATCTTCTTCAGACTATCTTCTCCTTCAGCCTGTGAGAGAAACAAGCACAAATCTGTCACTAGAGGCCTGCGGAAAATGTGTAGGCCTGCTGAAAGTATAGAATAAATACAATGAAGATGTTCACTGATTTGCTCCAAGACTAATAAGAAAAAACTGTTGTTGTGAGATGTGACGTCATTTCAGAAATTGCAGATTTTGAAATGCAGGTTTAAACACTGTCTATTTTGTCATTGAATCAAGTATAAAAAGACACTGTAACAGGACCCTGCCATGAATGATGTCATCGGAACCTGGAATTATTATTTACATTTTAATTTATTGTTTTATACGACAATCTACGTCATGTCCCAGCATCCCTGTCTGTATTCTCTGGCTCGTCCAGGGTCCGGCTCCTCTAAACATCAATACTTTATTAAGTAAAGAGTGGGCCGATGAATAGAGCCGTTATAAATCACTCAGTCTCTATTTAATCAGACTAATGCGCTCTGTCCTTGAGAGACACATTCGCTTTCTGATGGAATATCTGTTGGAGTGCTGCTGATGACAGACAGTCGATCAGACAGAAACTATATATGGAGTAAATTAAAGCTTATTTAGCTTAGTGTTGGTTTTATTAAACATTTCAACTTGGAAAAGTTGTGGCTGATTCCTGCTAGCGTGCAAAGAATTCAACTTGTTTTATTTAGTATTTTTTAGTATTTTTTACTAAAGTACAACTTTAGTATTGCAGAATCATTTACACTTCACTTCATTGTTTTGTAATTTGCCCCAGTCAACTTTGATTTTGATGAGCAAACTAGTTTTACTTTCTTTTGTATTTATTTTTTACAAATGTTCAATGTACTTTTTAAATTTTTACTCGAACCTCTGTTTTTTTTTAAATCAACTCTTTTGCATCTAAGCAAACGAAAAAGATTTGAAGAACCCTTAAGCATTTGAACCCATTTTTGTTTCTGTTTTTATGCCTATTCAATTAATAGCAATCATAGCACCGCGATGTCACACAGCGATGTATATGACAAGTAGCCTGATCTTTATTTGCGCATGTTGAATGACTAACACGGTTTTGACGTGTTTCTGTGGCAGGTCTTGCAGTAACCGTCCACTGGCAGTGTGAGGCGCTGTGAGGTCATCACAGCTCTCAGAGAAGATTCCCGTTGGAAAGAGTAAGGGAATCGAATATTCTCCATCAGATTTTTTAAAATCAGTCCGAATCATCACAGACACTGAAGCGTGTTCGGCTCCAGATTTACAACTCTATTTTCTAGAACATTTCTCTCTCTGCTGTGCCGTAGTGTTGCATCTGTTTTCTCCCAACAAATCAAAACCAGATTTTCTCCTTGACAGGGCTCAGCACAGATGACAAAACCGTGTTCTTGACTTTCCTCAGTAACTTATTACAGCACGTCAGGGAATTACTCTGCTTCTGCTCAGAGCCGCAATCGTCTTGGTGACACTCTGCATTTCTCCTGCTCTTTTCTTCTCTGAAATCATGCTTTCATCCGCATGTCTCTGCTTCTCTGACACAGAAGCCGTGGGCTCTTCCTGCATCGTCTAGTTGTACTCTGACAATTCAAAAACAACAGTCATGCCACACTTAATTTCTCTGTTATAGATGGTCTTCACACTTTGGTCTTCATGTAGTTGTGACCTAGTGTTATGGAGCTGGACCTGCCACCCAAGCGTTGCAGGTTTGAATCCCGGTCTGCTGGTTTTCATAGCTGAGTGTCTTTCAGCAAGACACTGACCCCTACCAGTGGTGTAAAGTACTTGAGTAAATTGACTTTGTCACTTTACTCAAGTATTTTGGCTACTTTGTACTTGTACTGAGTATCAAAAATTTAAGCAACTAGAGAATAAAAAGTTGCTTATATTTTGTGACACCAATAATTTGAGTGAAAAAGCAAGGAAACAAAAGAGCAGAAAAACACTGAAAAGACAAACACACAAAGTCAATGTCAGACAGTGTCACAACACCAGTCCGTCAGCCCCATGAGGAAGATGCTGCCTGGATCCCGACACTGTTGCGAGTTACATCAAGGATGAAGTCATTCATCTCTTTCTCATTGTTCCATTGTTGATTGGCAAGAATAGCAAAACGTTAGTTTGGATAGCTTTTAAAAGCTTGTTTACATTTGTACACAACCCCTTTGAATGTTTGGTGTTTGTGGTCCAAGGATTTGAGATATAAACTCAGTTCTCAGACTGACAAACCCACGTTCAACCTTCTCCACTTTTACTTACATTTGTTGGTGCAGTAGAACATTTGCTACTACCAACGATACAAAAATAAATACAAATGTATATATCACATCAGAAATGTAACAAAAACAATTTTGCTGATGTCTGGAGAATAAAAATGGCGGTTCAAATTAGATAAGCTCCGATGGAAATGCCACAAATCTGAGAAGGTTCTGCTCCAGAAAGGCGAAGGAGTTTCATTTTGTTTTCTCTGTTGTCAGGTCTCATCACATGCTAAATTACACTCGAACGTGGCTGGAGTGATTCAGACAAATATGTTTTTGTGCATGATATCATCCTTTAAGTGAATGTTTTGTAGTAGACGGATGATTAAGAAGACTACAGGAGAAGCGTGAGTATTCAGGTCAAGCCGAGTGAAAGCTTTTAAAGTCGGCCTGCATAAAGAGGAATCACTCTGGAGCTATTCAGACTGGGATCACAATGACCTTTAGAACACAATGCCTGCCAGCCTATAGCTTTACATCATGCCCTGTCAGCGCTGCAGTCTCCTGCCTCGTCCTCTTCCTGCCCGCATCCTTCTAATGGTGTGGACGTGGAACTCGACTTACTTGAACTACCAAGGCCGTCATTTTGATCGTTTTAAATAAACGTGACAACAAAGACAGAAACAAAACAAAAAATATTCCTTTCTTTCTTTCGTGTATTTTACTCGTGTAATTTGAACTTGTGTATTTTACTTGTGTGATTTGAATGAAATGAAGAAGTTGAAGAAACGTGAAAAACAAGAAAATTTTTATTCATAAGGTCAATGCAGTGGAGTAAATAGTAGAGAATCAAAAATGTAGTTGAGTAGGGAGTAAAGGTTTAGATTTTTGATACAACGTAGCCAAAATACTAAGTAAAGTAATGAAGTCCACTTACTCAAGTACTTTACACTACTGGTGTCTGTGTGTGTGTGTGTGTGTGTGTGGGGGGGGGGTAGGAGGTATGGACCCTAATGTATTTCTCAACAGATTTGAAGTCAAAACCGGTTTGAAAAATATTCTATAATCTTATCTATTATCTGATAGGACAGATGTGAATAGCATGACACTAGTTCTATATTTTAAATATTTAAATCTTAATCTTTAAAGACATATATATCAACACTCTTGACATGTTATTTTAGAATGTGGACTTGTAAGCAGAAAAATATTTCTCCTTTGTTTTTGAGAAAACCACTCAAGTGATTGTTTCATTCTTGCAAAGCAAAACATGATCCGATTGTATCCTTCTCCGTGCTTCATTCTATTACACCCTTCATCTTATTAGTGGCCATCTCTCAAGGACAAGCACATAAAGCAAACCTGTCAAACTGCCCTCAGACGGTCACTGTTGAAACGGGAAGTCTGAAGGACAGAGAAGGGCTATAATTGGCTAAATGAGGACGAGCAGCCCTGGAAAGTTAGAACCGGACGCTGATGGACCAAGAATGCATCCCACTCACAAAGCGCAGCTGCTCCATTACAACACACAAGCAGAGCTTGGCTCCGCGCTCCTTCCGGTCCCTTCCGGTTCCCATTGATTTCTCACTCCGGCTCTTAGTTCTGTGATTCCAGATCCCTTTCCAGGAAAAATCAGGAAAAATAGGCACTAGAAATTGTAAATCTGAGCAGGATTGCACTGTCAATCATCTATCAGTCATCTATCCCATCAAAAATGAGCCCAGGTTTAAAACGACATTTAACATGAAATCTTCACTGTATCGATTTTTGACTTCTGGAAAAAACGTCTGGATGCAGATAAGCCAAAAATGCCCGTTATCAAACATGTTTCCTGAAGACTTCCTCTCACAACATTGCATCGATAAACGGACGGACCTGACTCACACTCAAACAAATGTCACTGGTTGAATCAATAAAACTGTTCCGGTGTGCTCAAACAAACCAGACTTTGAAGGATAAATCCAGGACAACAAAAGATGGGTCCGATTTTTTAATTTTCTGCAGCTGCACAAACGAAGCCTGAGAGATTCTCCCTGCAGACAGAAGAAGTTATCCAATGTGGAATCCATTGAGAAATTACCCCATTTCCGCCTATGTGTTCTCTCACATACCTCTTACTGTACAGTCAGCGTGAACAATAACACTACTTTATGATAATAATTACAGCTTAATCCAACTCGACCCGAGGCCAACGGTCTCATTGTGAAGAAATTTATATCAAACTTGAAAGCACCTTGGTGTTACACCGCAAGAACCAAGATGTATTTAACCAGGCTAAATTTAGAAATGCAAATGGGCACAAAGATCATGAGCTGGAGTCTTTGTCTTGGTGCCGCAGGTTAAAATTAGACAGAGTTTTATTTAGGTACGTGGCAGGGAAGAAGCTTTTCCTGGATGTGCAGGAATACACTCAGGGTCACAATGGCCTGTGAAGACGATAAAGCCGATTATAGACGTGCTCACAGATGCAGTTTGTGAACCTGTGGGAAAAAATGGCTTCCTGTGCTCATGTTAATGCTGCTTTTGCTGTAAACTCATGTTCACGTTTTCAAGATTGAAGATGTGATGCCAAAAATCAGCGTATGTGTGTCCATGTGCAGATGGATGAAGGATCTGTACGGCAAAATCCATGTCGTTTCTGCGGCCCAGAAACATTCACCAACACACCCACACTGTAAATAAAACTGTGTTTTTGTTACTGTAATACAACAATAATTCCTATAAATTGAAGCAATCATTACTGTTTAATAAGTTATAAATAATTTTATAACTTATTACTATATCAGGGTTAAAACAGTATATTCTTGTTTTTTTTTCTTATTTACACAGCACATTATTTTTTGTTGTTCCACTGCGAGAACTGTTGGCTTGACTGGTGTAAACTGTGGGACAACTAAGAGCTTAGCAAATTAAAAGCGTTTTGATGGGTCTTTTACAAAACATAAATTTGTCAAACAAAACAAGTGAAGCTATAGGTATCAGCGTATCTTTACATTATCCAGATAAAAGGTGAAAACCCTTAAACCAGATAAAAAGAAAAAAACTACAGTTGATGCAAGAAATGGTGTAAAACTAGTATTGAGTATATTATTCGTAGGGAAATTATATGAAAAAATTACAGTTGATCTGCCGATGATTCTCGCACATGTGCCGACTGAGACGCAGACGTGAAGTTTTCAGACAAGAACAGAGGCCGTGTCAGCGATTAGCTGTCAGAGAGCAGAAAAATCCTCATTGGAATTAAAGAGGTGCAAATAGGAGGAGGAGGAAGAGTCGTATATCAAACTGGCTTTGAACAGTGGAGATGTGAGAGAGAATGAGAAAGTGAGAGAGACTGAGTGTGTGGAGAGAGAGAGAGAGAGAGAGAGGGAGA
>CM051500.1:13370943-13449557 GCA_028031935.1 Paedocypris micromegethes
AGGGGGGGGGGAGATCATTTGAGTGTCTGGGAGAGTGATAAAGAAAGCACATGTAAGAAAGAGAAAGTGTGTGAGAGCAAATGAGGAATAGTGTGTGCTGGAGTAGAAAAGAGCAAAAGAGAGTCATAAAGAGTGTGAGAAACTGAAAGTGAGAGGGTGATAGAAAACGAAAGAAAGTGATAGAGATAGAAAGAGATAGATGAAAAGAATGGGAGAGAGATAAAGAGGGGAGAGAGAGAGAGAGAGAGAGAGAGAGAGAGAGAGAGAGAGAGAGAGAGAGAGAGAGAGAGCAAGAAAGCCCACTGAGACTCACCTTCTCATCACTCTGATTGTTTAGCACACACATACACTTTCTTTTCTTTTCAAAAACACACATTCCTCCCTACCAATCATCCAATCAGCATCTCTCTAACAATACAGCCCACTTGTGTCTGCTCACTGAAATGGCGACTTTGATCTCTCATAACATGCAAAGAAACGAGGCTTGCAGCGAAAGGCTGGTCAGAAAGTCAAAAACATGATGGAGGATTGTAAAGATGAAAATAAAGATGAGAGAGCGAGGGAAAGTGCTCAGCAACATCACACAGAATTCCCCCGTCCTCCTGCATCAGCGTCTATCTGAGAAAGAGATTGGAGTAATTTGGCCCTTTAAAAATGCATGTCGTTGTGTTTTATTCATCTACTGGTTCCGCACAATTCTAAACACTGTCATGAGACTATATTCTGGGCTGATTGAAAAGCTTTGTTGAACTCTATCACAACCGCTGGGCTAATTATCTGCTAAACTACTAGCGTAATGAACCAACCTGAACCATCTGATGAGAGAAACCAGAACACATTTCACTGGAGGAACAATCGCAAATGAGAGGCATTTAATATTTCATCTGGTTTTCCCAAGTTCCACTGAGATTTAATAGGGAGCCTTCAGATTTTGTTCCTTTGTGTACAGAAGAGAATTAAACATTTACACACGACAATTGTTGACGTGCACTAAGAATACAAAACGAGAAAACCAATGCTAACAGGCCGGCTACGAAAACCTGGTCTGTGGGGTAACGCGTCTTTCCACTTCGCATCTCACGCAAGCTTGGGAGACTCGGGAGGAGATTCACAATTCATAACAGAATGATCATTAATACAAAAACGAACTGCTTTTTCTCCCCACAATTACCATTTCATAATGCTACGTGAACCACAAGGCGTAGCATTTCTTCGAAACCCAAGTTTCTTGAGACCCAAGTCCCAAGAGCGGTAGAATCAGATAGAGTCTTTAAATTACGCTCATGATAAAGTTTCCCTCAGTCTCGGTTGGCCTTAAGGAAATCCGAAGAATAAAATCAGAATTATAAAGGCCAATCTTACATGTACCCTTTCACAATCTTATTATATCAAATTCATTTTCCATTTCTGCCTCGATGAAGGCTAGCGAGAAACTGCAAAGAAAGGCCTCCGGAGACGACAACACGCCAGCGATTTTGGCATGTTCTCAGGAGAAAAGGCCACCCAGCATTGGAAAGTCAAGAAAGGCATTAAAGACTAAGTGCGGCATTGAGGAAAGTGGCGTTTGCTGACAGAAGGTACCGGCTCAGAACCGGAGTCTTTATTTCATTGGTGACATTTTGTTTCCGTGGCGCTCGGGGGAAGCAGCTGTTCCTTTGGAGCTTGGCAGAACAATGGAGCTGGATGGATTTCTGAGCAGCAATATAGTCTGCATCTTTACACTAGCCCTTTATTTACTTGGGGATTATTCTGCCGCGACCAGAAACGAAGGGAGAGGAACGTCAAGTGAAAGCTGATCGAGAAAGTCGCTTAGAGTAAAAATAAGCAGGTGAATTTAAATTTGGATTCATAGATTCAGAAACCTGTCATTCTAAAATCGTAATATTGCCTTGACTAGATCTGCATTCTTAATAGTCAGGGCTTATTTATGTAGAATTATAACACTTTAGTCTCCTAAGGCAAACGGGTCAAAATTAAGGTGCCACATTCGGTCCACAAAATCCTTTTGAATGGAGCTGTTAATACTGGAATTCATGGCCATGGTCGTGGTAAATTAATGTTATTAATACTAATAATAATATTAATAATAGGTGAGTTGAAAACGTGCAAACTACAGATCCCAAAATGCATCCCGTCACCTCGCTTATATGAACTGTAGAATTTGTAGAACGTGTAACTTAGTTAATAGAACATTTTTTTCATGCCTGTTTTGACTTTTTTTTTTACATTTCTACTGCTTTGTTTTTGCTTCATTCTGTTGTTTGTTCATCTTTATTTTGCATAACTTTTTATTTTATCTATCTTGAATGTCTTGTACGTCTACTGTTATTTTTATAGTAGACTAAACTTAGATTTGAATTGACAATAAAGTTGACTTTAACATTGCGTAATTTTGACATGGTATATTTTTGTATCACATTTGATGAAATACTAGGTCTTATTTTTAGAGTAGTTCAAAATGAAGTTAAGAAATCAGTTCAACATCACCATCATCATCATCATAATTAAAAAAGCAATTTCAAAAGCATGTCTCTAACAATTATTCTTTTGAGTTGTTATGACATTTACAACCAATATGTCTGATGGTATCAAAGCTCGTATAAGTCATGCAACTTCTGTCTTTCCTCACACTGGCTAGGCTAGGTACCCTTGCACATCTAGTTAATCTAGGTCTTATATTGGGTCCAGGTTTTGTACTTCAGAGCATTGTACATTTCTCATTTTAAATAATTCTTCTGTCCAGAGAAACAGAGTAGCTTGGTGAAGAAGTGACCCTGCACTATCAAGCAGCAGGAAAACTGAAGGCTGCTGCAGTGGCTGGATGATTTAAACCCCTCTGTAGTCGAGTCACATGACCCGCTGCTCTCCTTTGAGGATAGGTCCTCTCAATAAGTTTCCAAGGCAATGCCCTCTCTGTCCGTGAACCCCAGTTAGCCTTTATTCCCTCTACACTCCAACTGTACCCAGACTGGCTCCAAAACAAAGCCTTACTCAATCACATCATGACAGACAGAGGGAGGTACACATTGAGATAACAGAATGGAATGGTGGAGAGGGAGAAAAAAGAGAGAAAAATGCTGGACTCTTTTGGAGGGGATAGGGGAGCGAGCCCCAGAGGAAGCATTATCCATCCCTGCAGGGCCAAAGAGCCGCTCAGGATTTCCACACTCCAGTTGTAAACAAAGAGGCTTTTGATGCTCTCTCAGCCTCAAAGACATGGATGACTACTCAATCATGTAACCACTGAGCACTGCCCGTCGTTCACACGTACACCACATTCTCCAGAACTTGTAGTGATGGAAGATAAACCTGTTCAGAGAAAACTGCTGTCAGCTCTTCCCAGTTCCCTCAAATTAAGTCCTAGTGAAGATGATGGCTCGGTTTCATGTGGCGGTGATGCAGTCCGATTCACACACCACCACACACACACACACACACACACACACACGGTCTAAACACTAGTACTGGCTTTGTTTTGCCTTTTTGTTTTTATGCGACATCACAATAGAGCAAATCATTATTTGAACCATGGAACAATTGTCAATTAGATGATGAGCACCTTTTTGTCCACGTTTGTCCGTGTCCATGCATAAAATCAGTAGCCAGTGATGAATGATATGAATGATGTTGTCATGAATGAGAAATGTTGTGAATTAAAAATGACGTCATTATAAGTGATGTAATTAAGAAGCAGTTCAATATCAGTGTGTTGTTTTCATGAATGTGGAGAGTAAAAAAATGTCTTCACAATGTGCGTTATCATGAATGAGTTTTAATACAAATGATGCATCATGAATAATAACGCCATGAAGAATGATGTCATCAGGAATGACCTAATTTTGAATGAATATGTACTTATTTTCAACCGAAATTTGGGAAATACTGACAAAACAACTGTATAGGAACAAAACAATTTTCATCCATGCCCAGAGTTAACACCTAATGTTTCTATTCGTGCAAAAGACCTAATTAAACCACCTAATTTCATCTTGGTCTTAGGATGTGCATAAGCTGAATACAAAACGTCTTATTTAGAGAAAGGCTTCGCACACACTTTTCCTCCAAGACAGGCATGTGTTCTATTCAATCTCGCTCTCTGGTGCAGAGCCTCCAAGAAACAGCAAGAGGCAGAAAAACATGTCATGCAAGAGGGATTCTATTGTGCTGTGGAGGGAACAGATGGAACCTCCCACAAACCACTGGGCCCTTCATGGACACAAACAGAAGCATTGACTTGGCTCACCCATAATGCACCTTTGCTTTTTCATCCATTCAGGACGGCTTACAAAGATGTGAGTGTGTTTATGAGCAATTTTGCTAGTGGAGATTCAGTAATGTGTGACTAACGCTCATTGAGCACATCGTGGGAATGTGTGAGCACATTGTCCGAGCAGATCTTGCTGTAGAGTGGACACGCCACGCAGGGATCAAGCCGATTCTTCATCTCCAGACAATCCTATGCTTTCCTAATTCCCTCTGCAGATTATTTTATTTGATTGTTCAATGGTGTGAGATGTGCTTGCAGTCAATGTTGTCTGAGGCGTTGACCGACTACACTACGATCATACGTGTTCAACATTTTTAATATATACTGTATCAGGAGTTGTGTAGCACAAGCTTGAGATTATGCAAGAAAAAACACATTTCTGATTTGTTCATAGAGCGACAGAAGACAGAAACATGCAGGAATCACAACAACACAACCTGAATTGGATTTAGACAGAAGAAACAAAGGCACGATGGCAGAGTGGGTCGCTCTGTCGCCACACAGCAGGGTTGCTGGAGACCCCAGTTTGAGGCCCAAGTTCAAAGCTCAGTCAGGACCTCGCTAGGCGGAGTTGGAGCGTTCCTGCGTGGGTTTCTGCCAGATCTACAGTGTCCTCATACAGTTCAAAAACATAGGCCACAGGTGTGAAGTCGAAGGTGAATGTCTGTGTGTACTGCCCTGCATATATTTGGCCACTAATTCAGAATGTGTATCCTGCTTTCAGGCTCAGAGATTGACTTGAGTCCGCCATGACACAAAATGTTTTAACAGGAGTGTTTTAGCTGACGAGAAAAATCAGCTAGAACTCATTGGATTAAGTAAAATGTATAAAACGTAAGCAAATTGTCCTGCTTCTTATAGCTCACACTTTACATTTGATATTTTTAGTTTAATGTATTTTTTTATTTCTTTATTACATTCGTAGTTATATTTTCATTCCTTATATTACCCTTAATAGTTTTTTTAAAATCTTTCTTTTCAGTGCTGCTGCAGAGCGGTCGCTTATAGCATTTTTTAAATGTAAATATTATTATCAAGACGTATTCTTGGAGGGCTTCTGTCATGCATAGTTTGGTTTTGATTCTGCAAACAAAAAGACGCTCTTCCAAGCATGCTTAGTTTAAACTGTTGTTACAGGATTATAAAACCTCGAAACGGCCCAAACCTTGCCTTGAAACATCCACACTACAGGCAGACGCTACACAGAGGGATCTATGTATCTACGGCGAGCAGGAGTCTTGATGGACAGGTCGCGCTAATCTGAGCCATACTAGCCGAGAACGGTCGGGGCCCTTTGGGCTCAAACAGGCCCTTGCTGTTTACTTAACTTCCCCTACTCTCCAATATCACTTCTCACACAGCTTGACAACCACATGGGCCAGAGAGGGTGTGTGTGTGTAAGTGGTCCCTGCACAGCCAATTTCAAATTTCACTTTATCTTCAGTCTTGACAATTAGAACTGGTTCTATCTGTCGTGGCTTCAGGCTGAGAGCCACAATGGGCCGGATGACAGACGGGGGTTTAATTAAAGAAGTCCCTTCAGCAGTCGTCATTTAGGCCCAGCAACTGTTAAGGTCGAGGGGGAAACAGACGGAGAAAACTCAGTGTAACTGTAACTGAAGAGAATGCGGTTTCACATGTTTAGACGTTCAAAGAGTTAAAAAAATAGCTACTGACACGTGGGGGAAAGCAACAATACCATTTCTAAAGATTTCAGAAAAGTAAAATCAACTTGGCTGGACGGCTAGATGTAAAACGCTATAGAACTCTTCTAAACAAGATAGATATTGGCTAATATTCTGATATTGCAGTACTTGATATTTAGATCAGCACAATTCAGTTAAACTACAACAGAAATTGTGTGAACTTCTCAAAACTTCTCAAAAGATTGGGTGAAAGTCCCTTCTCAAAGTGATTGCAAAAAAAGCCTTTTAGGTTCATGGTGAAAATTTATACACTGTGAAGACTCCACTTGTCTTTGTGTTTAGACATAAATATACTTGGTGGTGACAATCATGGTTTGCACTTATAAATGCCTTTCCATATTAATTATTCAAAAAGCTGTGTTAAATTTTTCAGTATACTACTGCATAACTCATTAAAATTAATTTAAACTGCTGTTTAAAAAAAGCTGATTTGAAAATTAGATTTTAATAATAATTTATTATAATTTATTACATGAATAATTTCATGACTTTGTTGTAGTTGACATTGTCATGAATTATGTCATCGAGAATGATTTTGTCATAAGTTGATGTTTAGAAAGTCCCAGGAGCTTTTCTCAAAAATTGTCATTGTGCTAATACATTATGACTGTATAGTATACCAACATAAAAAAATGACTATATATTTTTAATTTATAATTGTCAAACCATGACTCTAGTTTAAAACTGCAGTCTATAATATTTTCAAAGAAATGTGGCGGTTCTGACAAAGCCATTGATAATAACGTTTCTTAACTTCCTCAGCATCATCCCGCGGCCACCGGCTTCCTGTGGCTACCAGGCCAACTGCTGTCCTCGCTGCCAATGCCACTGATGGCAATGATGGCAGCAACAGGGATGATGCAGATAATGATGATGACTGAAGAGCGTTTGAGAAGCCAGGCTGCTGTGGTCTCTCTTTAGAAGCTAGACACACCAAGCAACAGATATCAAGCAAATAACCAAGACAGGCTTTATGTGATGACAATTAAACAGCTTTGTCCACTCCAATGGCGCTTCACTGCTAGGCAAACCCACATGTGGAGAACCAGAGTGTTCGGCTCAAATGCCACACGATGGCAGGGATACAGGGATCTTTATAGATGTTGGAACAAAGCATTAACCACTGTTATCTTAGCACAATCGGACAGATTGAATATTAAGTTTGATGTGTTTTTGACCAAGAGTAGGCAACTGCCGAGATGTTAATGGGGACGCAGAAGCTTCTGAGGGGAATGTAGGTTTGCTCCTAGCCTGGTTTGACCTAATCTCCAGCCGGAAGCATTAGCGGTGGTCCATCAACCCTAGACCCCGGTGCAGATCCTGAGTGAGGAGATGTGACCGTTCTCATTGAGGTTATTGAGGGTGTTGGCATTTGCCTTCACAGTCTTCTCAACTTTTCTCAAGTGTTCATGATATACACTGTCAGTCTACCATAAATGTCTCTAGTGTTACCAGTGCTCAACCACGTAGGAATCACTTATCTTTAGTTTCAAAGTCATATTTGAGAATAAAAATAGTCCAATAAAACAATACAAGTGTCATCAAAGCTGCACAGCTACAAAATGCGGCGAGTTTGTCAATATGGCTAATAGGGACCATTTCAAAATTGTACTCTGCATTTAAGCATCCAAGTGAAGTTGCACAACACACACAAATCCGGAGCAGTGGGCAGCCTTAAGTCGTGCCTCCTTGGGGGCATGTGTGGGTCAGTGTCTTGCTCAAGGACACTCGGATATAGAACCCACTGGACCGGGATTTGAACCTGAAACATCTGAGTGACAGGTCCAATTCCGTTTGCTGGACCAAACCATCCATGAAACATTTAAATAGACCATTTCAACTATAACTATTTCAAATTGCACAAATCAGCAAGATCAGTGGTTGGTCAGTGATCTCTAATCAATTATTGAGTAATGTATATCTGCTAATTGCACTTGAAAGTGGTTTCACAGAAGCCGAAAACAACGACTTTTTCTGTTTGTTAACATTTGCACCCAACTGTGTATATCATGCAACACTGATTAACATTCATCCAGTGGATAGGAATGTGTCTAAACAGTCGGACCAACCACATGATGACATAATGTCACATGAACTAGCCCAACCTGCCTTGTTTCAGGGAACGTTCCCCATGAAAGATCAAATGTGAAACACACAAGCTCCACACAATTCTTCCCATTTCCCCATTAACTTCCCACTCGTATTGTGGCACCAATAGAAATGAGTTACTTCAGCTTTTGATATAAAAAGCTCTTATGATTATGAATAATAGTTTCATGAATAATAGTTCAAAAAATAATAGTTTGATGAATGTAAGTTCTCAACGGAGTTGATCACATATTTTGGAGAGATTTTTTCACACCTCGACAATGTCTTAACAAACGCCATTTCAACCATGTGATGTTTTTGAGCTGAGCGTTGTGTTAGGAAAGCCTTGAGGAACAGCGTGGCACTCACCGCGGGCACTAGAAGCTTGTTCACCTCCTCCACCGCTCGCTTCAGCTTGATCTCAGCCCGGTTCTGCGCGTCCTCCACCGTTATCAGCACGTGCAGGTCTTCATTCAGATGCTCCCAGTTGGGTTTGCCCCGGTTCTGTTCCTCCTGAACATCAGAGCAAAGCAATTTATTAGAAAAGGGTAATAAATGGTACAAACAGCAACATAACATTACTAATTCTAATTCTAACGATTTTTTCTAATACTAATTCTACTAATAGTTGTACATTAGGTGCGGTAAATATCTAAAAATATTTATTCTTACAATAACTAAATCATTTTATGCACATAATTATACAGCAGTTATACATTATCACACATTGCGGGCACCCAAACACACACACACATACACATACACAATTTTCTCTCTGAACAACATGTGAATCATATTTCTTAAGATGGTGGTTCCTTCTATGTAGGTAGGTAGGTAAATACTTTATTAATCCCTGAGGAAATTTTTTTTCGACAGCAGCATACACACATGGGGGATACACTGATACGTGCATACAGATATCATACATCAAAACAAATGACATACTGCACCCATACAGACATATTGCACACACATTACACACAGTAAACATGAGAGTTAGAACACTTCTAGTTATTGTGAGTCAGAAAGTTGGTGAACCTGAACATGATTCACATTCTAAAACTCTATGTATGTTTGATATCATAAAGTTTAAAAGGAAACTGAGATTCGTCTCATCAAACTCTTGCTTTGGGGTTTCATACTCTGGTAATCTTGAAGTTGCTGCTGCTTTAATAAAAACGCAGACTAGATGAGAGAGAGAGAGAGAGAGAGAGAGAGACCCACCGAGGATACTCAAAATGTGTGTGTGGGTGTGTGTGTGCGTGTGTGTGTGTGTGTGTGAGAGAGATGGTGAAGATGTGAAAGTAAAATGGAGAAGCTGCTGCTTTGATGTGCTTTTTTTGAAAGCGGAATAAGTGAGATGTTGCTAAATAAACGAGACTTGGTAAAGTTAAAGAGCGACAAGTACATCACATGCAGCAGAAAAACATCAGCGAAAAGAGCAACTCCGGCTATTCTCCAATAGTCATTCTTTACGCTGACATTCTATTCTTTTTACAATAATGATATTTCTATTATGCTTTCAACAGATGCTGGCTCTAAAAGATTCATGCTTGTTTTACACATTGATGAAACTTGATGTTCTCCATGTGAATAGAAAACAAGACCTGAAACTGAACTGATTTTGACAAGAAACAGCAGTATTTATAAATCCTGTGTGGCTGCAGAACGTAATTCCTAAATAATTTAAATAATAGAGTAAAATGCGGGCCTTACTCGTATTACTCACTAAAATCATAATTTAATGTAATATTTGTCTGTGTTTTGCGTGTTCTTCATGGTTTCCTGTTGGATTTCCAAATGAAAAATCAAAATCTGATTTGTGTGATAATCATATATGCAAACACTTTCCCTTTCTTCTCTCTTCTCGCCTCTACAAATGGGAAATAGAAGGCAATCAGCATCTGTGTTCCCTCGTTCTGCCTGCTGATTTTCATTAAGGGTCTATTGTTGGTGGTCTCGCACTGAACCAGGGTTTCTGGGGGCAACGTGTGGAGCCGGTAGATCAACAAACAGCCATCGTCTGATTCGTTCTGAGTGTCGTCGTCTTGGCTTATCAGTTCAATTGTGATTGTTTTTTTTTTTTTTTTTTTCAAAGCGTCTTCAAAGGACCACGATGTGTAAGAACATCACGATGGATCCTTGTGGATCACAAAGTATTGAACCTGGAGTGCAGCGAGTGGAATCTCATTTCTTAACAGTCGGAATATCAATCATCTTGACATAAAGACGAAAGACATTGAACAGTGATGCTCATCTTTGGTTTTTGAACACATTGGGGATGGACTTTGGAACAATATGGTCCAAGAAGTCCAGATTTGAGTATCATGATGAGAAAAAAGATTTCCCATAGGTCTAGATCTCTTAGTGCAACAATCTTTGATTATGCAGCATCTCCAGTTGAAGCTTCTCTAGCTACTGAATGATCAGATGGTTGCGTCAATAAATTAAACCCTGGTAATGACAAGTTAGAATCTGTGGGATGTACGGGAGGGGACCTAACTGCCTCACCATCAGTGCAAGATTTTGGAGAATAAATCATGCAACTCTTATTAGGCAGATCTGGAATGCCACAGGGAATGTTTGCAATGCTAACGACGGTTCTGCTCTATTTAGAGCGTTCAACTAAGCGTATCTTCTAGTCCAAGTGTCAGACACCGTTGACACGTTCTTCAGGCCAGACAGATGCAGCTTCGGGTGGTAAGCCTGTAGGCCGCTGCTGGTGACATTCTGGTTGATAAGCCCTTAATATTTGTTGGGTCTTTATCTATGTATGTCAGAGAAGTAAATGAGAGGTAAATAAAAAAAAAACAAATCTGCCTGAAAAGTAGCCAAGCACAGTTAAAGTCTACAAATGTATCGCCCTGGAATCAAATTACAGGAGTAAAACCATTGATCCATGAACAGTTCTAGAAAGTGATCTATAGGACGTGCTGACACAAGCTATTGATCCATGTGAAATAAAGAAAGTTTTCAATTTCTGGGTCACAGGCAACTGGAGTCAATCAGAAAACAGGACATGACAGCAAGACATAGGTTGATACTATAATATTGCATTTTCCAGACTATATGGTGCACCACTGATAAACGTCTATTTCCTTTTCTTTTTGTCACCTATAAAACTCACATTTTTTTGCATTTTAAGACACACACTCAATTTTCAAACAGTTTAAGTGTGCATTACAGTCTGAAAAATACTGTATATAAAAAATTATGATAATTATTATGATAATTAAGTATAACAATATAATAATAATAAATAATAATAAGAGTATTTGTAGGGCGCTTTTCACAGTATAATCAGAATAACAAAAATAATATTATCAATAATCATAAAAACAATAATATAATTACAATAAAATGTACACTACCGTTCAAAGTTTGGGGTCACCTAGACAATTTTGAATGGTAGTGTATATGCAATTCACTGAGTAAACGTACTGAACACATTTGACTGTGACACAGACAAACAGAGACGGGGAAAGATATGAGGAGAAGCTCCTGCTTTTTCAGAGAGAACGGTGCAATAAAGGAAAGATTTATTAAGCACTGGGGCCAAACGTTTTTTTTTTTCCAACTTCCTTTTTGTATTTCTTTTGAAAGAACAAGCAGCACTAATAAATGAATGCGCTATGAATCCACAAGTCCAGAATTATTGGAATGATTTCACTGCAGTAAAAGTTTGCTAGCCTGGTTGCTTTTTGTACATGTGCATGTCATCAGCATAAACAAATGACAAACTCAAGAACGCGTGTTCTTTTTCAGTTATTTGCCTGCTGCTGTGATTTATTTCAACTCATTGTTAGTAATTCTGCAGAGCCATTTAATCAACTCATTAATTCTCATTCATGTCCTTGACAACAGACACACAAAAGTGCAATGAATTGAAAAATGTAGGTCATGGGATTCTTGCATTGCTTTTTGAATACTGATGTATCTATGTTCCGTGTACAAAAAAAAACACAATTATAATCTATAATAGCACAAAATAAAGAGCAGTGACCCAAAATTCCCACAATGCCTGTGAAAAACTAAATTATTTTAAGTTTTTTTGCTAAGAAACACTAATAAACTTTCCAAAATCACCTTGAAGACGTCTCTTCATACAGACCCTAGATTTGTGATGATTTTTATTCACCAACCACGTATTTTAAATCCCTCCATTAATTTTCATCTTGTTTCGGGTTAAAACAGCCTGACCAAAATTATTTTTTTATTATTATAATTAAAATTATAATGGTAATTATAATGTTTTTCATTATGATGATTCTGCAGAACTTTAACAAACTTCTCAATCCAAAATGGGCAGTGTGTGTCTGTGTTGCAGATCTCAGAAGATGAATAAATAAACTGATTTCCCATCATATAACCTGTTTAAATTGAGCATTTCAAACCCACTACCAACTCCTATCACGGAATCCAATGAGATTATATAAAGCACAGCAATTGTCGTGCTGATACTGGAACAATGCAATGAACGTGCCAGGAGAAAGCAGCAGAAATAAAAGACTGTTTAGTGCTGGTGAGAGAAGCTGAAGTGATTATGACAGCTCTAATAACAGTAATTGCCGCGGGTCCAACACTACAGCTGAGTCTCTCCGACAGGCCAAAAGTTTGGGAATTGTATTCACAACCTCCTTCACAATGTGGCTGGCGTGGTTAGCTTGTCATCAAAAGTAGAAATGCGAAATATTTTCAAAAACATACAGAAAACAAACAAAGCTCCAATGCAAGTCAAGCTTGAAACTGCGTTCAAATTTACAAAGTCAAGCACCGAATGTGTCAATCAGCGTGGCATAAGTCTTCTACACAGTGAATGAGCAGTGATGCCACATAAAGCTGACAATTGGCCCTCAAGAAGCTGTGTGACAAACAAAGCCACTAACTTAATATGTTCAAGACTAAGTCTGAGTAACAGAAAATGTACAGATGAGTTATTATCAACGTGTTGGCCCAGCATTACAAAATATTTTTTTATACATGGTTGGACTTGAGATTGATTTGTGTTCACAGCTCAAGCGATCTTTACCAGAGTTGGTTTGGGATCTCTGGTCAGGAGTCTCACCGGGATCTTGCGTGACGGATTATAGTCCAGACAACAAGAGTAAATTTTGCATTGCTTTATGTTGGATATAACCAAAAAATACTTTTTACTAGGTTCCTTGAAGTCTGTAAAAACAGTTTTTTTACTGTAGTCGTTTTAGTGGATGTTGCTCTGGTTAAAAGGAAGTTGTTTCAGGCATGAACTGCTCCAGGTTCTGTGACTCGTGGCTGTCAGCTACGTCTCTGTGCTCCAGTGGGTTGAGATGAGATCTGAACTGCTGATGTGCGGACAAGCTCAGCCAGTGTTGGATTGATGCTAAAAGCGAGAAACCATTGCTTTGAGAAAACCAAGGTTTTCTGCGCCTGTCTGTTTCCTTTACATCAAAGCTGCGCTTGGGGTGGAGGTGAGACACAGACAGACTCATAGTAAAGGCCATTCACACTCTGACACCGTCACACCTGAAGCTCTTGTGGTTCCATGTGAGATGTAGTTGTCACAAGCTGGTATCGCAGTTATGAAGCACAAAACCTACAGAAATGACCTCAAATTATGAAAAATCTATTTTTTTATCCACTTTGCTCATTTCATACCTTGCTGGGTCTGATGGTCGCTGCCGTGCGCCATTACCATCATCATAGGATAAAAAAAGAAAAAAACTCACTTGTAATGGAAATCATCTGAAACGTACAAGTTGATTTCCGAAAAAGTGTTTGGCTGTAATCTTCTGCTATAAAAATCAGAGACACCAATCAGATTGGTGGACGTATCTGTCAGTCAATAGTGAAGATGCTTGCCATCATTAGAAGATGTTTCAGTATAATCTGAGCTGCAAATATATGGAAATTGATCTTTACTTTTTCTATAATTTCATTAGAGCTGAACAAATTCTGGATTAGGTTTAGACATTAATAGTGTGGAATTTAGACAATATTTTTGAGTGGTACGTGTCCTCTGCTGTTTTCGAAAAACCAGTAATGACTTAAAAAACAAAGTCTAATATTTTGCCTAATTTTGGAATCAAACTGGTAATGCATTTGTGGCACTATAAAGACTACAGAAGGATAAGAGTAGAAAGTTAAACGAAGCATATTGAGTCTGGCTTTACTCCGTATACGGTGAGAGATGCGGAAAGACCACTGTGCTTATTTAGTTCAAAATCATTACGCTTTTTTGTTGAAGCGCTTCTTTTTTTAACATTCTGTTTAATAAACTGCACTAATGTTAATAAACTAATGTTATTATTTCATCTGGGTTTTTCTTGCGTTAGTGACGGTTCAGTGCTATGCTGACTAAGGCTATGAAAGTTTTCTAAAATAACAACTACAGTTATGTACTAATGCCATTAATAAAGAGCAGTATATAACAGAAATTAGGGGCACGTTTTTGGGGGGGTAGCTGACATTTAAGTAGCGCTAATAAATAAAAATACAGTTATAATTAAAATAAAGATAATATTAAAATAAATGTATATATGTATGCATATACATTAATAAGTATATACTAATAATATGTATACAATAATATACTGTTCATAGTATATACTGTATTTAGATAGATAGACAGACAGACAGACAGACAGACAGACAGACAGACAGACTGGTAATCCTTGTTCTGTTCTGTTCTGTTCTGTTCTATTGCTGAGTCTGATAACATAGACATGCATGGCAAAACTATTGACTAACATTTTCTCAAATCCTGAATGATTCCAACATTCTCTACCTCAACGGAAGGAGAAATTATAACATGAGAGTTCTCGCTCTTCCAGCTGGAGATTCCCAGATCAAAGACATCCAAAGCCAAATTGTGGACAGTGTTTCACAGCAGCTTTGAGCGACTCAGTCAACGTCCCACTATCGGAAAAGCACAGCTGAGATTCCAAACACAGACGACCAGCTGCGCTCTGTCAGGATGCAGAGCCGATCCAGATGTGCGTGAAGCGCTTGACGTGAACACACAGCACTTGTTTTATTTTTCTCTGGATCCTCCTTGTGGACACTTGGGATGGGCTCAGATTACTATCCAAACACAGGTCCTGCCCAACTCATGGAAACACAAATGCGGCTCCAGATCCCACGTGTGTGTGTTCTCCAGCTCATGCTTTGGAGTTTCAACTGCAATCGTCTCAATGATAATAAACTGCATGTTTGCGTTCATCAGAACCTGTTTGCTCAAGTGGTTATAATGGACAGTGACTGTGACCTTGTGCTTCCAGACCAATCCCTGACCCCCAGCAGCTCCGGTGTCGGCCCAGTGTGTCGTCACAATGGGGTTTGGATGGAAAAAGAGGATCCCAGCCACACTTATCAGAGGCCAAGGACAATGTTTAAACACCTGCTTGTTATTCCCACAAAGTATCTCAGCTGCGACCCAGACCGGTCCAGTTAGTATGTGAACGCATGTAAACCCTCTTATCAGGAACCCCGCTATGTTCCATCATCTGGATAGACACAGCTGACTTTAAAGATGTGTTCCATCTTACTGTTATTACTGTTTTAATGTGTAAGGAATTTGTTTACGGAAGCCAACATTATGAAGTTGGTTCAGTCTCCAATGTCAACAAGTTGAACATTACCGGTGAATATGTAAAGTTTATGTTGTCTGTCTTTTCTTACAAAAAATATTTTTTACACTGTTTAATAAATTCTATACAAAATTGTTTTTTATGGACCTATTTAGCTACTCAGAGCCTTTGCAAACACGTAGAAATGAGGTTTGATATGACAAACCCATAAAACCAGATGCAACATCACACTCTGATTGGTGGATCGGTGTTTTGTCTGGTTGAGTTCTAGTCATTTTTTTAACTTATGTGAATCAAAATCAAAGTTTGAAACGCAACACCATGAGTGTAATTTCTGGCAAAACATGATACTGTTGAATTGTTGAAAAACAAAAAAAACACTGTAATACTTTGGATGAAAACATCTGCAAAATGTGTTTAAATGTAACTGTTAAAAAAATACATTTTTTGCACAAGAGATATGTGTTTTTTTAAATTGTATTTTAATTTATGTATTTTTTCGAAGACAGGTGTGTGTGAAAATATGAAAAAAATTATGGTGAGATTAAACTACGTTTGGAACTTGAATTCTCTGTGCAATGAGAGATCGTGATTTATCTGCGACATGTGGTGGTTCTCCTACAGCGTGTTTGCAGGACTCACCTTCTTTTTGTCTCTCATGGAGCCTTTTCCTCTCACCATGATCTTACATCCCGTCTCCGTCTCCAGCTGTTTGGCTGTGAGGCCCCGGGGACCTAAGATCCGGCCCACAAAATTGAACTGCAACACACAAAACACACACACAAGACACATAAGTCCAAATCTGCTGAAAACATCAATGGATTCTGTTAAAACTGCGGTAGCATGGTTCTCATCCTTCAAACATAAAAGAACAAGACAGAATAAACATGAGTGGTAACAGCTTGGAATAAAGCGCACATCACTCCCACGGCTCGTCAAATACGGGAGAAAACAACTCATTATCATTGAAAAAGCCGATCGTTCCTGAATGTTCCTCAGAACTCTGTGGGTGGACGGTCAGTCTGGACACCTTTTGTGTATCTCTCTTCAACTAATTCTCTTTGCTTTTACATCGCATTAATAGCTAGGCACTAATATAAACGTTTGCACCTCAGACATTAACACATTCAGCCCCGGAGAAGCAGAAATTGGCTTCATCTCCTTACAACCGAGACATGGAAAAAATTGCTAGTATGGATGAAAGTATTTGGTTCATGAATTGTAAAATAATGTATATGATTGGATGTTTACAACAATAAATGCAAAACTTTAGTTTAACTTACATTTATAAAAGTTTTTATTTTTTAAATATAACTTTGTTTGTTTTGTGCCAAGATAGATAGATTTCACAAACATTCCACATCTTCTATGTTACTTTTATACCACACGTCACATTAACCCTGGAACAATCTAAAGACATTTTGATGTTTCACTTTAGAATAAGTTGCATTTTCTTCCTCTACGTTGTGGAAACTGTTTTTCACGGCTGTGACGTTCAGCACAAGAGTGTTGTGGAGTCTTGTGTTAAATCCCATTTTACACTCCGGGCGTCTTCTGCTAATCAATAAGTCCACGGGGTCTGCTTCATCAATGCGTTTGGTATTCAGACGCTACACTCTTTTCACATGACTGACTCCGTGCATAATCGACTGCTAGTAAAACACACTCACTGAGTGTTTGCGCATTTTTTCCTATTTGGCACCTTCATCCCCGTCCAAGCGCCTTGCGGATGTGAATGAAAAGAAGCAATTAAATTTTACTCGGAGGCACAAAGCAGCAGGCCGTGCATCACATCTTCATGCCCGCGCTCACCCTTCAAACACGGGAACGAGTGTGTGTGTGTTTGCATTGCGAACTTGCATCAAGCGATAAACCGGTGTGGAACGACAGGTGATTCTGCCTTCCATAAACCCACCATGAAGTCGATAAGTCTGATTTAAACTAAACTGAAAGCAAATCTTAAAGCGAGAGAGAAATAGAGAGCAGTTACTATCACCTCACTTTTGACTTTCAGCAAAAGATACTTCCATTTAGAATGGAAATGGTATTTTTCTGTTAGTTGGTTTGCCATGTGTATTTGCATTTGACAGAACCATAAATTAGTCACATTTTCAGTC
Organism: Paedocypris micromegethes; assembly: GCA_028031935.1. Taxonomy (NCBI): domain Eukaryota; kingdom Metazoa; phylum Chordata; class Actinopteri; order Cypriniformes; genus Paedocypris; species Paedocypris micromegethes. The sequence continues at coordinate 13,388,687 of CM051500.1, forward strand.
CCTGGAAACAAACTCGTGATCTTGGTGATTGTAGCATCAGGATCTTCTGACTGACTCCACGACCGCTGTAATAATTCTTCAAGCACGAGTTAACGTGTCGGTATCTTTTTATAAAAGAGCATTTCATTTCATTTGCACAGAGTAAACTGTGATTAAAGACAGGAGAAAACCAATTAAGTCAGAACTTTAACACACTCTTTCCGATTGTAAACAATGGAGATGGTTGCTTCCTACACACACACACACACAAAGCACACTCTTACAGACACAAACCAATTTTGCAAAAAGATTTCAAAATGCAATTATAAAAAAAATGTGCGTTACTTCTTAAAACTTTTTTAATTAAAAACAACATATGAATAATGCAACCACATTGTATGTTGCAAAAAGAAAATAGCTAGAACTAGAGATGGAAAATAAAAAGTCACCAAATTAAATAAGAAAAAAAAAACAGGAGCGAAACCTTACAATCTGTATTGCTCTAATCATTTATCGATTTATATTTTAGGCTGCCTGGGAAAATCTCTGGTGATCCAGCGGTGGAAATTACAAGTGGTTTGGGAAGCGGAGCTGATGTAAAGGTCATGTGTTTCCAGAGCTCCTGTGGATATTTGATGTGGAACTGCTTGGATGTGTGTTTTCCTCAGGCCTGCACTGACAGATTTCCAAGGTGCCCTTGGAGACGGAGTAATCAGCGCGAGAGACTCTGGCAGGATCGGCTTCACCCCGACACCAGCATGTGCAAATGAAGCATCTGCGTCTCCCTGCTGTATTCACACATCTGTCCAGATTACACACGCTCGCTATCACAGACGCATGAATGACCTCCGCTCCCCGTCTGGATTGTGTGATGACCAGCCCTGGTGAGACCACTTCAGCGCTGAATATGTTGTTGTGTTTTGTTCCAAAGAGGCACTGGATATTGTTTTCCAAGATTGATAAAAAAATTACTTTTGCATTATTTAGTTTAAAAACAAATAATAACACATATCAGAACAACTTAACTCACAATGCCATCCTTCTTATTTATAAGTCATGGTGCCATACATTTATTATGACACCATTCATCACAAGGTCAATTATAATGACATCATTCATCACGACACCAATCATGATGACATCATCTCTTATGACATCATTATTCAGGACACCAATCATAATGACATCCCTCACAACACCAATCATGATTGAAATTGAATTGAATTGAAAAAGCCTTTAATAGTCCCACAGCGGGGAAATTTCACAACAGCAGCAACAAATCCAAACAAACAAACATGACCATAACGTCCTGCACACATCATAATATCATAATAAACAAACACTGAATGAATATGACATCACTTCTTAGTGACATCATTCATCACAACACCAATCATAATAACATCCTACCTTATGACATAATTCTACATGCCACCGATCCTGATGACATCATCCCTTATGACATCATTCATCACAACATCAATCATAATGACATCATCCCTTATGGCATCATTCCTCACTACACCGATCATGATGAAATCATTCCTCACGACACCACTCATGATGACATCATCCCTTATGACATTCATCACGACACAAATTTTAATAACATCTTTTATGACATCACTTATGACAACAACAATCATGACGACACAATTCATGATGACATCATCCACCATGACATCATACTTGGATTGGTCTGTTTCTCTCATTGTCTTCAGAGGACAACTGAGACTAGGGAGTAAAGATCTCTAAGTGCAATGCGTTCAAAGCCACTAAAAAACTAAACAAAGAGAGAATTTAATATGATGACAATGATGTGAAGAATGGCCGTGTTAAAGTCTCGAACACATTTTCATCTTCACTAAGATTTTTTGTTGGTAAACCAGGAACAATAATACCCATGAATGTGCAAAAAGCAGCTTGTCTGGTCATAAGCCATTAGAGGCAGGTCAGTGTCTCACCATCTCTCAGCATCGCCAGTAAAGGTTAAAGACTACTCACACTTCACATTCTGCTGCGCTCGCTTTTCATCAGAAGGGACGTCTCTTGCTCATCCGACACGTCTTACGCCAATCTATTCACGCGAGCAAATACTGTCTGATTCTCTTCTTCCTCACCGCAAAACACAGCAAGACTCTTGCTCGGCCTTCTTCACATTCTCACACACACTGACTTTCATCAGAGGAGCTTTGTGAGACACAGCAGGATCAGACCCGAACTAAAGGCCAGATTGTGTGTCTGTGATAGGACGGTTTCGTATTGTACCGAGGTTTGAGTAGTTCACTTCAAAAGATGAGGGCTCTCTCTGTCTTTCTTTGTGTGTGTGTGTGTGTGTGTGTGTAGGTGTGTGTATGTGTCTCTTCATCTCTCCCTCTCTTTCCCTCAGTCTCTCCGTCACCCTATCTCTCTCTCACTCTCTCTGTCTGTCTGTCTCTCTCTCTCTTTCTCACACTCTGTCTATCTCTCTCTCCCTCTACCCCCCTCTCCGTATATCTTTCTCTCTGTTTCTATCTCTCCCTATCTCTCTATATATATATATTTTGTTTTCTCAATTATATACTGTATATATACATTTCAGTAATTATAAAAAATTTTTACATAGACATTTGAAAAAAGAGACTCATTTCAGAGTCTCAAGTCTCAAATCAGTTGCAACAAACACTGTTAGAAGCACATTTTGGGTCACGAATGATGCCATCATGAATATTGCGTGCCAAAATGAATGAATAAATATAATGAAAACTTCTTGATAATGGTTAGTTATACAGTCTAGCCTAACTTGCATTTTGAAAGAGTTGAATTTAAAGTGTGGCAATAATAAGAGCTACAGTGACACTGAACACTTCAAACAGATGACCAAAGGTTAACATAAGATGAACAAATCAGTGCAAAAATGAATGCAGGGCAGAGTTTTCTGGATTTTATGGATGATTATTTAACAAATCTGCATTATAGAAACGAACAAAAGAAAAAATACCATTGAAAACGAAATGATCTGAGGTGCTTTGATGGAAGCTGTAGATTACTTCTGCGAACCACAATGCCGTTTATGTTGATTTAGAAACAGTCGTGACAGGAAAAGAGAAACTGGTGATCATTTTGTCACGGCAAACTCCATTAAGCCTCATGTGAATCTCAGAGCGGTGAAAACGTCCCGTAGGTTCAGTCGTCCGCCCGAAGCGATCGCTTCTCCATTATTTTCTGCTATTCATTCGTTTGACTTTGTGACCGTAAAAGACCCTCAATCTATTCATAGATTCTCAATATCTGAAAGAGTACAAATAAGTCTAAGATAAACAGATCAACTCATATCTGCTTTGTCGCTTCAACTGAAGTCATGCACGCACACACACACACACACACACACACATGAACACACACATAGACAAACACAAAACCCACATACTCAAGACACGCTGCAGATGTGTGTTCATACAGATTGACTTTCTTCCGCTCTATTGCTTTAAAAAAGGCGACACAAACACACACACACACACACACACACACAGAAGGTGTGTATAAAAAGCAGATTGGCTTATATCTACTCCATCGTTAGCTAAAGCAGCAAGTGCGCACACATACACACACACACACACGTACACACTACAAGTCTTTAATGGAATCGCTTATATCTGCAGTTCAAGGCTAGGGCCTATTTGCTCATTCTGCATTGTGGAGATTAAGTGTGTTTTCAATCAACTACAATAAAATAGGCAGCGGGGACGTAATTAGGGCCGCTTAAAAGCGAAGCTGCCAGAGACTGGGAGTGATGGCATTATCTTATGAAGATAAACGAGTCGGCTCTGGTAATAGGCAAATTAATTATTGCACGGCTCCTAATAGCAGCGCGCTCCGATTCCCTGCTGCAGGACGTCTTTTGTTTTCATTATTGCACTGGACAAGGGGAGGCTGCAGGAGTTTGTGAAGAGGACCGTATCTCCGGCTCTTCATCTCAAGCGCTTCATCACGACTTTCAGTGCTGATGATCGGTGAGTGCTATTGACCGGCTGATTCCCTTGTGGCCGTCTGGTTTCATTGTCTGTGTTCACGCGTGTTTGTGTGTGTGTGTGTGTGTGTGTGTGTGTGTGTGTGTGTGTGTGTGTATGATTAAGAAAGGAGACTAAGATAATACTCTAATCAAAGTATAGATACCATTATTTCATTAACACTATTGGTTACTCAATCTCAAATAAAATGTGACTTTTTTTAATTTTTTGACATCAATGAAACAAATGTGTGAATATGTGTAAGATAGGAATACAAAGTTCATAACGTGTCAACAAAAAAACTTTGGGTAATCTTACAAAAACAACAGGGGTGAATGTAAAATCCATTTTGGATATTAATTAAGTTGGATATAGACATTAAGTTAAACGTGACGGTCTCTTTCAGAAGTTTGAACAAAAACATTTGTTTTGTGTCTATTGCCTCCCTCCCCACGACTGAACGTTGTTTCATCAAGTCATTCATGGCCAAAATGAATATTTTATAATAAATGCTGCTTGTTATTTAACTAATAGTGATTTTTAAAATTAATGTTTTAATAAAATGACATTTTATTAACAAAAAAAAACACTGTTATTATAAAATCTCTCATTTTGCAGTAGCATAGAAAAACAGTGAAGTTTACGGTTGTTTACCAGAATATTGAGATATAATTAGCGATACCACCCATATCGCCCATCTGCGATGTGAACAGAGGTGTCAAGTAACAAAGTAGTATTACTAAAGTAGAAACTTGGCTTACTTTTACTTTTCTAGAGTATTTATTTTTCCACTTACTTTCTAATTCTACTTCTTATTTTTTTAAGCAAATATAAGTACTTTCTATTCGTTACTTCTTCAAAACCAGCCGCGTTACCGGTTAGTTTTATTTCCGTGTTGAATCAATATAAAAAAAACATCCGGACAAATCACGCCGGTAAATGATTGTGGTTGGATGAGACGTATAAACAAGCATCATTCCGACACCCTATTGGTTTGCACGCGGTCCATCACACCTGCGCATTTGTCGGCGAAAGAATGACGGAGAGGCGGCTTTATGGATTCGATTAGTGTCAATACGGTTAGAGCACAAACTGCACCGAGGCGCGCAGTGCGGGTAAAACGGTAAAACAGAGGCGCGAAAATGCGAGTAAAACAGCAAACGAATGTTCAACATATCGTCCCAGTCCGGACAAGTGTGAGGCACAGTGACCATGTGTAAAGATCATGTTCAAGTTCTGAGCATTTGTAAGGTGCTTTTCACAGTTTAACTGTCTCAAATCACACAAAAGCTCCATACGTCTCTCTGTGTAATAAAATTGCCCCAGATCTCAAAGCTCACATGAACACTGAAAAACATTTCAGTTAGTATCTTTGTGAGACTTTGAGAGATTTGATTTATCTTATACTAGATATAAAGAAGATAATGTAATGTTGAAGCGAGATTCTCGAACATAAGAGTTCATATTTAGGTCATTATTTCATAACATGTATTTGAAAATAATCTACTTTGTTACAAGTTTTTACAGATTTATCAACCTCCGGGAAGTCTGTGTGATTTAGTGTCTTGAGGCCACGCAGATTTCACAGAAGCTTTGTAATAAAATGCATTAATGTTTGCAGTTATTACAACAATTCAATAGAACAATATAGTTCTATAATGCTATTTTTTTCCTCGCAATACTTTTACTTATATACTTAAAAGTAGTTTATCAGTATTAGTAACGCTACTTTTACTTTAGTAGAATATTGGGCATTTTACTTTTACTTTCACAGAAGTACTTTTTAACGAAGTAATGAAAGTGACTACTTTTGACAGCACTGGATGTGAAGTGTTCTAGTTTACGTCGGGCACGGCGATGGTATGAGCGGATGCCGTACAACCGATGCCTTCAGGAGTGACCGTGCTGCCCGTGATGCTGCGCGCGCTCATCATGTCCTATCCAACCCCAATTAACCTTCATTAGCCGTGAGGTGATCCAGAACGCCGCTCCCCTGTGCACGTGTTAGTGTTTATCACCGGCAGAGTAATGAGAAGAAGCTCCGGGCCGCACCGAATCAATCACTCGCCAAACACTCGCCACTTCAGCTCAACCCACCAAAGAAAACAATCGATATCAATGTCAATTATACGTTAATAAACGTATTGTGGCTTTTTTATTACACTAAACATTAATGTAATTAGCTGAATTTGTTTGCTGTATTATGTGTTTTTAGCTGAATTATACTTTGGTTCTGAACAAATTTGGTCCACCAACTGTTAATCATCATGAAGGTTCTCAAGGTTTAAATCAACAACTTTGAGTAAGACTGCTCACTGCTCGGGATTTTTCTTGATTGCTCATTTCACTGGATGGTTCAAATCTTCCATCAAAAACCTACAGCATATTGAAAAAAGCCACTGATAAGCACATAAATGTACCTTTAGTTACAATGGCTGAAATCGTGAGCCATTGGAAAAACTCAGACTCTCAGTATTGGACTCGTATGGATCTGCATTGTAAGACCACAAACGTTTGTTACATGCAGAGTTGCCATTTTAAGAGTGAAGTTTTTTACTATATGGATCTTTTCAGTACTGGTCTGATGCTCATTACACGCTCACATGAGTTCGTTATAAGGCCTGAGAGAAGCTGAACTTGTCTGGTGTGTGGATCCGCATTATATGCTCACATGAATCAATGATGTGCTTGAGTTCATCATGATTAATAACGGCTGATAAATGGCCGGTTTGAATGTGGATGAGTTTGACCCAGAAAAAGACAGGCTGGGAAAAATGACAGACGACAATAGTGGTTCACTGGCTCCATCGCCCTACGCTCTCCAATTAAAAGCTCTGTCCCTTCTAGGAGCCTGTACCGAGTATTTATAGCGCTCTTCCTCCATGGCCCGGTGTCTTCAACCTAGCATTATCTCCCCCACACACATAACAATAACAGTAGATTTAGACTGGGAATGAAAGGCAACAGCAGCTCTCTTCGAGGACGGCTGTCTTTCCCAGCCTAATAACACTGTTCAGCAAATCGGAACGGTGCGTGCTGTGGGGAGAGAGAGACACAGCACGAGTTTGAAGGAGCAAATTAATTTCGGTGCCGCTGCGTGTCTGTCTGGGAGAGCGAGGGTCTCGCGTGGGGCCGGCCCCACTCTTTATCAGACGGAGCAGGCCACGCTTCCTCTGCCCCGGTTCCTCCACCTCATCATGCCCTCGCATTCATCACGCCTCCCTCTGTACTTCAGCTCATCTATAAATCTATCATGTCACACCGTCCCTGACCTGGAAATATCAGCATCCGCTCCGACACTTGGGTCTTTTGGGGGTTTTTAGGCCCAAACGGAGCAGAAGACATTTCTGTTTGAATTGTTTACAAATACGCTCCCAGATAAAATGATGTGTGATACCAGGGCAAAATTAGTTTCTGTTGCTAGATATATGAACAACGTTGTATAGGACAGAAGGATGGATATAGACAGTCAGACAGACAGGTAGACAGATAGATTCTACCAGTATAAATAGACAGTCAAACAGCTTGGTAGACACAAAACAAAGTCATGCAGAGAGAGATAGAGAAATATACAAATAGCAACGAAAGTAATACAGACAGGGAGACTGACAGAGAGACAGAGGTAGACAAACAGACAGTAGACAATGCAGACAGATAGGTCCAAATAGACAGCCAGACAGAGAGCAGAGACCAAAAATGGTTGATAGATGGAAATATAGATAGATAGATGGATAGATGGATGGATGGATGGATGGATGGATGGATGGATGGATGGATGGATGGATGGATGGATGGATGGATAGATAGATAGATAGATAGATAGATAGATAGATAGATAGATAGATAGATAGATAGATAGATAGATAGATAGATAGATAGATAGAAAATGCAGAAATACAGACTGAAATACAGAGAAAGACAGTAAGATAGACAGACATCAGACATACAGAAAGATAAAAGTAATGTAAAAGTAGTGCATTAGTCATCTCATTTATTAAACGTTGAAAATTCCAGCAGCAATAAAAACAGAAGTAGGAGAAAGATTGCCGCAAAGACCATTAAAAAACAATCAATTTGCAAATGTGTATGACACAAAAGTGTGTGTGTATGTGTGCGTGTGTGTGTGTATGTACGATAGCATTAGAGGCTCAGATTTATACATGCCTAATTCCTTAAGAAAAAAAGACACAAATATTAACTACAATAATAACTACAGCCGATGGATTCCGGTGGTCTGTCTGTAAAGCAGCCGTTTGACACACTACAGCCTCAGGGGTTGACTCCCAGACAAAGTGTGAAGCTATTTTAATGTAGAATTATAGTGATGGTTGTAGCTGAGTATTAATAAAATTGTGTAATGTAAATGTTTTTTTCAAAACTGATTCTTTGAAACTCGCTGAAATGTTAGTCCGTGTGGCTATTTGCAAAATAAAATGACAAAAAAAATTTATCAATTTTAAATAAATAAATTATAAATCCTTTGAACTATTGCATTTGGCTCTTGAGTAATTGAATATTAATGTTGAAGTTGTGTTGGGGATTTAATTTGCACTTTGCTTTGTGTTGTTGAAGCAAAGTGCAAATTAAATGCTCACTTTTAGATTCCGCCAACAGATTTCACTCTCTCTGGATCTGGGTGATTCCATCGACATCAGGGGTTATTTGAGGTCACCTGGTTTTATTGCTCATCATCTTTACCTCCTAATGATCCCAAGCTCACTAATAATGATCCTGTGTGTCCTTCAGATGAACAAGGACAGCCAGTACACACACACACACACACGCACACCGATGGCCGTTTACTGCAATGTTGGCTGCTTTCAGGCTTTAAAACTGGGAGCTGAATAATCCACAATTTTTTAACAGCTGCATATGAGATGAAACACTTCTCACAAGCCACAGTAACTGAATATAAACCGAAATTAGCTTTTCATGGGTCACAACTCTGAACAAGTTTAACGGCAATGAGTTTAACGGCATCCTGGAACAGATTTTCCTAGAATCGATAGCAATGTTCCAAACGAGTCAAATTGCTAATATCCCTATGACAGTGGCACGACACAGCGCGGTCCTCGTTTTTGGCAAATTTCAGAATGGTAAAACAAGGCAAAACTCTATCTGTTTTCTACCCTGGAGACACAGGGATCACACTGGGTTCAAAAAAGGGATACAAAGGTCCGTAATGTGGCCAGGTCTGGTCCAAACCATACTACCATTGATGCTCTGCAAATATGGGTTGGGATGAACATTTTGTAAGTGTATTAAGTCACACAGAGAGTAGCAAACAATCAGGTTCAGTGTCTTGATGAAGGACACTCTAGTTTGTGGAAACTCTCGAGGTCTGGGATTCGAACCAGCAACCCTCCAATTTTCTAACTATTGGGCCACAACTGCTAGTGGTTATTCTACCATGAATGGATGAGCTTGACCCTAGATTGGTTTGCTACTGGATCTGATAGTGGGTTCTCCACTGATGCGTTGTGGCGACCGGGAGGCGGGTGATGTGGTCAAGAATGTCTGAATCAACACAAACTGGTAGATGTGGCACAATTCAATGCTCAAGAAGTAATGCATGTTTGTGTTAAATCTAACAACCATTAAAACTGTAAAAAAAAATGAATATTTCCTGCAAAAAAAAAGCTCCACTAAAAATGGTTCAGCCCACGAAATATAAGTCTGCATTTTTATTCACATGGATATCATTGCAATGCAGAGCATCAGTTGAGCGCAGGCCATCAGCTTAATAACACCATAAATTAAATGTCTCGTAAAATGGACTCAAACACTTTGTGCGACCTCACTTCTCCAGTATGTCTTAATTAAATCAATATACTGGATGTGGTCCATGTCCTAATGCAAGGAAAACTAGATTACATCGACTGGTATGTTCCTGTAATCAAATAAGAGCAGCGCAAGGAGGCGACGCACACTTATTTACTATTCCATTTACTCATTTGGGTTCGGTGTGTGTTTGTGTGCGTTCACAGCGATTTAAGTGCAAATCACTTTCACCTGACCTTCAACCACCGCCCTTCACTGATCTAGATGCTTCTACCATTATTTCTTGCTGGACTTCAACTGGCAAGGAAAGACTACAGGTTGAGTGATTTAACCCGCGGTGTTATTGGAACTCACGTCAGGATATTCCTTAACAGGCACGTAGAGTTTCTCTTGCAGCTGGACGACGGGTCCGACAGCATCCGGAAGCTCCGAGCTTCTCTTCTCCGTGCTGCCGTTCAGTGTGTCGTTGTACATGTCCTTTCGTACTCTGCTGATCTCTGGAACGAGACAAAGAATGACAGATAAAACTAAATATTAGTCTTTTTCTGATAAAACCTCAATCTTTAGTATCCAATACTGCAGGCCAATTTATGACTGATTATAAATTGGAATTGGAATTATTAATTGGAATTGGAATATTAAATATATGTAGAATTGACTAGACACTAGAATTAAAATTAATAATAAGTCAAAATATTTATTATGATTATGGGTGCTCATATTTATTTTTGTAAAATGTCTCGTGCATTTTGACACTGTATGAACATAAATCAAAGAATTTCAATGCATAGTGACATTTTTGGTCTTTAAAACAATAATAATACATTGAATCAGAGGTGGAGGAAGTCAGCATTCAGTTTGATTAGATTTTTCGAAATTTTTATCGAATTTTAATCTAAATTTTATAGATTTTATCGGGAGCAAGATCAGGACTATATGGTTACTGTATGTGCTAATTTAAACTGAAGAATCAAAAGCTAATTTTAGGGATTACTTTTTACATCCTTTAAGTACTGAATCAGATCAAGTACCAGATCAGAGCGTAAAATCAAGTTTAAGTTCTAAAGCACTTTTATCAATCCAGATTGACTCAAACCATCTGAAAACTTTTGACCTCACAGGCCTATTTTTGGTTAATCAAACAGCTTTTGTGTGTACGTATTTGTCTCGGCAGTAAACCAGCTACTAGTTTCACCATACAGTTCTTGTATCAGTTTGACAAGCATAGGTTTTCACACGGTGAAGTCTTTAAAATATTGACAGTCAGAGCAGAAGTTCTCCCTCTTTTATCAGTCTCCCCTTCCGTTTCTAAATGAATAAAAATCACAATAGACATTTCTTCGATGGAAGAACTGCTGTTAAATTATTTCAGAAGACACGTTCATCCATTCAGCCGGAGGCTAAGCTGAAAGAGGGGCTTCTCTGAGGCTCCGGGACCACCGCACACGTTTGCTACTATAAGCAAACAATGTAATGCCAAAATAAATAGTTCAAGCTGACCACATTGTCTGTAACTGAACAAAATATTATAATTCACATGAAATTAGTATATGCTTTGGTCTATAAAAAAGAAGGCAACATTGTTTATTAGGTAACTTTTATTTGTTTATGTTTGTTTTATTCTTTAAAAAAAAAAATACAAATAAATAAATGAATGAAAAACACAAAATAATTTTAAATGAACTACTTTTTATAAATGTGTTTATTTACAAAAAAAAATATTGTTGTAGAAAAATCTCTTAATTTCACTCTAGCACACACTCACCCTGTATGATTACATATTTGATATGCTATATGTTTCCACACACACACACACACACACACACACACACACGATCATATATAATATACAAACAATATATAAAATACGTATGATGAAAATACATATGATGAAAATTTCTTCCTGACCCGTATAACAACACAAAATATGCAAGATTATATAATAACTAAAATATAAACAAGTAAATATGCACATTCACGTGTAAACGTGTTATGGTATGTCAGTGAGAGAGAAAGAGTTTATAATATTTTATACATCCAGTGTACAATATCTGTAAATAATAAATAATATCTGTCCATGATTCCTGAAGAGATCCCGAAAACCATTATGGCTAGTAATGTATTATACGAGACATTACATCCCCGTCCCAAGCTGCAGCTTCTGTTCTCTAATTTTGTTACAGGAGGGGAAAAGCCCCGGTGTCGTTCTCAGGGCGGATCGAAGAGGTCATGCGACGAAGAGGAGTAATTACGATGAAGATTGCGCATTTCCATAGACTGACCGTTTATGACAAGGACGCGCTGTGCTTAAACTGCCTTGTCTGTCTTCAGGTCTACATGTCGGAATTCTCAGCCTGGGCACGAGGGATATGGTGAACAAAGAATCAATCTATTGAAAATAGTTTTGAAAATATACAATATGTTTAAACATATTTAAACGGATGCTTCATGCGTTAAAACCTAGAACAACAGCCAACAGAGGCCATAAATAAATCAATGATCTAAAAAAACGTCACATGGACATGGACATGGGGGGCGAGAGTCAGACCAAAGGCCGCAGGGTAAACAAGCCTGTTCCTGAAAGTCTGTGCGTTGCAAAAGCAATTAGTTCAATATTTAGTATCTTAACCTAGAATATAAACCAAAGTTGTGTAATTGTATGTATGGCAAATATACGCTTGATGAATTAAGATTATCAACTTTGACTACTATAAAACTGCAGATGCCGTGGCCCGACACTTCAGGTGTTTAATGGTGCTCTGGTCGCATATCCATAAATCAAAGACTCAAAGAGGCTGTTGATGGCTATAAGTGAGGTACAGACTTCGGGCCTTTATGGCAGTGTTGCTATCAGAAGTGATTTAAGCGCTCAGCATTGACATGGAAGGCCACCGCCAAGAAACACAGTGGCGTTGAAAAAGAGAAACGAAGAGGAAGATGACAAGAATGATAACAGAGTGAAAGCTTGTGTGGAAAAAACGCATCACTGGCTTCAAAAAATGGAATTATGTTATTCGGAAAGGGCTTTGAGAAATCACGTCATTATGTCTAGCGTTATCTAGACTTCATTCTTCTAACATTATGCAGAAATTTAGATAAAATAAATACTATATTGTTCTGTCGAAAAATGTCTTGAGCTTCTACACACACACTCGCAATGATCAAACCACCAACACCGGAGATAATTGTAGTAATCTAGGAAAAAGAATGACCTGTTGACATGCCTCAATCTTTCAACAAATCCATCTGGACGACTGAGAATCTCTGACTGAGAAAATCAGACCACCAAGGCTAGAGAGGATCACAAATCAAGAGTCTGAATGAAATTCAAGTTATAAACTGTCCGGGAAAAAGAAAACCTGTGATACAAATGTTAATGTAGAATGGTCTACAGGAATATAGATTCTCATATCTGATTCATACAGAAGGTCGTTACGCTGATGGAATTCAAAGTTGGGACTTCTTATTAGTCAAAGAAGTTATAAACAAATACGTAATATATCAGTTGTAAACAATGATTTTAACTTTATTTAAACTACAGATACCCAGATGTTACAGGTTTGAATCCCGGTCTGGTAGGTTCTACATCTGAGGGTCTTTAAGCAAGAAACGGACCCCGACAGGCAGCGTCAATGCATAAGGATGTCCGCTGCTCCGGGTCATTCGTCATGGGAAGTTCTGACAGAGACGGAAACTATCTCTCCATAATTCCAGCTTTATTCTCCTCCTGATTTTAACAGCAGTGTTAACGTCAGTTCTCCTTCCTCCCGCTCAGCTAGAAATGAGAAAGATCGCGAAAGAAAAGCTTTTCCATCCATGACAATGGTAAGTGACTCATGTCAGCTTTCTGCTCAGGTTAGGACCACCAGAAGCTCCTCTGTGTCTGTTCAAATGCAGAGCATAAACGGATAGAATGCACGATCTGCTGGAGGTTGTTTTCTCCGAGGGCTGATTAGGGAGTGTTGTCCGGTGGTCTGATCAGGCCCCGGACCCGAAGATGATTAAACTGTCAGTGGTGATTTATGGACACCACTTATTACAGCGTTTTAAAGGCATTTTTAGTGATTTGTCAGCTTTCTTGCCCTCAGAATTCAATCATTTTCCCTAGCTGGCCTCCGGGGCTGGACTTCCTGCACCACTGAGCACGACACGGCCACCTGCTCTCACACTGATACACACTCTGGGCTGCACAAACGTCCCAGTGTGTGATAGATACCCCTGGCCTTCCTCCAACACACACGTGGAAGTGCTCACATCACTTAATTACAGAAAAACAGCCAACGCATTGACATCGATGTCTGAAGTGACATCTCTTCCTGTTGAACTCCTCCAGACACGTTGATGCTTTCAGTAGATACTATGGTGAAAAGCGGATTTGCTTTGCCTAAAACGATAGAAAGAGTTCAATTTAAAGCACTATTACTAGTTCTTCCTTGTCTTTGTCAAATGTATCTTGATAAAATGTTTTTAAACGTATGTACATTTTATATTGTTTAAATCAATCAATCAATCAATCAATCAATAAACGTTTATGAAATGGAACTGCGATATAATTGTAATAAAAACGTTGATGTTTGTTTATAAATACCACATATTATTGAATTATATAAACATTTTATATAATTCTATAATATGCTTACATTTTAATTTCCAGTGTGAAAATAATATTTTTTGGTCCACTGTCAGAATATTGGGGGTGTCAATTTATTGGCGGTGTCAAATTTAACAACAAATTGTCAACAAATAATTAAACATATATCAATTAACCAATCAACCAACCAACCAACCAAACAATCAATCAATAACTCAATCATTTCAATCAAGAAACAATCATTTCTCTTTCACAGGTGCATGTTAAAATTGAAATAAAGCTGAATTGAATTGAATTGAATTGAACATACTTGGAAAACTGTGTTTAAATCATTGATACTCCTTTTCCTAAATGTTTTTACAAAATTATGAAATAATGATAACAATTACCCATAAATAGACCTTATTTTACATATAAAAACACATCTAACAAGTTTTTCAAATAAAAATATTTCAAACATTTCACCTTTATAGTCATTCAACTTTCTTGAATGTGAAATTGTCAGCCTCCAGCATTCGATTTGAAAAAAAAAAAGTGAAATACATGAAACATATCTGGACACTTAAAAGTCAACCAAAATTTCTATGCAGCACAGATATTCATGCACGCCCCACTTTAGGTTTCTGGAAGGGAAATGACACTCAAAAGCATCTGTGGGACACCAAGTCAAAACACACCATCTATCCTTTCTGTCACCACAACACAATCTGATCTCCAGATCTCACCGTTGGCTTTCAGCAGCATCGCAGGCCATTAGTCCGGCCCTGAACAAACGGCTCTAGACAAGCGCTCGCCTCTATCTCTGCACTCATCTCCGATCGGAATCACAGTACCACTCAATCAGAGGATTTCACACCTCGCCGTCCCGTCGGAAACCACCAGTGACACTCTCCTAATATTAATCTCAACAGCTGGTGGATTACAGGGTGCGACCGACAGACAGGCGCATTGGTGGCATCACGAAGCACTATAGGTGGCAGAGCCCGTGGCAAGGCCTTGGTCTGAACAGATGGATAAGACACAACATCACAGCTTGTCGCTGCATGAAGAAATGCATACGGTGAACAAAGAGGAATTAGAAATGGGACTGATCTTCGTATATCACATTCTTTCGCCCGGGAAGAAACTAGTTATTGGGCGCTGCATTAAAACCAAAGCTTTGATTGAGATTTTAACACAACGCCTTGTCATTCAAAGCCCATTGCTCACTACTAAAGATAAAAATGTAAAGAAATTTCAGTCTGTGCAATTTTAAAATTGTGCAATGCTTACTATGCAAACTTGTGTTATAATAAATACAAATTGACTGGAATTCGCTCTTTCAGTTGAAAGTGAATCATCCAATAGAGTTGGATTCATTTCAACTTTATACTAATGAGCAATGGCACAATTACAGAAACAAATGGACATCCAGCACATGAGATCCATCAACATGCATGTTTTGAGAATTCAACATCCATTACATTCTTTGCCAGTTCTGTCATCTGTCAAGACCGAAGTCAACTTCTACAGCGTTGGTGGCAGATTCTTGCCCTATTACAGTTTTTTCCAGAGTAAACATCCAGGATTCTGAAATTCACAAGCTCAATGCTATGACTCCCATTACATTATATTCTATTTGATTGAATTATACAAATAATGAGATGATGAAATATGAATTAGGGACCAACTCAACTGGAATGTTTGAAACAAGATGCAGAGAAGTGACGATGCAGAGTGATCGAAAACTGCACTCATGAGAACCAGACTGAAAAGACGAGGGAGGGAAAGACAGACAACTTCCTTCTGTGTTTCTAATTACACTGCTCTGTCAGAGAGAGAGCCTGGCGAGTGAAGGTGGCACTGAGGAGGGCATGATCTCAAAGCGAGATGCCATCTGGGCCTGCGCTCTGCTCGGAATGATAATGCCGATGAAATAGCACAAGCCCAGTGTGGAAGAGACCCACAGCCAGAGCCTTTGCTTTCCTGTAGAGCGCTTTCGTAACGTAAAAGTTGTGGGTTCAATTTCTAGGAAAAGACTGACGCTGTCTCAGTGGTAGACTGATGAAATGTGTTTCTTTGGATGAAATGGCTTGTTAATGTTTAAATGTAAAGAATCAATGTTATGAATGGAATTAGTTGCTGGCGAAAAATGTGAATAATTGTAATTGTTGTTGTATTCATAGTATTAATGTGTCTAGATTGATATTTTGCACATAAGATGGCAAATTATATTTTTAATTGCATTTGTAATGTGGTGGGTTGTCTGGGCAAAAAATGTGCAAACTATTGTATTTCGTCAAGAATTCCGTTTTAATATTAATACACTCTATTTGAATGCCGTGGTGTTCTATCTATTTTTTATTTTTCTATGTTTTACATTTTTTTACGTTTTACGTATTTTTTTTACATAAACGTAACCAGCAACGCATCAACATTCACCTCTTAAACAAATATACTATTTAACATAAACAAAAAATACAATTTAATCTCAACACAATAAGACTTCTATTTGAATGCCATGACGTTCTATGTTCCCACACTTTTGTCGTGGTGGCGTTCAAATAGAGATTTAAATTTTTATTAGGTGTTACCGTATTTTTCGCAGTATAAGACGCACTTTTTCTTCCCCAAAATTGAGAGGGAAAAGTGTGTGCGTCTTATACGGCGAATGCAGAGATCCGCGGAGCGCGGTCACCGCCATAAGAAAGGCCGCTTCGTTCCAGAGCCGTCGGCCATCTTAGTACACCCGGCGGTGCGCGCTGACGTCATCACGCCCTCTGCTCGTCTATCAAAGCGGGGATGCTATGTTACTCGCTATTCTTGCTAATGTGGGGGCAGTGTTACTCGCTATTCTTACTTAATTCTTATTTACTATTCTTAAACTGCTTTAAACTTTTATACAGTTGATATAAAATACTTTACTACAGTATTTGGTTCAGAATCCTTTTTTTCGTCTTAATTGGGTGCTTCTTATATGCCGGTGCGTCTTATATGGCGAAAAATACGGTACATTAGCTGAATCTGGCCTACAATTTATCCAAACACACTCGTGCTTTATCACGGACACAAATATCTCAACGTTCTTTGAGAATCAAACGCAAAAAATAAAAATGCTGTGTGTGACAGATAGACTTAGATAAAACAGATAAAACAATGTGCAAGCAAATCAACAAGATTCATATCAATTGTTGCTTTTCTTGCGCCTTCATTAACAGCTGAATTATTGAAACCTCAACCGCAGAACTATTAAGAGAGGCAGTAGAAAGTGAGTCAGCATGGTCAGCCATTTCCATACAGGAACATGTGGTTGTTTCTAAAAAAGGTTAACAGACGAGCTTCCTATCGCTGCAACTGCTCTCCACTTCCTTTCAACACTTGCACTCTATTACACTGACAGTGACATGCAAAGCGTGCGCCGTCGTGCTTGACGGACCCCACTGACGCACTACGGACCACCTGTGCCCGCAGGAAAACATAAATCCCCAGAATGCAATGCTTCAGGAGGAGGACGCTTCAGTGGTGCAAAGCGTCACCATGAAAAGGAAGGAGGGGAAATGCTGTGAGCATCAGCAGCTCTGGCACAAACCCACTTCAATTAGCTCAGTGTGGTGTAGAGAGAGCAGACACTGGAGCGTCAGTGCATCTCCTCTGTGTGCCCAACACACACACACACACACACACTCAAACCACAAATCAGTCACTCATAAGCCGAATTCTTAATAAATTTTGTTATTCCGTAAATTCATAAATGAAAAAAGAAATTCTGCTATACAATACGTAGATAAATACAGTATAGAAAAAAAGAGCTAAAATCGAATTCTTAAAAATATCTTTTCTTCAAGGTAGGAAAAAAGGGAGTTGCACGGTTCAGATATAGCATTCCCTCCCTGTGTTCTTAAAAACAACGCAATACACAAAGCAACGCAGTACATTACATTTGTAGAGCCAATGTGACTTTCAAGTTGTACTGTGAAATGTAAAATGTGTCTGTGCTCATTAATTAAGTGATTTTTTTCAGCAACGTGTCTTGTAGTAAAGGTTCATGTGAGATACCACAGGTTATAAACAAGATTAATCCTATGTCCAATTTTCATGGTAGGATTTACATTTCAGAACATCTATCTTCTCCTTTGTCTCTCTCTCCCTTATTCTCTCACTGTTTTCCTATCTCATCTTTTATCTCTCTCTCTATCTACATCTTTCTCTCTGTCTCTCTCTCTCTCTCTCTCTCTCTCTCTATTTCTCCCTCTGTCTTTCTTCCCCTATTTATATCTCTCCATCTGCATCTCTCTCTTCCTCCACATCTCTCTTTTTCTCCCTCTAGCACAGGGGTGGCCAACCCGTGGCTCTTGAGCCTCATGCGGCTCTTTAACTAGTTTCATGCGGCTCTTCAGGAGCTTTCACATGACATGAGTCAAGTATGCACACAATGTTAACTGTTGAAAAATAACTAATATTATCATATTGGTGTGGTTATTTTCACTAAATCTGGCTGAGCAGAGGTCTGTGTGTGCGTGTGTGCTTGCGTGCATACAAGATTAAGGAATGGGATGATGTTTATGTGTGCCCATGTGCATGACGTGGCTCTTTGCAGCTCTTTGTGGCTCTAACACAGAAAAAAAGTGTCTCTTAGTTTCTTCCCTCACTCCCTCTATGTTCCCTCCTCTATGTCTCTCTCTCTCTCTCTATACCTGTCTCTGACTGCGTCTGTCTCGAGTAACAAACTTAAAGAGTATAAGAGAGAGTGTAAATTAGATATCCATACATTAGCATATAGATGTTATAAATTAACAAAACTATATCACGTTAATTAGCATTTATTAATGTTTCATTGTGAAAGTGTAAAAATAATTGGAGGGAATCCTGAGCACTGTATCTTTAAAGGCTACAATGAGACGTTTCATGATGAATTTGCATGTTCATGCTTTTCTGTGCGCTTGTCCTCCGGTGTAAATGCCCTTGAGTGTAAAGAAAAAACGGGATCCGTCGACTTGCTCTGTTGTGTGTAATGATTTCTGCCCTATTTAAAAAAGAAAATGCAAGGCAGCACCTTTCCTTTCAGAAAGGCACTGGTGCCATTTAAATAAATGTGGGGAGAAAGAAGTTTATCCCATCACCCAGAAAAAAGCAGACAGAGGACCCGGGGCAACTCCTGTGTGTGTGAGTGTGTATGTGCGTGTGTGTGTGTGTGTGTGTGTGTGTGTGTGTGTGTGTGTGCTGCTTCAGGAGGTGCTGACACAGAGGAAATCATGGTTCTTAGTGGTTTGTGCCACGACTTGCAGAAGGAGTGAGATTCCACACCAAGGCCAGAATATGAGCCACTTTGTCACACAAATTCAAGTGCTACATATTTCATCTGTCACGTTCTCTGTACCACAGTAATCTAAATTCTTCATCAACGCGGCGGTGGGCACCAAACAGACCCTTAAAATCCCCCTTCTGCTCAACGTGACACATTGCATCATTTATAAAACACATCAACGTTCACATCATGACATAAATGATACTATTTAATCTCAACACATAAATAAACTAATTATACCTTATAAGCCAATAAACATGTTATAAACTATTTATAATACCACATTTACTGAGAACCTGGTTTGTGCTGAACAGAGAGCGTAAGCTTCAGATTCTGAGACATGTGACCCATCCCACTCATCATGGTAACATGCAGTGTGTTTGGCGATTCATTTCTAATTTAATTTCATGAAATGTATGATTTATTAATTGCGGAATACAAATATTATTCTCTAAAGTAAATTGTGGAGCTTTATGTTTAACACAATTAAATGTAGGAAACCAGTTCTTTGCACTACTTGACAGTGATAATTACTTTCACAAGGTGTACATTAACTCAATTGTTCCATTTCTGGGTCATGAGGAGTTGTAGTCAATCTGAACTGGTCGTCAATCAATAAATGAGTTGAACATTTTCTCTAGAATACTGGGCCTCAAACTCAAATCTCAAACGTTCATGCTGAGGCAAAAACAAAAGGAGATGTGAGGCATAAAGCCCAAGAATCCACAGCAGGAAGTGAAGCTGAACCGACCCTCAGTCCAAATGTTGCTTGTGCATTAGTTAGCAAATGAAGCGCAGAACCATGCAAATCCCTGCTACATCCCAGCTTCTTCCATTGGCTCCTGCCTAATTGTTTAGTTGCCACGGGACGATCCGGTAAGGAGTTAATAGGTTAATTTAGGGGAATGAACAGCTGCACACATCACATGCTCTTGGAGAGGAAGGTCATATTTATGGCTGAAACATGCTGATAGTTGAGAGTCTTCAGAATAGTCCAAACCGAAGCTGTTTACTGGCAAGACGGTGCGATTTATGGAACACGGCTGATAAGATTGTAGAGGATTTGTGTCGTTTCTGCACTTGTTTTGCACCACTTTGTGCTTATCATCAGCATTTCAGCTTATAAAAATAATCTGTTTCATCTTTTGTTTTAGTTTGTTTTAATGGTACAAACGTAGTTTGGAAATTAAATTGTATCACTGTGATTTAAAAGTGAACGTATCACTGATATTAAAGCGTTAATCGGTTGTCGGTTTTTACATACAATCCTTTTACAAAATGTAAAATTTAAAATACTGGGAATGTTGTAATTTAAATTTTTCTATAGACTGTATTTGTTTTTCTATTTTGTTGGGGAGTTTTCTTGTAGTGGAGTTTCTTGTCAAAAAACAATCCTTAATCCGGGTTTGTGTGTGTTCACTTAACTGTGTGTACAACGTCACTGTGGTCATAATGACAATCTCCTCACTTTCTTTACTTTTTTTTCTTTTTCTAATTATATCTTCTGCCATTTTATTCGGGACAAATTTGACAACTGCTGTAAAATGTAAGAATTAAAATGCTAAAATTATCTCAAGTTGCAGTTGCACAATAAAAATGTTTTATGGTTTGCGTTTAAGGTTTCTATTGAAGAATGATGTGCTTTAACTAGATCCAACAAATCACGAACAGTTACAGCTTTAGCTCTATTACCAGAAAAAACCTTTGCTGCATATTGGCATTATATAAATACCTATGAGGATCATTAGCCTTCATTGTAGGATTACAGCACATTCGACACATGAGGAAATAAATCACAGTAGTGGGTGAGGGAATGGATCCATATTAAACACAGGAGTCTAATGAATGGTTCTTTCCATGGTCCCTCTGTGTCCTTTAAAAAGCATCTGCTCGGACTCCAGCCCAGAACATCTGAGAGACACTCTGAGATTCAATTAAGCGTCTCTCCCGTAGCCTGAACTTTGTGCTGCTGACGAAAGATAAATACATCAATCTTCTTCTGCTACTGGTGCATCAACAGTCCTATGTTCTGGCCGAGCGGGTCAGACTGTAGAATCGGGTCGTCACAGTCCTCGTTTCTTGCTGAGTATGTCAGACTCAAGAACTGGGCTGAAACAGTCTGGCCCAGTGGATCACACTGTAGAACCGGGCTGACACAGTCACCTGTTCTGGCCCGATTGATCAGACTGTAGAACTGGGCCAACAGAGTCACAGGTTCTGGGAGTGAATCACACTGTAGAACCGGGCTGACACAGTCTAGTTCTAGTTGAGCAAGTCAGACTTCAGTACCAGCCCAATGGACAGCCTTAGACCAGGCTGACGCCGTCTCAGTTTCTGGTCTGGCACGTCAGTCAGTGAAACTTATAAACACAGTCCTTGATTTTAGACACGTAGATCAGACTAGATTCAGGGTGAAACAGCAAGTAGGTCAAACTGTAGAACAGTTCTTGGTTCTGGCTGATCGGTTCAGCTGTAAAAACAGGCTGATACTGGCCGGGCTGATGGCCGGAGACATGGCCACATGCCGCTTAGAGAGATAACTGGCCTGTCTAACTAGATTACAAGAGCTATTCTCCAGACATCAGCTATTTGGGACGATATTAACTGCTGATCGGACAAAACCTCATGATGAGCTGATACCAAGAAGGTGAATCAAGAAAAGTACAACATTGGCTCTAAACTAAAGTTTGCTTTGACCTTTAAAAATACATATAATTTAAAAAAGTACCGTATTTTTCGCCGTATAAGACGCACTTTTTCTTCCCCAAAACTGAGGGTGAAAAGTTGGTGCGTCTTATACGGCAAATGCAGAGATCCGCGGAGCGCGGTCACTGCCATCTTAGTATGCAATACCGCGATATCACATACGTTGTCTCACTTTCTTTCTTGCGCAGAATCTTGTGAAGCAATGAAACCATGATTTCCAAACGAAAACAGACTTTGATCAAAATAAATCAAGCAGATTTTCTCGCGCGCGTCTTTAAAACTAAAACAGCCGCTCTCTTAAAGGCACAGCGCAGAAAACTGAGCGTTAGGCATATGCGCGTGAAGTACTGTACAAACTGTGTTTGATTAGCAATGTCCGTGCCGTCATTGGTAGTTGTAAGTTACAACTTGTAACGAAACTAATGTGTAATACTCTATTAAGGTGTTTATAAACTTATATAAAAATCTAATTCATGAATTATCACGGTATCCACGATATTGCAAAATCCATATCGTGGTACATCTCAATACCGGTATACCGCCCACCCCTACCCCTCACTGTTTACTGACTTTACTGACTGTTCATGGGTCTTATATGCCGATGCGTCTTATATGGCGAAAAATACAGTAATAAAAAATAAGTCATAAAGTATCAATCAATTGCCTCTTGATGGTAAATAAATTCTATAAATTTGGAAGCTATCTATTTAATGAATTTTACCTTTTGCACCCTATGTTTGTGATTGTGAATTTAGGCTGGTGCATCACCATGTATAATGTCTTGTGTCTTAGATAATGTGTGTTCTGTGTATGCACATTCATGAAATGTATGTACAGTGTCTATATACCCGCACACACTTACTTATATTACAATATTGCATGTTTTGCATATATGAGATTTCATATATCATGTTTTATATGATACGAGATTTTCAAAAAAGCCACCTATACTGGTTGTGTTACCAGTGGCTGTAGATTTGGTATTCTGGACAAAGCCAAGAAAGTTGAATCTAATCTAAAAACAAACCCTGCAAACTCTCAGTGACAATATGTTGGAAAGAATAAATCAATCAGGAAAAGCTGCTTGTTGCGAGGCTTCAGGAAGGAATACGGAGATGGAATATGAATTATTTTAAGTCATAGGATTTCATTCTCACAGGCAGCAGACAAGGATAAGGAGCGACAGGAGACCAAGATCTATTGACATGAAGGCGCTCAGATGTTGCCTTTTCATTCACCCTCTTACTCTGAAATCAATACGACGGTCCATGTCGGTACGTTCTATTCACATTCTCATCTCGCTCCGGCTGAGGACCGAAGACTTACTCAGCAGTCTGTGAGAAACACTTTCAATTACACCGTCACCGACGTTGTTTAAACAGGGGATGTGAATGCATTATAATGCTGAAGTTTTTGCTAATAATGACGGAATCACCGTAAGTCGTCTGTAATGAGCCGCATCGCTACAGACAGAGAGTAGCTGGTGGGAAACGGGGAGGTGTTGGTGAGATTGTCACGTGATTGGTTTGTCCTTCAGAGAGCGGTCACCTGACCCTGCGACCTCGTGACACGATCACCACGTGACCTCTATGATAGTACACGGATTAGCGACTGAAGACATTTCTATGCATTATATAAGTTAAACCTCACCATTTGTCATGACATGGCACTTTTTGCTAATTAAATAATGTTTTTTCATGGAAATAATTCTTAAAAATGTATTAGCTTTATCTTTTCTTGTAAAACACACAGAAAACGCATTGGCCAACAGTTGTAATTCAAATGCAATTAAAAAGTTGTGTGCACTCTCATCGAGAGCTAGTAACACAATAAAACATAAACAAATAAAACGCTAACGTCTCTTCTTGCTTTTTTTCTTGACTGCTGCATTTTCAACTGTGCGAGCTGTTATGACAGAAATCAACATCATATTCATATTTCTTGTGCGGTATAAATGCTGTGTGTGTAAATATTGTGTGTGTGTGTGTGTGTGTGTGTGTGTGTGTGTGTGTGTGTGTGTGCGCGCGCACACTTTTTGTATGCATATATGTATATAAATGTGTGGGTAGAGAAAATTCATGCAAATGCGTGTATATGTAGGTAAATAGGATTCACGTGAATGTGTGTGTGGGTGTATAGTATGTGTGTAAACGTGTGAGTGTAGGTACATTATATTTGATGTAAGCAAAGTTGTGTTACGTGTTTTTCTGTGTACATTAGCAGGTATGTAGGATTTAGCCAAAGTATGCTTTGAGTGTGTAGTATAAGATAACACAGGAGAAGATGTGTGTAAAATTGTGTTTATATTTTGTTGGTTCATTACTACAATATTGAGACAGTATAGCTGTGAAAATATCTTTAAAACGTTTTTTTTTCTGCTTTAGATAAATGTGATAAAACTGCTAATGTGATAAAAGTCCATTGCACAAACAATAATCACAGTCAGTGGTGTGCAAGAGCAATCAAAAATGGGCATATTAATGAACTTTTGTTTTGCTCAAATTGGAGAAAAAACATGTACTGTATATAAAAACGCTTCAAGCATCCGTTCAAGCAAAGTTTTGACATTTATTAGCCTCAAGTTGGCGAGAACTGAGCCTCCATTTTTAATCGTTTTTGTTTTGCTAGTTACTCTTTTTTTTTGCTAGTTACAGTTTTCCATTTGTCATGTGTCTTTATAGACTTACAAATCAAACCAGATCTTTTGTCCAAGAAGGACAAACCTTAGTCAATCTGTTCTCGAAGTTCTCGTAGTCAACTTATAATCTGGCCTGAACTATCCTATTTATGGCTGAAATATAAAAATAATAATTGTAATAAAGTATCACCGCCGTGTTTCAGAGCAGTCTGAATAAGAAAACACCATAGTAAGAGTACAAATTATACAGTATTTACAGTATTTTAACTCCTGAAACTGGTAAACTGTCTTTTCTCTGTGATTCCTTGGTTCTACTTTTAAACACAATTATTCATGAAAACCATGCTGCAAAAGAAGAACTTACAAAGCAGAATGCAAATCTCTTCAGACTAAAAGACAGAGTCCAGGAGAAGTTCATTCTGAATAAATTGACTTTGACCTAGCCAGAATCCTCCGGATTAATTAATTGCTTCAATTAAGTGATGAATGCAGCCACTTAGACTAATTGTCAGCGGAGCATGTGCTTCTCCGGCCCCAGGAGAACCACAGGAGCTTTTAAGACGAAGCTTCTCCTGAAAGTAAACCGCATTTACTGAAGATTTAGAAGGCAAAGTCATTCAGATGACTCCTTTGGGTGTGATTTTCAGACCGTCACTTTCCTTTCAGAGGTGAAACTGTGAATGATTAGTAATTATTGTACTTGTCCTGTCTGGAACCAAATACACCCACACTGAAAGATGTGTTAACTAAGTGGCTTCCGATTTTATCTAAGCAAAGTATAGGACTCTGTGTGAGAGATGGTGCAAAATACTATAAGCTAGCGGACATTGTTTTAAAGAATTTAAACAAAGTAAAATAATGCTATGGAAACACAATCCACTACCTTGATCAGTGTGACAGTAGCTGTGCACAAATTGTGTCACTGGTTTTTATTTGAAAAATCAAACTGAATAAAAAAAGAAACTAATTCTCATCTCATTGATTTTCTTTCTCATCCCATACGCAGAGATACGAACAACAAACCAAAATACTAGAAGTGAGTTATTAAAAAAAAAACATTCACGACACCATAAAAGAACAATTTGAGGTACAAAGCATTAATAAGCACGAATATAACTGTGCCTCACCTCCGCTTCTATTATGACCTATTCAAACAGTAACTAACTGTGTTCTGGCTGGATGTCTGCTGCAGCGTTCTGCCCTGTGGGGCATGTAGTGTTCTCCTGATTAAATCCCTCAGCTTTATTACAGCACGGCCGACTGCTGCTGTTGTCTGTCGAGCGCATTCATCTGTCCTAACAGGGCCGAGGTTTACGCTCGGTCTGAGCCTCGGAACAGCATCACTCACAGGTGACGTGCCAGGGCTGGATGTGTGGCTCGATTTACAGTTAAAGGCCACGAGGAACGGAGAGAAACGAAGATTACGACGCTGCAATTGTTGTTTTGAAGAAAAATACATGCAGCATCGAAGAGCCATCACTGCATTTAGACAACTGTTAAAGGGATTCTGACAAAAGAGTCTGTCAACAGAACGTGTCATGTCACTAGAAATGTTTTAAGCATTAAAGTGCTGAGCAGAGCAAATAATTTGTACAGTTTGTACAAAATGTGTAGTAGTTTGTGGTTGTGTAGATTACAAGCTTGACTGAAGATTATAAAAGCATTGCAGTTTCTTTAAGGAGTGAAAATCAACTCTATGTGGTGTTTTTTCTGTGTGCAGTTATAGTGTCTGCTTTTACTTTAACCTCTCTTTTCTGTGGCTATACTTTTTCATCACACACAAACTCAAGATTACAAAATCATCTTTTCATTTTATGTTATGTGATTATGTTCACCTGTGTGAACAGTGCACTTCAAGTATTTGCGTTTTAAATAATAAAGGTTGTGATGACAATTTTTGTACACTTTTTATCATGTGAACATGAAGCAGTTCTGCTTATGAGGACCAAAATGATCCAGTCTATGGTTTGATTTGATTTTCCTTCTTGACAATGGCATCAAGTTGATTTTCAATGTATTTTTTTCTCAACACACTGAGCCAAGAACAGAAGAGTCACACAGGGTTCAGAGATCTGTCTCTGAAAGGATCATGAACGCATTTTAGTTTACAACGTGAACTTTTCACCTTAGGAACACAGTGCAAACCCAGTCGCCTGTAACAACCATCTCTTCAAGGAAAATGTCTTCATAATGTGAACATTTTAAGCGACCCAGCATGAAAAGCAGTGAAGTGTTTTCGAGAGATTACAGTAATCTAGAGTAATTCACAGAAATGATCGGGGATGTCACTGTAATAATGACGGCAATTGGCTAAATTCTAAACAGTTCCCGAGCTGCTCTGTGCATCTGATTATGTGATATTACAACCGAGACTGCAAAATGAATGCACATTACGAGACGAATGCAAGCCGACATAAACTCACACACACACTCGCTCTCCTCCAAACACTGATTTGTTGGATATTACAACACCCCGTGGGGAACATCACGCACACGATCTCACACAGCTTGTCTCGGTTTTCCATATTGCCACTGATTTCACTGAATATTTATTCTCAAAGACATTCACGTTTGAGCGACGCTGGGGTTCAGCTTGAAAACCGTAGACCATCATTTAAGCCGTCCAGGACAGAATAGAAGCTGAGCTCTGCAAAAGCCAGTGATTTAAGGCTCTGGTGACGGTTCCACTACAGCGGCACAGCTTCAGACGAGAGCACACAGCCTTCTGTAGCCATGCAAAATCTCCAGTAAAATTGCATTACCTGGAGAACAATGCAAGACAAGTACACAACACAATGATTGTGCTTTCATACATCCTGAAATGCATTTCAAGCATGACCAATGGCAATCAGCTTTTAAACAGGCGAAGAGTCTGGTGCAGGGCAGCATTTACACACTTTAGCATGAGCCAAGCTTGCTGTTTATTGAAGGTCAGTTCTCAGTTCTGCAATTGTTCACTTATAGAAGTGAAACCGAAGCTCTGTACACTCAGCTTATGAGCATGCAGACCAGACTGACAAATATATCCTCTCAAATGGAGGAAACTGCTCAAACCGGCATAATATTCTGAATTAAACAGTGACATGCAACCACATTCTCACTCCTTGCTGGTGTTAAGCTGAGAACTCAGATTTGCAAATGAGATGCAGCACTGACATTGGCAGGTAAAATCTAGTATGTGCTTTTATAATGCAGGACATCACTGACTTGTCCCAGAGAGGAAAGCTGGTACATGTGCACCACAACTGTACATGTAAGTAACGGGGCAAAAACAGAAACCAAGCGGCCTTTCACAAAGCTGTAAGGGAAGTGGAGCAGCAGGCCAAATGATGAAGCCCAAAGACATGCAATGATGGTGTCTATAATAACCTGGCAGGCCGGGTTTATCAAAAGACTAGGAATCTTGTAGAATCTAACAAGTCCTGAAACAATCTGAAATGATTACCTGGATACAAATTAGCAATAGAAACTGTGTGCGTGTGTGAGTGTATGTGTTTTAATATGTCAAACAAAACATGACAAGTGACAATTATTAAAATTTAACTTGATTTTCAGGGGGGGCTGTGGTCCAGTGCAGGCCATATTGACAATCTCACTCACTTTACTTCAAATAATAATTAAAACGTTCAAAATAAACTGGGCAACATGCCTTTCTTTCAATCGCAAGGCACAGGTATCCGGTCCGCATCCGAACGCAAACTAACTTCAAACTCAAAAGATGCGCGGAGACCCTGAAACTGGCGCGATCGACTGTTGCTCGTCCCGGTGTCGCCGGTAGAACGCGCTCCCATCCCGGAGACACATGGCACCGCTGCGCTGCTCTTACCTTCGTCGAGAAGCCGTTCGAGGTGGTTGAAGATCCCACAGAAGTTGGGCAGACTGCTCATCAGTTTCTTATCGTTCATCAGCTGCATCAGATAATCTGGGCTCGGCTTTGGCTTCTCTTTCGTTTCCATTTCCCCCACCATATTCCACAGATATCTCTCCACCGACGCCCCGAAGACACGTTAAGTCCGACAATCAACAGCGGCTGAATTCAATTGATGGACAAAAGAGTAAGAAGAACCGGTGACTGACGCGTCCGCGGAGAACCTGGTGGTGTGTGTCTTCTCGCTCCGTTCGTTCTGGCGCAAGCTCTACTCTATGCAGTTCAACAGAATACTGGATTGTTAAAAAAAGCCGAAATGAAGTGTAACGGGAAGGATGGGAAAGTCTGTTCTTCAAAAGTGTGCCACGGTATGGACTGATTCGTGCGCTGGGTTTATCCGTTTGTCCGTAACTTCCCTTTTCCCTTAAACCTCCCGTCTCTCACGCGCGGTCAAGGCGCTTTCTCAATGAGACTGGCATTCGGTTCACCGTAACCGAGCAGCTCTGCCTGCGCTCGCGAACCCGTCACATGATCACACTGAGTCCCAGCAGCAGAGAGACTGTGGGAGGGGAGAAAGCGAGAGAGAGAGAGAGAGAGAGAGAGAGAGAGAGAGAGAGAGAGAAGAGAGAGAGAGAGAGAGAGAGAGAGAGAGAGAGAGGGAGAGAGAGAGAGAGAGAGAGAGAGAGAGAGAGAGAGAGAGAGAGAGAGAGAGAGAGAGAGAGAAATAAAAAGTGATGGTGAGTGAATGAGAGAAAGGAAAAAGGAAGAGTGAAACAGAGATAGTGACAACAAGACGGCAGAGGTAGAAAAAGAGACAAAAAGGTTGAAAGACATAACGAGACACAAATGGAGGTGGAGAAAGTGAGAACGAGAGACAATAGCATAACAAAACAGTGAGTGAGAGAGACACCGAGACGTTGAAATAATGAATGAATTAATTAATTAATTAATGAAAATTAGGAAAAAAGAACGAGAGGCTGTTTATTAATGGTATTAGTGGTATTATTATTACTTTAGAGAAAAAAAAAGATTTATTATATTATCTACTGAAATAGTTAAATTAAATATATTACATCAAAAATATTACATTATATCAAACATGTTATTAAATCACAAACAAATATTTAGCTTTTTAGAAAAAGAGAGAACAACTAAATGAAATGAAAAATATGTGCCGAAAAACAGTGCATGTTTTACTATAGGCTCTATTTGTTTGTGTTCAAAGTTAGATTTGAGAATAAATACACAGAAAATGCCCCTGAATGCAATGAAGAAATATGTTCTGACAGGATCAGTTCCTTTTTCCGTGTGGGGAAAATGTCACTATTTTACTTCAATCACACTTGGAATGATCAGTTAAGATGTGTGTATATGTTATCTGAAAGCGTTAGATAACACTGTAAATGTCTGATTTAATAGGTCAAAGGGAATATGGAATGGAATAGAATGAACAGCAGACCGTAAAAACGAGGAATGTCCCAATTCAATTTCAGGTATTGGGATCGGGTCAGATAAAGCCCTTTTAACAGTATAGGGATTGGTTGGGAGAACATCATCTCAGTTATTCAACAGCTCATGTCAGGGAGCAAGACAAAGTGGAAATTTGTACAGTATGTTCAAGTGGAAAATCAATATAACTGATGAGATACTTTCTGCACCATTTCCTCACACCTTTTTTTAATCAAATTTTCTAAATTGTTTTTGTATCACAGTGATAGTAAAGACAATCTTTCCACATTTTTTGTGCTTTATATAAAAATGTTGAATTTATGCTTGAGTAGCACATGTATTAGTAATGAAATACGAGGAGTGAGATGTTTCCAAGTCTAAAAACTTTAGGGTTAGGGTAATGCATTACCCTTATGCATTAAATAGCTACGTGTGTGCGTGTGTGTAGGTGTGTGTGTGTGTGGGTGTGTGTGTGTGTGTTGCGTGTGTGTGTGTGTGTGTGTGGTGTGGTGTGTGTGTGTGTGTGTGTGTTTGTTGGCATTGGGTTGGTTTATTATTGAATTATTCAAATCAGAAATCCAAAAAATGTGATTAGGACAACTCTAAAAATAACAAGAAAGCACCTTCTATCAGAATAGTTTTGACTAAAATGGAGGCTGGACTGAAGCTGATGCGGTGGGAACAGCTCCTCCCTCTGGATTAGAATGATTTTCATTTACATATTCAAATTCCCTTGGCTGTTATTGGAGCAAAAAGAGCATCAGAAGAGGAAGTTCTTACAATAACCTGGGGTTTGTTTTGCGAATTCCTTCCGAATTCAGCAACGCTCCGACATTTTCCCCAGAGTTACTTTCCCACACAAAATTTATATCTGCTAAAATCCCTTCATTAAAATGTTTATACACATACTCTAATTGGCTTAATGGTTTTGTCACTTCTTTTGT
Organism: Paedocypris micromegethes; assembly: GCA_028031935.1. Taxonomy (NCBI): domain Eukaryota; kingdom Metazoa; phylum Chordata; class Actinopteri; order Cypriniformes; genus Paedocypris; species Paedocypris micromegethes. The sequence continues at coordinate 13,419,916 of CM051500.1, forward strand.
CATGCAAATTCGATTTGGCTTTTAGATGCAGCTGTGAAAGCGATTGTGCCAGTCACTGTTTGACATCACATCAGTCCATCACTTCTATTCACATGCAAAAATAAGCAGGGCTCATGTATATAAAAAAAAAAAAATAACCGGAAAGCAAAACTAGGGAGAATGTGGAAGAACGCAGCTGAGGAGAAGAGGGTGATGAGGGCTGCCGGCCCGGTATCTGACAGCATGGAAACAAACGACCCACCAGAACAGGAAGGGATTGTCCAGGTTCTGCCCAGCACCTTTTCATCCCTTTGTAACGGCCCAGGCTTTCACATGCAGATCGCCTTGGACGCCGAGGCCTGTGCCGACTCTACAGAGACGGGGTGGGTTTCACCCCCATCGCACGCAGAACCACCGAAGCCTTGTTTGAGAGCAGAAGCATTACGCTAATGAATGCATTCCTCCACACGGGCAGCCTGAAACTGGGCAAGCTCTTCTCTGTTTGGCTGAATCTGGGGAACAAGTTCACTGTCGCTCACCTTTCACTCGCTGATCCCACCATGGACCCCCACCGCCTCTTCAAGCTCGGTCGCCCATTATGTGGGTCTGACCCGATCCAGTGAGAACATTTCTCCATGGCTGCATTTGAGCAGCAATGTCTGTGTGATTGTGTGATTTGAAATATGAATCACAAAGGAGGAAGTCACTGACTGTTTATTAGTTTGCATATTATTGTTTTGTCACATGTGATTAACAGTGAAGTGAGTGAGTTTGGTCGTTATGGCCACTAGGGACCATATTTACTTTGTGCTCTGCATTTAAACCCTCTAGTAAAGACACACACAGAGTAAAGTGAACACACACACAAACCTGGAGCGCTGGGTGTTCTTAAGAACACAGTTTTGTACACGTCATCTAATATTTAACCTCATTGGTCATCGTTTTTTCATCCTAATTCTCTTTTGATAGGCAACAAACACAAGACACACTGAGTGTTCACTTTAGCTTATTTGACTTTCTCTCACATTCTTTGAGGTTTTTTTGGTCCAAATAAATAAGCATTATTAGGTGATAACATTAATGGGTTTTTTTTTTGCTTTTTTATTTGATACAAATAAAAACAGCTGGTCTAGCTTCCTGGTGGTCCAATTAACCGTAATTAACAATACTTAGGTTAATTGGACCAGTGGTCATAAAAGTCATGACCTACTCATTCATCATTGTCTACAATTCATCATTGTCTAATAAAAAGCATATTGAAATCAAAGGATGGAGACGTTAAGGTTTTGACGATTTCTTTGGGACATTACCGTAACCTTACACTGTGCATGAATTGTGGAATGAATCTATTTTTTGCAACATGCAGTATATACAAATGTAGCAGTTTAATATTGCATGGTCTGAATATGATGTCATTTAAATCACATTTAGAAAGCGTGCAGTGAGCTGAAGGCTGTAATTGGTTTGGTGAAGACGGGGTGCATTAAAGTGGATTCAGTCATGAATGATTGAATGCTTCGCTGGAATAACCATGAAACATCGATAATCATTTCCCTAACAGTGCTCCGAGGCTCATTTCCAGAGCAAAGCGTCGTATCCAACACAAGTGAAGTCGATCATCAGTCCTCGTGGCAGACTTGCGGTTTCAGTGTACCACACTCATGCCTAGCTGGTAGAACCTGTAGCTGGACTGAATCACCCACCGTCTTTCCTAAACGTTCTTTGGTGAATCAAAATTTGTGCGTGTGTGCTTTGTGTATGTTTTAGCGTTACAGCATTGGATTGTGAAGTCTATTGTAGGAGACATTTTGTTCGGACCATGCTTCATTTTGGCCACTCTATTACTTGATTCGGAACGTCATGAGAAGCAATTTGTACTCGGCTGTCCTTGATGGACATCACACAATCTGAGAGAAGAAAACATTGAAGAAAATTTAAGATTTTTGCAACCTTAAAGAAAATTATTGTAATAATTTAATCTCTTAATCCAAACTAATCTCTTAATCTAGGTAATCAGTTAATCTCAATTTATTCATGTGGACTTATCTCTTTCCAAATGTTTCTCCTGGCATTCAGAAACACCTTTAAAAGCAAGGAGACAGGATTTGAGTTCACACAACTGTGACATTTTTGCAGGATCAACAAATTGTATAAAATTACATTTTTTAATTGGCTCAACATTTTCTGTCATAAATTGATCAATAAACTAAAAACAGCAGTTTATCTGACAACTCACAAATTGAATTTGTTTCAATGTCCACAATTTAAAAAGGCAGTTTGATTTTTAGAGATAATTGTAGTACTATAATACATTTTAAAATGTGTGTGTGTGTTGTGTGTGTGTGTGTGTGTGTGTGTGTGTGTGTGTGTGTGTGTGTGTGAGCATGTTTTTGTTTTTTTGTTTTTTTTGTAACTGAAATGTAATGTAAATTTCTTGGGATAAAAGACGCTGGAAAACACTAAATTACCATTCTAAAACTAGCAAATGTATGGCAAATTTTTACAAAGAATGTGTGGTTCCATCATGCATCAGTAAATTTATTCACTATATTGGGTCTTACATTTAATACGCTTAAAAAATTCATTCCTCTCAAAACTGCTTCTTCTGGTTGTCTTGGGGAAAAACATTCCATCTCAGCATCGAAGAACACAACATCTGAGGTGCTGACAATTGATAAGCGACAAATCACTGAGAATTTTACTTATATGCAAACCACTATGTCCTTAACACATGTTTTTTGAGTGTAGAGGAAAGTAGAGAACTGGTAGAAATCAATGAGAACGCAGGCACAACATGCTAGCTAGATGATGCTGACTGGGAATTAAACTTGATTGAAAGTGAAAGTGATTATGATCTTAAGTGTTTCCTTTTATCTACCTATCTATCTAAAAAATCTAAAATACTGTATATGCTTAACTTTTTTTTTTAAAGAAACTATAAAACTAACTGCGCTCAGTGAACAAAAAGCAACCTTGACACCAACTAAATCAACTCAACAACGGGTTCTATCAAAAACACATGTCATTAAGCCTATTACGTGAAAACGGATCTAAGGGACAAACAACAAATGTTCTGTGTCCTTCAGTGTATCGGAGACATCAGACTTGATTTCCCTTGATTTCCCGAAGCGATTGAACACAAAGAGCTAAACTGTTTCACAGTGGAAGAGGAAAATCGCCGCTCTCTTCCCGTGACAGAAGATGAGTGATGGGATAATCCAGCGGCGTCGATATGATTCTATTAGGCTGCAGTGAGCCGGCCTGAATGTGATTTACATTACAATAACACGTTCTTCTTCCTCGGCCTTATCAAATATACACCAATTTCTCTTGCCATAATATATTCATGATTATTGATATCTTTGGTTATTGGTCATTACACGCTTTCATTTATAATCACATGACACATGTGTGTGCCTGGGGTCTGGTGGCTCGTTCGCCATACTGTATATTTAGTGAAAGTATTTAGTGAAATGTGAGTCCATGAAGAGTTTAACAGGTGACGAGGGAGTACCAATGTGACTCACTTTGAAAAAAATAAAAAAATATGAATAGAGAAACTTGCTCTGGGGCATTTATTTTGATTAGATTAAAACAATTGTTTCATATTTATCAAATAAAAGCTTGCCATGAATCCTGAAAATGGTGACTAAAAGTGTTTTTCAGACAAAATGAACATATAATGATTAAATGAACATTTTTGTATTTTGAGCACTACAAATAAGGTTTTACTGTTGTACATGCCCGAAATTTCTAGTCAGTATTTCTCTATTTTCCACAAATACATTTTACTTCCCACTGTGAAATATCATAGCAAAAAAGCTGAGGTAAGTTTAGCTACAAAGTTTTTAATTTCAAAGGCATCAAGCTACAAAGCTTTTTTGAGAAGTTTGTTCATCAAACTTAAATGAAGACATTCAGTCTATGGAGATGTATCAGTGATGGTGAAAACTTTAAGGCAGGAATAGATACCACTCTAGAGATCAAACAACCCCTTGCCCAGATGAGCCCAGATTCACCATATTAAGCCCATTTCTGGCTCAGGTGTAACAATTTTAACAGAATGAAAATTATTTACAGCCATTACTTTGACAAAAACACTGTAGAGCTGACTGAGGATTAGTGAAGTAAGACAATAATATAAAGATCTGATGACTGAGAATCTCCATAGACACCACAATGTCATCCCATTGTAGAACAACAACGGAAGCTAAAATCAACTGGATTGATCTAAAAGTTTTCATTTTTGTACAAGACTGTGTGATCGTAACCGTGTTAGAAGTCTGGCATCTGTATTTGGATCATTCTGAGTGGGTCTTTGCAGATGAGGGATGAAGTAGTTCACTCATGTTTACACTGCAACAGACTCTATTCATGTGTTACAGAGCGAACGTCCGCTGTTAGTGAGCAGACAATGCCGTGTGTTCGCAGGACTACGTAATACAGCAACACACACACATGCACACCCACGCACAGGCAAACATGCGCACACACACACACACACACACACACACACACAAACAACAACAACAACAACAACAACAAGAGAAAACACACAAATGCAAATGCACATATACCTTTTAAAAAATATTTTTTCTTTCGTCTTAGTTGCGTTTAAAGTGATGTGTGTCGTATTAGTAAGTAAGTGTGGCATTGTATTTCACACTGTGTCATGTGAACAATGAACAGGGAATCTGAACATCTGCCCAGAATCCTATACAGAAAACATACACATACAGAAAAACATACATAAGAATACATAAACTAAGTACATGTGAGCATATACTAGTGTGTGTGTGTGTGTGTGTGAGAGAGAGAGATACATTTTTGATTGAAGTTTTCATTCTTAGTTTTGCTATTCCAATGGAATAAATGAAACAAAGATTTTTGTAACTTGTTTTGCTTCAGATTATTCTTTGTAACAAAATCACTTGAGATTTTATGACACATCCGCTCGCCCGCTGTCCTGCAGGTCGTACAGTTGGAGCGACGGCACAGATGCACTGGAGCAGAGAGAATGGGCTCTCTTCCGCTCTCCTCACATTCCCAACCTAATCCAGCTCTGTGCAATTCCCACCACCTCACTCCCTTTCCCAACCCGAGAGCAGGACACGGGCGAACACAAGACCTGCAACAACCCCAAACGTCACAGGACGAAAACAGACCCAGAAACCATCATCAATCTATATCTGTGCCGCATGTTCCTCCACACACACACAATCAATGCAATTTATGTATGTAATAACAGAAGTTTCTTTCAGCTTCGTCTAATCAAGCATCATCCCACAGGTCTGGGGTCTCACGGATCATTAACTCAACTGTAAATAACCACTTTGGTTTAATCTGGTTTACTTCACCGCGCCACTGGTCAGTCTCGGTAAAATGGCCCGATTCCCTCAGAGCAACATGTTTTTGCTCCTTACAGGCTTACTTTTAGCGATTATGCTAGATTATAACAATTATTTTACATTTGTTTAACACAAACACGTCATTTTGGTGACAAAAGACGATTAAAACTTCAGTAAAATGAGCATTGTGCTTACAACATTATAAAGATTTGCTGTTGAGCATGTTTGTGTGGTATTTTTGTGGTATGAAAATAAAACGCTGAGGCTGGATTGAGATGAAAGGCATCCAAAGCTTTTTAGAAAAGTCGATTCACACACGTTAAAGGAGTCGTAGACATTTCTGCTTCTGCTTATTAATATAAATTATCATTGACTTTTATACAATAAAAAGGTTGCATGGCACATAAGTGAAATTCACCAACAGTATAATCTGTAATACTATCAGAACATTAACCGTCAAACAAAACTATTGCAAAGCTAAGAATCCGTCAGCAAAGGCACTAAGCGGAATACACATCTCCAGCCGGAGCTGGACTATTCTAGATTGTACTCAAAATTTGGAATAGTCTGCTAATTCTTCCTATCCTGCACAGGAATAGGCAGTGGAGAAGACTGATTTGGACTATCAAGAAGCACACAGACAACCGCTCAACATTTCATTTACAAGTCCTAAAACACATGCCTGAAAGTTTATTTTTAACCTCCATTTAAACAGGAGTGTGCATTATTTACCTGTATACATTTAATTATAGCTTTTATTGGCAAATATAGATTATCATGAGCTAGCAAATAAATAGTGGTATATTAAATAGTGATAATAGTTTACCTTTGGGTTGAATTTAATGTAAAAAGTACAGGAAACATAAACTGTGGAGAACTTGCTTCCTGTGTATTTTTTCACTTTGTTGTCAAGGATTTGGATAGGACAATGTCAGAAAAACACACTGTTATATGGGCCTGTATTTAAAGTGGCTTGTGCAAAGGTGTGTAAATGACTGCTTTGACCTTACTTTGTTCTTGAAGTGTCAGGAAGTGTACTGGCTATTGGACTGCCTTTGCACGGGTCGCTGATGCAGATGCGGCCGTGTCTAGACAAGCCGGGTCTGAATGCGTCACGCACTTCTGGGGACCAACAGCATTCAACTTGTGCAAAACCCTGAAAAATATAATGAATTATGAATAATTATGAATAATTATACTAAATAATATAAATTCTTAGTAAAATTATGTTATCCATTGAACCACGCAGAGGAAACATACAATAAGGAAGCAATAGTCAAGTCAAGTCAAAGTCAAAGAAGCTTTATTGTCATTTCAACTACATATAGCAGAGCAATACACAGTGAAACGAGACAACGTTTCTTCAGGACCCTGGTGCTACACAGAACAGAACACAGTCCACACAGAACAGAGACCTGTACAGCAAGGGGAGGGGCACGCAAAATAAATAGGAGTACACAAGTGCAACGACAGAACAGGACATGAAGACAGGACAGACTGACGAGACGAGGTGCACCCGACTAGTGCACAGGGAGAGAAGACAAGTCAGGGTGTCCAAGCTTCCCTCATCTTGAGTGGACGAATGTTCCTCAGGGTACCACTGCAAGAGAAGCCAGAACAGAATGGGTGAGACAGATAACCAATCTATGCAGATATATGTTGTGAGATACAGCCCTGTGTGTGAAGAGGTCCAGATCTTCCTTAGCTCTGCGCAGTGTTGAGCAGTCGGGTGGCCTGGGGGAAGGAACTGTTGCACAGTCTGGTCGTGAGGGTCCGAATGCTGCGGTACCTCTTACCAGACGGCAGGAGACTGACGAGAAGATGAGAGGGGTAGGTGTGGTCATCTACGATGCTGTTTGCCTTGCGGATGCAGCGCGTGGTGTAGATGTCCACGATGGATGGAAGAGAGACACCGATGATCTTCTCAGCTGTCCTCACTATCCTCTGCCGGGTCTTGCGGTCCGAGGCGGTGCAGTTCCCAAACCAGGCAGTGATGCAGCTGCTCAGGATGCTCTCGATGGTTCCTCTGTAAAAGGTGGTGAGGATGGGTGGTGGGAGGCGTAATCTCCTCAGCTTCCTCAGGAAGTAAAGGCGCTGCTGGGCTTTCCTGGTGATGGAGCTGGTGTTGAGTGACCAGCCGAGGTTCTCCGCCAGATGAACACCAAGAAATTTGGTGCTCTTGACGATCTCCACTTGGGCTCCGTCAATCTCCAGCGGCGAGCGGTCACTCTGTGATCTCCTGAAGTCAACAACCATCTCTTTTGTCTTTGCAACGTTGAGAAACAGGTTGTTGGCTATACACCAAGAAGTCAGATGTTCCACCTCCTCTCTGTACGCCGACTCGTCGTTCTTGCTGATTAGACCCACCACTGTCGTGTCATTAGCGAACTTGATGATGTGATTTGAACTGTGCACCGCTGCACAGTCGTGAGTCAGCAGAGTGAACAGCAGTGGACTGAGTACACAGCCCAGTGGAGCTCCAGTGTTCAGTGTGATGGAGCTGGAGATGCTGTTCCCGATCCGGACGGACTGAGGTCTTCCCGTCAGGAAGTCCAGAATCCAGTTGCTGAGAGAGGTGTTGAGACCCAGCAGGCTCAGCTTCTCGATCAGCTGATGAGGGATGATTGTGTTGAATGCTGAACTGAAGTCTATGAACAGCATTCGAACGTATGTGTCCTTGTTGTCCAGGTGGGTGAGGGCGAGGTGGAGGTGATGGCGTCGTCCGTGCAGCGGTTTGGACAATACGCAAACTGCATGGGGTCCAGAGATGGTGGCAGCAGGTTCTTAATGTGCCTCATGACGAGTCTCTCGAAGCACTTCATGATGATGGGAGTAAGTGCGACGGGACGGTAGTCGTTGAGGCAGGATATGGTCAATTAATGTGGAGCTAAAAAAAGAAAAAGTGCTGGGTATAACAAACAGCTAAAACGGGCGTGGTCAGCTGACCATGTCATGTTAGACACTGATTTACACATGTCAATCATTAGTTTATCTGCAGTTGAGGTTCAGCAGCGAGAAAAGAAGGATTATTTCAAGTCACTTTTTCAGTAAAATCACTTATGTAAAGAACCAACACCACAATCACTGTAAGATGGATTTATTAAGCCTGAGCTGATGCATTCATTTAGCATCAAACATACCAAATCCAATGTTGCTATGAGTCAAATCTGCTTCAATAATATCCCCCGAATCACCACAGGATTTATACATGCCTAAACCTCTGGCTTTTATGATGCAGATAACCACAGACGCTGAGGGACCACGTCCAATAACGCTGCATTGTGCACCTCTGAACAGACTAGCGACTCTACCCCCAAAGCTAATTAGCGCAGTCGTTCCACACGCTAGCCGAGCAACAAGCTATAAAGACGGTATTTAAATATCTGCAGGTGAGTGTGTAGCGTTTATTTACAGACGGATGAGGAAATCAGGATGTGGGGATGAAGCAGAATCAGCTCTGATGCTTTCCTCTTCCATTTGGAAGTGATAGCTCGTTTTAATGGCGGGCTTGGTGACGAGATGACAAGACAGTTGACAAGACACAAAAACCACATGTTATGAAGGAACTACTGTAATTGCTAATACCATATTCATGCAGTCAGAGAGGTGTGTCAACAAGAGCATTTTATCAGCAGTACACAACAGATTTGGCTTAATTATCAGAGAAAGCAACAATAGATTAAACGTGTAATGCAATATGTTGTTTGATTGTATTTTAATTTAAGTAGCGTTCGATTGATTGGCTAATTGATGGATTACAACTAACATCAAGGGTTCGATTCCCACAGAATGTACCATATTTTTTTGGGCCCTAACGCACACTTATAATTCTAAAATATGTAGAAATATTTGGTGTGCGCCTTAAAATACAAATCAATAAGTGCCTTATATGTCTGTCTATCTATCTATCTATCTATCTATCTATCTATCTATCTATCTATCTATCTATCTATCTATCTATCTATCTATCTATCTATCTATCTATCTGTATGTCTGTCTGTCTGTCCGTCCTTCCGTCCGTTCGTCCCTCTCTTCGTCCTTTCACCCATCCATTTGTCTATCCAACTATCCATCCATCCGTCTGTCCATCAATACGTTTTTCTTGCTTTAAGTTAAAATAAAACCATACGTCAAAATATAACCACACAATCCAATTTCCAGAATTGTGGGTTTGATTCCCAAAGAAAGTCAAAGCATCTTTGACTGTTCAGTTCGTCAAAAGCTCAATGTGATATGATTAACCTTGAACAACAGTCTGCCGAAAGATAACAAGCCAAGCACTAATAAACCATTGTACAGTCTCTCCAGCAAGAGTCACTTCTTGAAACCACTTCTTGAAAAACGTCTGTGATCGTAATTCATGTCTCGTCTGTTCCTAGACTACTTCACCTCTGAGATTTGCAAAAAGAGAAGAAAAGTGAAGTCAAAACCCACCCACAGTGCGGTTCTCCTGGGAAAGCCATCACTGTGCCAGACAATACTGATCATGGAGTTCAAGACGGCTTGAGCATCAAGCAGGTATCTGCTCCCACACCACCGTCTATTTATGAAATCTCATTATCCACACACTCACACGGACATGTGAGGCTGCTAAACAACAGGTATGCTCAAACATTCACCTCCCCGAGAAGTGACAGAATAATACAGTCAGCAACACTTGTGCAGTCAGCGGTGGCCTGTCATCCAGTGTCAGCTGTCATCACGGCCCTCAGAAACCGGGCCCCGTCTGATCTCCACCAGATCAGATTTCCCCCTTAACTGTCCTCAAGCAAACACCTAGAGAAAGCTTGTCGTTCCTTTACTGCGTTTCCTTCAACGCAAATCTTTTTGTTCTGCTTAGTCGAGGTCTCTGTGAGTCGACGGAACATCAGTCTTTTACGCGGCGGGGAAAAAGGCAGGTTGACACCTCTGAAACACAGATTCTTCAGAGCAGACCGAATCTAAATGTCATCTCAGCATCTTGTTTTCATTGTTTCCTGACTTTGTGGAATAAACACTAGTGAGTTCATACGGCCACATTGCTGATTTGATTTATTTGATCTTGTTTTGTGTTTTGCCGTTTGGTTTTATTAATGAGGAGAGACCGACTCATGGGAGAAGAAAATCAAAGTGAAAGATATTTATAACAGTCCCTGAGAGTTCCTGTGAATACTACGCTTTTATTCTATAGGACATCATTTAAAAGAAAACATTACTAAAGTCTATAATAAAATATATGTGGCACGACATGAAGATACAGGATCAAAGCAAGGATAATACATCTATCTATCTATCTATCTATCTATCTATCTATCTATCTATCTGTCTGTCTGTCTGTCTGTCTGTCTGTCTGTCTGTCTGTCTGTCTGTCTGTCTGTCTGTCCATCTATCCATCCATCCATCCGTCCATCTATCTATCTATCAAATATCTGTCTGTTTGTTGGTCTGCCTGGCTACACGTCTTTCTCTCTCACTGTTTGTCTATCAACAATCTGATTTTTTTAATCCGTATGTTCATCTATCTATCAATCTAACCAATCATCTTTTTTGTCTGTCCGTCTGTCAGCCGGTATGTGTGTCTGCATATGTCCACCCCCCCCTCTCTCTAATTCTTTTTTTCTGTATGTCAGTTTGTCTGCCTACTTGTAGAAAGCTATACAGTATAAGTCCATATGTGAAAGAAATGTTTGTGCAATAAACATCTTCCAGCACCTGAAGAACAAGAATGGAGGTCATTGTGAAAAAGCTGATTACCTCAGAAGTTTAGAGTAGAGCACAACACGCAGGATTGTAATTAAAATGTGCATGTATATTTTGTGGTGCGTTCACGTGCTTTATATTTACCCGTGAGTATCACTTCTTCAGTGCGCCATTTGCAAGTGAATTCACATGTGACTCTCACAAGGTCCTGATGCCCTTGTCACAAACCGTAATGGGAAACAGATGGCTGTTAATCTAAAGGCGCAAGAGGGCAGAACACCATCAGCCTGTGATCTATGAAACACTTCTCATCATCTCAGTCCTGAAGACCTGATCAGTTCAAACTTCACACAGGGAGCTTTCATGCATCATCCATCCACGTGATGCTTTCACATGTGACCTGACAGAGATCAATGCTCATTGACACACATGACCTGTAGATACCATAGATGGGTCACAAGAATCCATCAGAGACACTGAGATGTCCTCCTGGAACAAGCAGACACTTTTAATCTCTCAGGTGATGTTATTTACCTCAGGTTACCACAGGTATCTCATTTACATTAGTGATGCACTGAACTAAGTTTTAGACTACTACGTTACTTTTCTTGGAAAAGGAATATATGTGGTTTTAGATGAATGTTTATGCACATATAATTAAATAAAAAAATATCTTTTCTATCTTGACTGGTGTCAGGAAAACCCAACTGTCTTTTAAACCTGCTTATGTTCTGTTGGCTTCAGCATATAGACACTATTTCTGGATCATAGGATTAATTACTGCATTCTCTAACATGAAGGAATATTGCTTAGTTTATAAGCTTCATTTCACTCTCACATGGCAAGGACAAGAAACTAAGAAACTTCATTAATAAAAAGGAAAAACTATGCAAACAATATTACATTATAATATTTAAGAAGCTTTATAAAATGCAATATCAACTTGTAATAACCGCATACATTGTACTGTAAAACCTTTTCTCTTTTTTGTAAAGGTTATTTTTAACTTTTTATTTACTTATTTTCTAGTATTTTTCTTTTCCAAAATGTTGTTATGTTGTTTTTTTGTCAGTGACAATTTTATCCTTATTATGAATATTTTTGTTCAAAGTTTTTCTGGTACAGTTTTGTTCAACTGAGTCTGTGACTGAAAATAGAACAATTAAGTTAACTCAAATACCATGTATAAATTGTTAATACATGTAAAGGAAATGAATCTGACATTTATAAATTCATCCATCATAATTCTTAACTCTTTTCCGTTTCTTGATGACGGGGAGCAGGAATATCAGTGTTTGTGTGTCTTAAGGCAGGTTACATCCGCTGGATTGGTAGCAGAACTATTGAAAGCACATTCACACTTTCACTCACACTTCTTGGCAATTTTACAAGCTCCATTTCTCCAGAAAACATGTAAATTCTCCACGGACTGTGGAATAAAACGGGAGGAAACCCAAACATTGAGAGAAAACGCAAAATTCAACCTAAATATTCAAATTAGTGCAAAGCACGAATGATTATCAAATGTGTGATCATTTTACATTGTGATCTTCTTTTTTCATTTTGTCGCTCTAAATGCAACATGTACAAAAATGTTTCCAGCTTTGCATGTTCTCTGGCTTGATCCCACAGTCGAAAAGCGTTTAGGAGAATCTGAGCATCCAGAGAGTGAGTCCGGCCTCCAGGATCAGACCCTATTGGTTCGAGCTCCGCAGAAACAGAGGACAGAGCAGACCATTCAAAGCTACATCTGGGATAAAAAGTGATTCATTTATCAGTACAAATATCCTTCAGCAGTTCTGAAAATGCATCCGGTCTGGTGGAGGTTCCTGGGTAGATCAAGGCTTTGTGCTCTCCTCATTTCTGTGATGAGCCTCCCTCTTTCCTCTCTGAACGCTAGTTAGCAGGGCTGTAAATGAAGGGTCTCTTTAGCCCCGCGTGGCTTAATGAAGGGCCACAGTCGCCTCTCCTTCAGTCAACAGCAGTATCACGGCATCCACTTTCCATGCAGAGGCTTGCTGGAGCTAAAGTTTAAGCACTCCAGCAGAATTAGCTCAGTCTCAAAAGAGTGACTTTGCCTCTTTTCTCTGTTAATTGGAAAGGCTAAAGCAGCACTTTCCGATGCTTTTAATTAGCACTAATGGCTTTGTTTTAGTTGGATCACTTTGGAGATTGGTTTGAATAAGAGTCTCAGAAGACCTGCCTGCATTATTCTGTACCATAGCATTTGTGGGCGTTTTGATTAGAGTGCCCAAATGCATTTTGTAAAGTGATGGAATAAACAGCCATTGTGTTTTTTTCCAGAAACCCTCATCCACCGACCTGAATTGACGTCCTTTGTGTCTACGCTCAGCTATTTTTATTTGCGGCAGTAGCACCATGTTTCACTCAGACGGGCGGAGGCGCGTAATTAGCCCCCTGTAGGGCAGATAAATGACAGGACCAAGCTACTTGCTCACATGATGATGATACACCATTAAACATCACTGAGGTCGAGGGGTCACTGCAGGTCCTTAGTAGCCAAAATGAAGCAGCAGATGCAACACATGAAGCAACACATGTGACAAGCATGCAACATAAAGTGCAAAAAAAGTAATTACTTTACTTTACTTTACTTTTACTTTACTTTACAGTAATTTGGCAGACGCTTTTATCCAAAGCGACTTACAAAAAGAGGAGCAAGTGAAGCAATTTGTCTACAATAGGCTACAGTAGACGTCTACACAGTAGGCATTGTAAGGAAACTTACTAGACAGAACAGCATGACAGTCAACAACAACAGTGAACACAAGACAAAGAATTTTTTTTTTTTATTAAATCACAGGATACTAAAACAATTGAAGCCGAAACTGAATGTGAAGGAAATATAAGGGGAGTATTATGTTTGTACTTTAACCAGAAATTTAAAAATAACAATCAAGCACTCTTACTTGAGGTTTGGACTCAGGTTGTGGACTTTGTCACCCCACTTGTTATTACAATTTTTTACAATTAACTGTAATGAGCTATTATTACGTTTACATTTTTTAGTCTCTATCATCAGAAACACTTACATACCTCACATAATGTTTTACTATGTAAAATCATAGAGAAGTGTCTTGAGCAAAGTTTGAGCAAAGTGAAATTCAGGGCAAAATGTGAATTAAAAACTAAATTTGTATGTGCCATAGATTTCAACCATGTAATTGGTCTTGATTTAAAATGTAGTTGTAATCTGGCCAAGTGTGGTCAAAAAAATGCTGGTCAACAATTTAATGTTGTTTTTAGGTTAAGTTACCATTTATGACTAAAACTCCATTTGCTGTAATTGTTGCAAAAAGCCATAATATTTTTTTGTCGCAATCCACGGAGCTGCTGTTTGTAACAGCAAAGATCGTGGTTAAATTCCCAGAGGATTCGTGTAATACATTATATGGTGTTGAACAAAAAGCATTTTCTAAACCCATTATGTAATGTAAATGCATTGCGCCAAAAACAAAACTGACAGGGAGACAAAATCAGCAGGTTGTCTGGAACAGATGAAGTAGCTTTTCTACCATTCAATTTCCAGCTGTATTCTCAGTGTCGACTCAAAGTGCTTGGACTCAAAGAGATTGACACAAGTGCTTGGATTGACACCGACCCAGTCGACACACAAGAACATCTTATAATAATCCCTCATCATAAATAAGAGAGGGAATAAAACTCTGACCCTTTAACTAACACTTTAGCCATTCTGTTTGGCTCATTACTCACTGGGAATGGATGTCAAGACCTGCAGGCTCAATGAGTGGATACTGTCAGGGAAGGTACAGTAGAATCTCACACCAACTATAACTCCTGCCAGATTCTGTCACTGATAAAGAGTTTCAGGGGAAAACGAAGAAGCTTTTCTGATATCAGTCTGGTTGTTTTTTTTAGCTGTGTTTCTATCTATCTCTCACTCTTGCTCCCTATTTCTCCCTTCTCTTTTTATTGCTTAACCACCCTCGCCCCTGTCTCTCTTTCTCTCTGGACCTCTCTCTCTCTCTCTCTCTCTCTCTCTCTCTCTCTCTCTCTCTCTCTCACGCTCATAAATCTTTGGGAAAAGATAAGAAAAAATACATTTTTTAGATTTAGATTTTAGATGATTTAGATGAGATTTTTAGACTATGTACATATATATTGTTAGATTGTTAATAATGTAGATTATTAATATAGCCGATTTCTTCCTTTTAAAGCGGCCGGAGCGACATTACGGAGGCAGGAGATTAAAGCATAAATGTATTACAACGGAATGGAAATAAAATATAAAGGCATAAGGGTATAAATCACTTCTCACATATATTATACAAATACATTAACATGTTTAAAAGAAATTAAAGATAGAAAACAATAGTTCACAATACATTCCATCTCCTTGTGTTTTGGGTGGTTCATTGGTGTCACCTGTTGTTCATTTGTACCTGTTTGTATCTGTAATTAAGTCTCTCCTGTAGGTCAATGTCATAGCACCTGAGTTTCTGAGTTTGTCCCGAGTTTAGTGTGAGTGTTCGCCTTTGTTTTATTAGTAAAATCCTGTTCCATGCCACCGTGGTCTCCAGCTCCACTGCCCCTAGGATCATGACACCATCAAAGTGATTATGAATTATATTGTGGATATACGTATGTTCCATTTTAATAATTGTATTTGTTCAAAATATATAGACGTATAATTATAAAAAATATCATTGTTGATGGTACCTGAAATTTCATTCAAATTATAATAGAATTATTTTCACAATCCTAATTTGAATCAAACCACTTTTCTTGCCAAAAATGTTGTCAAATATTTTGTAAAACATTGTTATAGTTTGATTTGTGTATATAATATTCATTAAAATGAATAACGTTTGATTCTTTGCATATCTTTAAAAATTGCAAGTGTAATGACTATTTTATAAGCAACTGTTTTTGCTGTGCAGAAATGATATGGCTGGGAGTCTGGGACACCAAACACATAGGATTCATTCATTCCTTTTGTTGCCGATCCCTTCGTCTTTCCTCAGCCTTACTGTAAGTGATGACCACAGCGTGTTTGACCTCATCCTCTCATTTGACTGACTGAAGTGTTTGGCAATTATAATTTGAACAGCCCTTGTGATTCTGTGGTCAAGAGCCTAACACAGGGGGGAAAAGACACTTTATAGACGGATCGTGAAGCTAGCTGAAAGATCTGCATTAATACATTAAACTCCATCTACAAGACAGAACACAGATAATATTTAATCTCGGTTTCACACTATGTCATAAGTGTAAAAATATAGTGTCACATTCTTTCAGACATTCCAATAGAATGAAGAACATTACACATCAGTAGAGATCATGGTTTATCTGGACAGCTATAGATGATTCTTCGTTACATTTTCTGCATCGCTTAATGAAATTTTAATGTCGACTTCAAATGCTTGGATGACAAAACGAAGTTATAATGCATTATTGAGGGAACAAAAGTGTGTTTCTTCTGACATTTAGTGTCTTCCTCAGCACTTAATAGTGGTCAACCGTGGTTGTCTCAGCGGTTCACAGTGTCCTGCTCCTCAGAAATATCACATCTCCACTTCAAGTTAATTAAACGGAGGCCACAGAATGTCACACAATGACTCTCACCGTAGCAAACACACTGATGTGAGGTGTCATGAAGGCAGGTTTATGACACGCAGAAAAAAATAGTAACACAAAACAAGTCAACTATATGTGTGTGTCCGTGTGTGTAGTTAGTTAACTATGATTTATTGGTAAGAGGTGTATATATAACGTGTCATTATGACCTTTATTGTTCAAAACACTTACGATATGTGGAATATGATATGATCATAAACACATATGAAACACGAATTTGCAACCTGCTATATTTCTATGACCTTGGGTTTGTGCTGTGATGAACAAAGAACACACACTTTCACTACTTAGCGGACTACAAAAGC
This sequence comes from Paedocypris micromegethes, assembly GCA_028031935.1. NCBI lineage: Eukaryota > Metazoa > Chordata > Actinopteri > Cypriniformes > Paedocypris > Paedocypris micromegethes. The sequence goes on from CM051500.1 coordinate 13,436,846, forward strand.
TGAGCTGAACAGCCTTTAAACCAACAGAATAATTGTATATAATAAACAATCAAAAATAATGGTTCTTACGGACTTAGTGAAATAACAATAAATAAAATCCTCAGGGTTTCAGTGTTTAAAGAACTTATCCAAAGCCTTAACGCTGACAGATTCTTTTGAACAGTCTTTTATGCTATCAACAAAACTACAGCGAAGACAGTTCACTGCTAAAGTGTTCTGTTGAGATAAGTTGTGTTGTTGAACAATTCTTCATTTTGAACAGATATTAAAAGCATCTCAAGTGTAATACGTGACCTCAGAGAATGACTCATTTGCTTTGTGTTGACTATGCATTGTACACTGATTCCAGATCAGTCAGATCAGTTTCTCCAAGACCGGGAATCTGTTAAAATCAAGCGTGGATTCACCGCAGCTAATGAGCTCCAATTTTGTACTTTCTCTCCCGTCCCAAATAACCAGACACTCTTGGGCTTAATGTAAGGATTTGCTTTGAATTTTTTGAATTTTGCATGTTCCCAGATTAACCGAGGGCACACTAAACTGGAACTGGAACTACTGATTCCAATTTAGATGTTGTTTTTCAAAGAACTTGATATCAACATTTCTGACACCCCTATGGTGCTGGAGCAGGTTTTATTTGCTCAACTTTGTCAACTTATATAAAATCACAATATCTGCTGAGCCAAGCAATTTGGGATTTTGAACAATCAGATAACTGTGTCTGACAAGAGATGGAATGCGACAATTGAAGGAATTGAAGACACATTTAAAAGTACAATAAATACTTAAAAGACGTTTACTTTTAAAGTAACACTCTATAAATGTAAAACCAGCAGCTCATCTGTAATAGCCAATTTCTGGCCTCATTTGAGTGCGCAGTCTCAAGCTAATGGAACTCCTAGAGTAGATCATAAAGATAAGTTGAAAATATCACTTTCAGTGAAATGGAGTAATAGTATTAGAAGAATGTGTATTTGTCTTTCTGGTAAAAATGTTTTGTGCCATTGTCTTATGCAAATATGAATTTTAAATTTCTGTTGCATCTTCATTTATTTTCTTAACAATAACCATTTTCATTAATTTCCAAAACCCTTCTCCATTTCTGGGTCACAGGAAGCAAGAGAAAAATCTATGACAAGATTAAATCCATGGCAACCAATCACAGAGCACGAACACAAACACACACACACATTCACACTCTCGCTCATGCATTGAAGTGAACTTCAATGTTCTGACTCTAAAAGCACACGTTTTACTGTGAGAGGAAACTTCAAAAAATGCGACGTGGTACTAATATGGCTATTTGTAACATTCTCATTTTTTCTGGATCATTTAGGTCGGCATCGGAAGGAAGTTAAAATATTTAAATTATTGTTTACAATGGTTACAAAATGTACTGTCATAACATTTGAAAAGAAAAAAACCTGGAGAAAAAAAAAAAAAAAAAAAAAACAATTTTATACATACAAACAAAAATGCATGTAAAAAATGCAGAGCACAATCGTGTTGCCACTTTGGTGGATATTAATCATTCATTGTGAGCTGATGGTACCGGTTCAAGGTCTCTACAATCGATCAACACTAATCAGTGAGAAACTTGAGCTGAGGGAAACATGCATAAACTCTTCAGGAGAATGAGAAAGGGAGGTGCCGGAGATGGACAGGCTAAATGGGGATAAATGGCGAGTGTGAGAATGCTGAAGAACATTACAGTTAAAGCCCGTCACCTCGGACAGCCTTTCTGAAATAGAACGAGCTTAAGAAAAAGTCACCTCATTCAGGACAGTCATTAAGCTCTGTCATAAAGACAAATGAGGGAGCAAGTGAAAGGGAATGAAGAAGGGTTGAGAGCGCAGCAGGCGAAAGGTCCGGAAGGATGTGGACTAGGATACAAACAGCAAATCCGGAAGCATTCCATTTTTGTTAAAAAAATGTGCAGACAAGAAACAACCTGCCTGGTTACTGAAATACTTCTCTGTGATTGGACAATGATGGTGATTGTTAGAATGTTTTATACGCATTAATCAATGCAAGGTACTAGCATTGAACATTAGTCAAATGTACTGAATTAGTGTAAAAACACAAAATTATTATTTTTAGAACACTAGTAATCCGTTTTGGGTAAGTTACTTACTATTTAAAAATAAATAATTACTAATTACTTTACAATTTTTAAATTAAATTAATTTTCTAAATAAATTACACCAGAGGTTTTGCTTTCCTAGCTACTATCGTTATCGAGCTTGCTCTTCTGGTCAAAGCTCATAGTCTGAACAACAATGGACATTGGACAAAAATAGTTTTTGACTTTTTTTTCCTAATTTTTGAACATAGATAAATAATTGACTTTTTTCTTCCCTTAAGACAATTTTTACCCTAATTCGCATAGCAACTTTGCGTCGGTTTCGAACTAAGAAAAGCGCTATGTAAATAATCTTGAACTTGAACTTAATTACACTGACTTGCCATGTCAGTGCTTCAGTAGATACTCAAGCTATTGACATCGGCCGGCAGTGTTTTCTCCCCTGGAAATATCTCACAAATTACTGTAATGTTCTTATCTGCTTGTTTCAGAACAGCAAAGTGACTTGAATATGACCGAGTCAACTGTCGCAAACTGTCGCGAAGCGGAAAACTAAACTATTACCATAACAAGATTTACTAATACAATTAAATAACGATATTCAGCAAGTTTTTAATAATTTTACAATGTAGTGCAAGTGCATTGTAAGTAACTGTAATTAAATTACCTAAAAATTTCAGTGAACAAGTATTTTAATTACAGTAATGCGTTACACCCAACACTGCTTGTAATCTTTGACATTAACTTTATTTTCACTTCACATTATTTTTGGACACATTATAGTGTCAATTGTTTTGTTACTTTACCCACCTCTGATCCAATCATATACATCTGATCTCTCAAAAACAATAAAAAAAAGAAAAAGATTAGTTTGTATTCTATCAAAGCTAGCATCAGTGTGTCACAGAAGCTGGAGCCATTTTAAAGTCTCAATATTTAAATAATTCATTGTGGAAATCAGACAATGAAACTGTGACTGTACTTAGACTAGGGTTTCTCAATTAATAAGTCTAAAAATAAAGTCTAAAAGTCACAGGTCATTTGAGAGGCTCCAAATTAAAAGAAAATCTCATTTGGCTCTCCTCCTAATCACAGCGCCTGCCATGGGAACATGCTAACCACACGCTCCACCTCTACAGGCATTACCTTCCAATGTCACTACGCTTTCTCGCTCTCCTTCCCTACACACACCCTCTCTTTCTCTCGCTGTTCCACCGCAGCTCCCTAGCTCTAATTGAAGTAGTTAATTAACTGAAAAAACACATTAACACCTTTCCGGGCCATTAGCAGATGTGAAAGAGGATGTGTGAGCGAGCGTGTAGAATACATTCTCCCCAGGAACATCATTTTACGCTCCGGCTTCCCTCTCTCTCCAAGCGGAGAGACCGTTAAAGGTTTAAAGAGCACGGATGTGACGATGATCTTCATTTTTCAGACATTCATCAAACTATGAAGACTGAAAAAAAAGTGCTGCCAAAATTTAGGGAGTGCGACACAATAAAATTGGATTGAAATAAACAATAAAGCATCAGTAGACAATTAATAATAGTATTATGCATGACAAAATATGTGTGTGTATTCAAAATATACCGTGAAGACTTACAATAAAAAAAATATATATTCCTATTCTTTACGAATTATAGATTATAAATGTACACTTTATTTGAGGGTAAAATAATCGGTCATCTCATTGGGTCTGATACAGTCTTTGGACCTAGCAGCTTTAACAAAATGATTCTATGGCAATGACTAAAGGATGAGAAGATCTTGGGCAGAAAGGAAGGAGCTTGGGCGCAAACATTCAGGCCGATTGAGCTGAATACATGGGGAAGATAAGGAACCGTCATTAGAATGCTCGGCTTGTGTGCTGCTCAGTTCAGTACCAGCTCGCCAGTGGAACCGATGGGCAGCGACATCCTCATCCACACACGCTCATTCACTTCTCAACCCCCTCCTCTTCCTCAGCTTAAACAGACCGGCCTTTCTCACAACCTTCACACAATAGTCTGAGTGTACCAAACCCAGTGTGCGTCTCCACCAGAAAGACATAAATGCAGATCTGCTTCAGCTTCTAGCAAACAATACAATGAAAGGCCTTTCACTTTCTTCCCGGCCTCTTTGAAATGGCTGTAATGAATTGGACCATGATTCTTTCTGAATACTTGGCAAAACTAACAGAGCGTCTTTGCCTCAGTGGAATCATTTGCTCACAAGCTGAAACGGTCATATCTGAATTATGTTGCTCGTTACGTTTCCAGCTCATCTCAATTTTCTCTGGAGAAAAAACTGCACGATTAAACAGATTATGAATGTAAGTTACTAAGAAGACATAAAAAAGTGACTATTCAAACTCAAATAGTAGAAGTGTTATTTTTTTTTCCTTTAGAACAATGGAATTAACTAGATCGTTTGATAATTGTTATCAAAGAAAAACATCTGACATTCAGTATTCATTGTATTTTTTTTTTCTTTCCTACAAAACTTAACTGACTTTTTATGTAAAAACGTTTTCAAAAATGTATGTTTAATCAAAGTCAGTCTCAATGTATTTATATAGGGGGGTGCACACAAAACCTTCAGAACAAAAAACTGAATGATAGTGAAGATTTTAATGTCTGAACGAAGATTGTCAGTGTGATACGCGAGTGATACAAAACCGACAAGCCCATTAAGTTTCCTGAACTATGAAAGAGAAATTCATTTTCTCTTAGAATGAAGATATTTACCAAGTAATTTGGGGGAAGACTGTATATTTGTGTGTGTGTGTGTGTGTGTGTGTGTGTGTGTGTGTGTGTGTGTGTGTGTGTGTATGAGGGAGTGAGTGAGTGAATGTATGTGTGTAAGTGTGTAAAAAACACGTTGGAGGTCTTCCCATAAAATTGTGTGCATCGAATAATCCTCTCCTGTTCTCCCTGCCATTCTCAGCGGTCAGTGGGTGTGGCTCTGAGTTTCGTCTAGTAGTGTTTGATTATGTAAATTTCTTGTTTTGTGTATTTATTTAGCTATGTTGACAAAATGTTTCAACTTGTTGCAACTTGTCTTTCCAACTTTCCCGGACAAGCCTCCATATTTGTCTTGACTGTCTGGAAGCTGGAGGATGTTGCGAGAGATTCTCATAGAAGACAAGAATGGGTGAGAACATATGACCTCAGAGGATTGCACTGCAATTTAAATCGCATTACAGTCCAACATTAAACCGACTTCATGCTTTCCCTGGAAACCGAACCCCCAACCTTGCCGTTGTCAAAGCTATAGGTGTTTTAAAATGCAGACATGCGGATCAGACACAACATTCATTGTGAAATGTCTGACCACGTGGGAATAAATTCTCCTACTACATTCTTTAGTACAATCTGATCAAGTGTCTGCTCTCTAGGCAGTGAGAGGTCAGCATAGTCTTACTAGGGCAATAGCACCACGCACTTTAAACACATGACTCGGGCATACGGCTTCACATTGTTCTCTGTCCTTTAACAATAGCAAATGTTCGGTCACGGAGGAGCTCAGAACAGAGCTGTGACTGTCCATCTCTAACCCACAGGACGTAGCTACGTTTTCAGAACAATTAGTCTGTTTTCTCTTTTCTTTGCTTGTTTCCGGGCTTGTTTCTCTGCTCACTTTTCCACATTGGCCATTGCGCACTACTTTATCAAAGAGTTTTACGACACTGTTAGATCGTGAAAATATTCTGTTTAATTTACAATCTTCCGGCATCATCTCCAGCCTCTCTCTTTGCTCCTCGATGCAGAGAAATCCCACTCCTCAATTTCCCACTTTTAGGCATTTAATCCCTCAGACACGCAACATGTGTAGCATCCAGATCGTTACACGAACCTTTAAAGCGGCTCCTCTGTGTTTTGCACAGCCGGGCTTCAGGCCCATTTAAAGAAAACGGGAAAATCAATATTTCTTATTAGGATTCCCTGCTGATGTGCCTGAGGCGCTTGCTTCTTTCCACTTTTTCTTTCTGTTTTATTATCGCTTCCTTTATTTTTTCCATAAATCTATTTTCGTAGTGCCAACAAAGGAAGTACTTATTCCAGCATGATTTTTATCTTAATCCATCCCAAATATTGACAGTAAACTATTTTTTCAAGGAATCTGGAGCTTATAGTGAGCTGAGAGACAAAACACCATTATTTCGCCGTGTCTGCAAATAAAACACTAAACCGATTGTCCTTCCTTGCTCTGATTGACAATAAAATTAAATGCTAATTGCCAATTACAGGTCCAGACAGAATTTGCTCACAATTACTTATTCATTTATTAGGTGGATCTCTCTGTCTGTCTGCTTAACTATCTGTCTATCTATCAAGCTAGCTGTTGGTCTGACTGTCTATCAATCGATCTGAAAACCTTTTTCCAAGCATCTATTATTATATCCCAGTTTGCCTAATTATCTGTGCATCCATCTTTCTGTGTCAGGCTGCTTATGTCTCTGGCTATGCATCTCTATGTCTGTGAATCCATCCATCTACTCTTCCATCTGTCCACTCATCTCCCTATTCATCATTTTGTCTTCTTTATTATTTAAAAAAAAAAAAAAAAAAAAGGGGTTAGGGAACATATTTTACCAAGATTGTTCTAGTTTTATTCATAAAGCATTTTTAAGTCTATTATAACAGTGACACTCGGTAGCTGTAACTAGATGAGTATGAACTTGTTCTCATCTACAATAAGGAGCAAAGTGGACCTTGAAAAATCAAAAGCACAGCTACTTTACAGGATGAACGACCATTTTCACAGGGGAAACAGTGGTGACAGAAGTGTCTACGCCAAGGATAATTGGCCTGTTTCTTTTGTTTCCCTACAGGTCTCTATCCATCTCTCCCTCTCTCTTTCTCTCTCTCTCTCTCTCTCTCTCTCTCTCTCTCTCTCTCTCTCTCTCTCTCTCTCTCTCTCTCTCTCTGTCTCTCTGTTTACTTACTAAAGGAAAAGTGTTTACTGGAGACAGAGGAGGGGGCTTGGGGAAGACTATTTTGTGAAAGCTGCTTTTCATTGTGATTGATTGAGAGGGCCATGGGAAAGGGCCATTGGGATAATGCAGAAGTTTCACGGCTATCCACTTCAGTTTTTGCTTTAGGTATCCTGGTTGATATAGAAGCACCAAAAACATTCAGTTAAAAAAAACAAAGACAATACGTCTCATGTCAGAACTTCCTTCTTTCTTTTATTGTATAGAATTTAGTTATAATAATATAACAATTATATACATTCTGGTTAATCAAGACTCATGAGAACGAGATCATTTTGTCCTAAATTACCAGGGCCAAAAAACATTTCTGAATGAAAATGTTCACATGAGTGTTCACACACTTTTTTGCCAGTGCACGGCCGACTGGTGTGTCTGCTTTTTAATCTACCTAATACTGTAACTCTTCCAATTAAGTAGAATTTTGTCTTAATGATTTGTAATAATGTATGTAATATGTATGTAATAATGATTTGTGGACGGAGTTTAGAAGTTGACCCAAAAAACTTGCCACGCCTATTAACCAGTGGACCAATTAACCGGAAGTGTTTGTGTATCCCTTATTTTTGTATTATATGCTTTAAACTATTAGTTGCAAGTTATTATTTTGGGGATTTATACATGCGCATCATAGATTATTTTTTCTAGATCTGGTATCAGATGAGATTTCTTCTGCTTATGAAAGTATATCGTTTGGACAGTGATGGTTTAACACGCTTGCCCTTGCAGAGAGAGAGAGAGAGAACATAAGATGGTAATCACTGATATTCTGTCAAACCCTTGGGACAGAAGAAACCTCCAGTCTCATTAGACCCTGATTTGACTGATCTCATTCCATCAGCTACACTCTACCTCCTAATCGTACTAGTTTTTCCACACCAAACATTTTTTTTAATAAGTTTATGACACTGACAAGTATTAGTTTATTTACATGGTGATCGTTTTGCACTATTGCATATGCACATTACAGTCAGTACAGGTGCAGCTTCATAATTTTTCTAAAATGAAGCATAGTGTTGTCATGTCATTCCTTGCATGATGTCACTATGAATGAACAATACGCACAGAAAAAGCTGAAGTCATCTTGTGCGTAGCCACAATTCTGTTTGTGACAAACTAAAATACACTATGGCTTTAAACAAAGGTATTTTAGAGCTGAGTTTTAACCGCAAGACAAAACAAAATACACAAGACAGTGTCTTGTTGCTCGGACAACATTGTCGCATTGTCTAATTATATGTGTCTTGTTTCCTTCTGAGACAACATCTAGTCCTTTTCTTCATTGATGGTCTGATGGATTTCTGTCCAGTCTTACGAGATTGACAGGCTGATTGATTATTGATCAGAGGGACGGACTCTTGCTCTCCACACAAGGTCATTTAGGAGAGACAAAAACAAAAGCTTACCTGTGGATCAGAAGATCGCTGTTATCGTTCCCTCAGCTCACACCTCCAGTCACATCTGATTGTTGCGAATCCCCTGGATTTGAGAGGATTTGGACGAGCTTCACCGAAAATCAAGACCAACTCGCTGTGGGAAAGGACCCGGAACTTTGTTTTGAATAAAATGTGAACCATCTAATGAAAGATAGTATCGTTTTACAGTATTTAGTCATCTTAAGCAATTAATTAATATTGGTATAATTTAAAATGCTTTTCTGTGCACATAAAAATAACTTTACACGGTTAAGTCATTTAAAACGCAGCAATATGGGTGAGTGAGTGAGTGAGTCAAAAGGACCGTATAAAAATTGTGCTCTGCATTTAACCATCCAGTGAAGTGTGTTTAACCATCCACACACACACACACACACACACACACACACACACACACACACACACACACACACAGGCATATAGCTACTAAACATCCTTCTTTCTCTTCCTGAAAATATATTAATTATGCTTACATTTTTATACCTCTTCTCTGGTTTCAGAGTCAGGAGGACCTTGAGTCAACCTGGTCTTATTTGGTCCTGAAAGCGAGACACGCCCCTTAGATTGTGAGAGTGGAACACATACAAGTAAAAGTATATACAAAAAACAATTCCTTTTGCTAAAAATATTTTGTGCAATGTTTTAAATTTTAGACATGTCAGCCATCAATACAGCATTCACAACTAGAAGAATTTGCCTTTTGCAACATTCAAGCCCCAACTATAACTTGAACTATTAAGTTATCCTATAACGTTCGCTTTAAAAATACAAGACTTTAAAAATGGAAGATCTCGCTCAGCTTGTGATAGATTTTTGTGAGCTCTCTTACCAACACCAAATCTAATAAGTTCCCTTGGTCTTCAGGCACACAGAATCTTTTTTGTTATATATTCAAGCAATACCGTACCTTCATGTTTAGAGCAGCATCACAAACTTTCTGGCTTTTTGCCTGAAGCCTTAAAAAAAGCAGGATGTGCTTTCTGTTGAGATTAATAAAAGTACACACTGGCCAATAAAGGGCATCCTATAGCGTGTCAATCAGCACTGCATCGATGCTCGTTTTTTCATCTTTCAAGAGCATTTCTTTTCCAGTTAAGACTCACATGTTGAAAACATATCACCCAATAATATAATATAATGGTTTTAGTAATAGAGTAATAGACTGGATAGATTGTGGTCTTAGTTAGTTAGTTGTTTAGTTGGCAAGTTAGTTAGTTGGTTAGTTACAATTCGTTACAATCCAGGTCCAGTGGGTTTCACAACTGTCCTTGTTCAAGACACTGACCCCCACATGCCCCCTGACAACAAAGCTTAAGACTGCCCACTGTGTGCTTGTGTGTGTGTGTGTGTGTGTGTGCGTGTGTGTGTGCGTGTGTGTGTGTGTGTGTGTGTGTGTGTGTGTGTGTGTGTGCGTGTGTGATTGAGTAGAGCCTCTCACTCATTGTGAACTAGTCTAGAAAATGAAGAAGTGGTTCAGAAGGTGAATGAAGAAACACAACATTTTACCCATTGTCCGCTTGAGTTTTAACAAATTCACAACAACTCCATATCTGTCTCTAAAACACAAATACGCTTATGCTCATGCACAAGACATGGTCTGAGGAAAAATAACACTTTATGGAACTATAAGTCTTTAAAATAGTCAAAAGCGCTGTGATTGTTGGGGCATAAATGCAAAGAATAATATATTACTGTCAAAACATTCTCTGCGATAAGCCACTCCGCTGCAGGCAATGAGATTGTTCAAAGGGGGGAAAAAAACGATTCGGAGGCCTCGGCCTTCCTCTGGAGAGAAGCATGACACGGTCTGTTTGAAAGGCAGACGGGGCTTAAGCGATAGATACCCAAATCATAATGTGCATCCATTTCAATTGCAGGTCATGGAAGATCAAAGTCAAGCCAGCTTCATTCAGTGTCTCTTTGAACAACGAGAACGGAAAAAATAAAAAGCCACATAGTATCGCCTGGATTTTTGAATAAGACACTGGGCATGTGCACGTCTGAATTTTCTTTTTTTCTTCTATTTTTGTTCAAAAAGAGCTGCAAAGCTGATGGAAAGGGCTATTAACTGGCCCAGGGGAAACACGTTGACTGCTGTCAGAGCGGCAGAATACACAGATCATTGTCATTTAAATGAGAAGCAACAACAATCACACTGAAATGTAATTACGTTTTACTTTGGCGAGATGGGATTGATTCGGTTAGCCGGGGGAACATCAGATCGCCTTTTTCAGTTCTGATGACGAAGATTCCTTCTAATACCCCTTGACACATGAATGAATGGGGAAGCAGCAACATGGCTGCAGTTTCACAGAGACAGAGAGATAAAGAATTGAATAAACAAGCGTCTTTAATCACTGACCTATGTGCAGAGAAAGGCCCTTCGTGATGAAGACAGGGAGAAAAGAACAGCGAGAGATGACAAACTGGCTTCAGGTATGGATGTGCCAAGAAAATGGATCATGTTCAATCAAAGCTCTGTGTTGTCGAGTTTCACTTCCCATCTACTGCAGATGGCGGGAGAAAGGACGTGCATGTTAAACCCTGCATCAAGCGCAGCCCCGCACGGCGCAGGAAACACCAGCTAATGGGAAAATTGGCAAGTGAAAATTAGCATCACTAGGAGTTTTGAACAGTAAAGTCGGAACAAAACTAGAAATTGTTGGATTGTCATGAGTCTTACACGTAAAACAAAAAAAGGAAAAATGTTAAACAATAATGTGTATTTTACATCAGTGTTAGAATAACTACATATCATCATTTGCCATAAATAATAAGAATATCTTGAAAATGTAGAAATGAACGTATAAGATTTGTCTCTATATCAATGATGCATGTGCTGAAAGATGCTTTCTGATTACTTTTCACACATTTTTGAATTTGGATCTACATTGTTGTTTAAAGAAGATAAATTAATTCAAATTTAAGATAATTACTAACAAACAAACTATTGCATAATATTATACTGATTCATAAACGTTTAGTTGAATTTGCCAGCTAAGCGTTGCAGGTTTTAATCCCTGATTTATTTCCTAGCCACTGTCATGTTTGTTTCTTGCTCACTGGTCATAGTCATAGTCCAATGTAATTGAAAAAAAGAATACAACTTTGTTTTGTTTTAAATCTAAGAAGGATTTTTTTAAACCAACTTGAAACAACTTGAAACAAGTTTCAGGCCAATCTGGGAATTTTATGTCCCCACAGTGTTGCCGCCGAGATAATTGTCCATAGAGAGCATGAGCGTGTGAAAGTGTGCTGAGCCTGAAAAGGTTTCCAGGATGTCAACCCAATAATGCAACAGAATTTGTACTAATGTGATAGACACTGGCCTCTGTCAGTCCAAAGGACTATGGGAAAAGATGGATGGATTATTAATGGTGTCAGACTATTGTCCAGTAACACATTATGCACAGCAAATGTCTGAAAATAGCACTATTATCATACTTTATTTTATATAAAGACTAATTGAATAATTTAGTTTTTCTGGGGATAAAAAACATTCCCCATGTTTGGAAAAAAATGCAAGAGCACGTTATTTTCCAACACGAATGTTCATCTTACGCAGCAGCACTGACACAAAGCCACACTGGAAAACCGCACACCCAGGAATGACTAGAAATACGGCAGGAATTCTAGCAGAATGGCAACATCAGTCAACATTTCCTCTATCTCCACTTTTCTCTCCTGCACCATCTCCCTATCTCTGGCTCCAGCCTCTGGGCTCAGCTGATTCCATACAGTCTGCACAGATAGCATCTCCAATGCCTGTTTGGACTGGCTGCGTGTGTTGTCTCTGTCTATTCTCTCTTTATCTCTGATGGCTTTCCACGTAGGGTGGCGAGGCTGTGACAGACAGAGAGCCGTCGTGCTGCCGTCATTAACAGATGCTGCTCTCCAGCCTCGTGCCCACTGCAGTTCTGCATGTGCTGACGACAGGAAATAAAGGAAATGTGAACTTGAGTTGATTCAGAAAGACATACGACTTTAAAGAGTCATTACGACAATTGAAATGCTGCAACAGCTAATGCGGCCAAAAAAAATGATAATATACTGTATATATGACATTTCTTCAAAATGAAGAAACTAGTATGACTTTAAAGTCCAGTCAAAGTCATGTACAACTAATACAGAAATACAAATTACACAAGCAAAAAAACGTAAGGCGTTTTATACCACTCTCACTCACTCACACACACACACACACACACACACACACACACA
>CM051500.1:13449575-13472211 GCA_028031935.1 Paedocypris micromegethes
ACACACACACACACACACATACATATTGACTGTGGATGCCATTTGGAAGCATCAGGATTGTTCCGTGGCTGGTGGTGACCACCAACACAGTAGTGCGGCCTATTATAGCTCCACTCCTCCATTTTTAATGTAATAAAACAAATGGTGATGCTGAACCACTGCTGCTACAGCCACATAATTTTCTTACATTATAACACTCATTTCCAAGGTGCGATGACTAAAAACAAACTCGGGACCCTTGAGTCCAGAGGAACAAGAGGAGAATAAATCAACGCTGAAGGAGCAAAATATTTTCTCTGTGCTTTACTTTAAAATCCATTTTAGTTATTTACCACACACACACACACACACACACACACACACACACACACACACACACACACTTTCTTACTAGGTGGAATGAAATAAACGCCATGCTTCTAAAAGAAAAACAGAGGCATAAAAAATACAGAGCATGACATTGGCATTGAAGGCGAGATAATTGTGTATTAGTACTCCTGAAAATAAAACGCTGATGTTCATTTATCAATCTCAGTGAATGTCAGAATCACCACCTGAACCATTTATGGCCTTGAATTACCAGGAATTAAATCATCTGAGAACTTTTTCTGACAGATAATTTTTCACCAGAATGTATCCATTCATAAAAAGCAACAGTAACCCCCCCCCCTCACTTTAACAGCTTAAAGTAACACTTTACTTAAAAAGATGTAAATCAACATTAGATCCCTAATCGCTTATTATTGTGAAACAGTTAATTTGAAATTTTATGCAAAAATGTTAATGTCATAATAAAAATAATGATAATAATAATAAACAACTACCGAAAAAATTTAAGTAAGATCAAATTCCTAGAAATCGAGGACTGTTTCGGAATGTCCTGCCTGTGAAAAAAGCCGACATCCAGGAATGGATAAGGCTGCTGTTTATTCAGATGAGCCGAACTCTTTCATGCAAACGCCCCACCGGGAAAATAAATAATTTGGAATTGCTGAACGGTCTGACCTTCAAGCATTCTCCTTCTGAGAGCCAGATGCGATTCTAAAGGAGACGCCTGGCGACACCACCCCGTTCTAGAGTCTTCTGCTACAGGGGAGCCGGGCTCAGAGTAGACTTCTGAGGGATTGCAGGGAATAAGATCTTGGTCGGTGGAGACATGACCCTGGAGAAGGTTGGGTCAGTGGGGCACGAGTCCACATTTGTGCTTGATGAGAGCAGAGACCCCCTACAAGTCTTCATATTTGTAAACTGCTCGGACACCCGGTGTGAAAGAAAGAGAAAAAACACAGTAATTCACCACAGGTTCTTGAGTGTCATCGTCTGAAAGATGATAGACTAAAGAATTGATGTACGGACACAGTTTCAGCATCAGACCCCTGACCTGCAATCATCACAGCTCTTTTGAAGCAAGCATCCATATGCTTTACTCCTGATCGTCCTTGAAGCGTCTACAAAATTGCATCTCTTCTGAAATGTATACCTACACTCTCCTGCGCTTGACACTGCTCACCGAGTTTGTCATGAGGTATTGATGCAGCGGTGAATACAGATCCATGGAGAGGCTCCATCTTACCTTCACGAAGGAAAAAGTGCACAGCTCCGGAAAATCATCTTTCACGGCACAGGAAACTGAACTTGCCTCCATTATTCTTAGATGAGATAAAAATGCAAATAGCTCTAAAATGCATCTAATTTTTCTAATGTAAAAAATACATTTTGTTACCTATTAGGAGATTAAAATGGAAAGTGGCCAAGTCTGATCAGAACCAAAGGAAATTGTGCTCACCAAGGAAATGACCCACCCACACACACACACACACACACACACACACACACACACACACACACACACACACACACACACACACACACACGCACAAATCAGGTTAAGTGTCTTGAGTTGTGGAACTTTTCGGTATGGGAATCAAACTTGAAACTCAATCTCAAGTCCAACTCTCCAACCACTACACCACAACTGCAATGTAGACGTTAGTGTGCTCTTGAATTAACCCACTGCGCAAAGAGTTGTCCAAAGGATTTGTGTTCACAGGGCTGTAAATTTCAAATTAAAATGACATTTCAGTCTGATAATGTATTCTAACAGTAAATACACAGATTATGTTTTGAAGTCATGATGTCAAAGTTATCATGGATACCGAAAAAAGCGTTTCAAAAATCTTGATGTTTGAAGACGACTTTATCTTCACTACACGTAAAGTAAATACAAAATCTTAGTGGATTGTTTTAAGAATAAAAACTAAACGATCACACGGTCAAAAGCAGGAAACTCAACATTCACTCAGAAAAAGCTTCATGTACTGACTAGATCAAGCAAATTCATTTGAAATGCGGAGAGGAATGCGTGCGTGATTCTTCAGAGAACGTTTAACAGATCACGGGGGATTGAGAAATATTCCACGTGCATCCCGAACGACAATTATTCTGCTGTAGAAGCGATTAGAGTATCCGGACAGAAGCCGGCGAGCCCCTTTTTAAATCATTAATAGGATAATGTGATGATCGCTGCAAACTCCTTAATGTCGTTACACTTGCAAATGAGACGCTCGACATTTTAAGTAGACCATAAAATGGATAGAACAACGAATTTTACTCAAAAACAAAATGCAAGATCTCGGTCATCCAGTGTCGATCCGATATTGTCGACCAAAAACAACAATTGATATGAATTAACTTAATTTTATCAATGTTGGAATGGAAATATTACAATGAAATACAAAAGTGCAAAAATTTTATTTGTATTAAATACAAAAAGCTCTGTTTGACCTCAGAAGCACCAGCCCATCAACGCCATCTACTGGTGGATTTGCTTTCTTGCCCCCTCATAAATAAAACAGAACAGTGAACAATTGCCCCAAATATAACAGAAAGGCACATACATAACTTAATTGGGCACCACCGTTATTTACTGAAGAAACAGACCTCTTGATGTGCACTATAATTTTTATTAAAATAAATCCTACACTGTAAAAAGTATCTCGTTGGATCAAAGTAAAACAATTGAGTCGACTGATTACGTACACCTAATCCGTTTACTTTGGTTCAACTTAAAATTTTACTTTGAGAGGAATTAACTATCCACTACTTAGCCAGTGCAAAAACATCTTTGAATTTAAGTTTTTAAGTTAAATGAAATGTCAAATTACTCGTTTTCTTAATTGGTTTTAAAATTTTCTTTAATTTCTTAATTTCTCATCGGAAGGGTTGAAAAAGAGAACCACCACCATAATATATGCATCAATTCACATCTTTGTTGATTGGGCCTTGTGTACTAACGGGTTGAATTTAAATAATAATAATATGTATAAGAGTATATACATAATAAAGTGCATAACATTTTATTATAAATTCTGAACTGAACCCATGTGTATTGACCACTGAGGTGTAATAACAACTTAATCAAATAAGGTGCTTTATAAAAGACTTCAATGAACATAAAATCTGCTTATTTGGTCCGTTTAACAGACAGGCAGCAACAGCACCTCCCATTATGGGAATTGTAAACAGGTAAAAAAGCAGCCGAGTCTCTACTCACATAAAGAGACACGTTGATGGATGTTTACATAATTACCTTATTAAAACATCTATTGTTTCCTTTTAAGACAAATCACTTCGATTGCTTCTTCTTACAACTGAACAAGATCATGTAAATGTGTTTATGATTTATTTTAAAATTTAAAAGAGTTTAAAAAATGCGTACTGCAAATGCAAACTCTCTCATTGGCTCATTGGCCAATTATCATCAGCCAATCCAAGAAACAAGGTCTTCTCTTTTCATCACTGTCTGGCTCCAAAGCACATTTTTACTTTACTTCAAATAAATGTATTTACTTTACACTAAAATACTTACTTTGGATGAAGCACAAATTTTACATTAAACTGATGGTTAGACAGGAAATTAAACGCTTTGATTTAGATCAGGTATAAAAATGTATTCAAAGTAACGACACACCTTTGGAACTTTTTACAGTGTACAAAAATTAAGCAAAAACTGAGCAGGTTCCAAATTTCTCTTTCTAATTATTCCAGTTCAGTTGGCATTAAAATGTCACCTTTTCGCTGCTGTTCGCTGATTATTGGTGATGTCAGTGGAACTGCTCCGGCCTAAAACCAAAAGGCTGGTTCATGCAGACAAATAACAGCATCGGTGTAAATCAATTTAATGTCAGTGACCAAGGAAAATTGTCTGCAAAAGGTTTTTGATCTTTTCTTTCTTTTGTCTTTTTCTTCTATGCAAACCAAGATAAATATAAGCAGAAAAAAAGAATGGTGTTTTAAAGGAGGGACGGGAAGGGCGAGTGCTAAGTCATTATATTTGGTCTAAAATGAAAATAGCTGAGAGGAAGGAATTGATATCTGGATTTGTGGTGACGTGTGACATTTAGACTTCACACAGGAGGTTGGATGTTTGCCTTGCAACCCTAATTTTATTATGATACACAAAGTTGCATTTGTCATGAAGGGAACATTTTGGCCACTGAAGAAAAGACAGACATTTACACTGCACCCCCAAGAATTACAATTTTGAACAAGAATTAATTTGAAATGTAAGACATCCTTTGAAAATAAGCCCCAGCCAAAGAACCTGATGTGTTTGAATCTTCCTCACACTATTTAATGGCACACCTCTTCATCAGAAATGGACACCTCCATTCATTCAAAACCTTAAAATGTAAGTCGTAAACGCAAAATTCAAAGCTCAACACACACAGTTCTCAAAATTAATATACAATGCAACTTTATCCGATTAAACTAACTTGGCAACATCTCCTAAAAATACACTGTTTAATAATGTAACTGTGATCTGAACTACTGAGCTATGTTTGCTCTCTGTTGCAGAACAGTTAAATGTTTCTTAATGTCAACTTTAATCATGTGACCTGACGCAGCTCCTAAAGATTCTCAATCCAACATCAAATGACAAGTGACAACCTTCTGAAGCTTTAATGCCTTAATGAACTTTACCTGCAGAATTTAATACAGTTTTTATTGAGGTGACATTTACATCACAGTCTGGCTCAAACATCTCTTCTCTTTATTCCATTATTCTGTAGTACGGTAGTCACCAAAATGCACAATCAAAAATTATCAAAATGCCATCTCTTATTCAACTGTCTGGGCACAATTATTCTGTTTATATATAAGTGGGTGGGTGTGTGTGTGTGTGTGTATTTTACCTTTTACAATATGAATCAACACTAATAATATGTATTGTATGTACGTACTGTATAATACGTATGTAATAATATTAATTATATGTAAAGGGTTTTGGTTGCATTTCTTAATAATAGATTTAGACAAAAGATCTAGTGATTTAGTCAGATTTCTCGGTACAATATTGTTGCTTAAGACAATGAAAAGTGACGTTTATTGGTTCTGGAATTGACAAATATTACCAGCCATTTTGTTATGATGTCAACATCATTCATTTCGCCGACTATAATGACATCACTCATGACAACATTCATAGGGACAGCATCTTTATGAAGATGAAATAACATACAACTGCATCTTCCACATAATTCATGACTACCACTACATTCACAACATCATTCAGAATGACGTGTCCTTATGGTGCCTGCGTGAACATTATCTAGGTTTAACTTTGTTTTTGTTCTCAAATTCAACTCAAATTTTTGCACATGTATTGTGTAGTAGCTAAAACTGATTAGTCCTTACGAATTTGATTTTTTCCTACACTATTTTCCACTCCTTGTCCGGTAGACGCTCTCATCATCATTGTCAGTAGCATACACCCTGCTACAGTCTCCTGGATGATGAGGTGGATCCCTGACAGCTTGGAGTTGATCCCGGTACAGAACGGCCCCTCTCTGCCAATGGGAAGCAGGCCAGCATGGCATCTGCGAGGGGGGCGGGTGACGCTACAACAACAGTTGGAGTCTCATGAGCGAGACAGAGGAACAGAGAAAGCGACACAGCAGTTCCTCAGCAGTGCCAGAGCTGTCAGACCATTAAAAAACCAAATGATGATGAATGAGAAAAATCAACCTGTCGGAAAAAGCCCCAAACCACCCCATCTCACTACTCATTCCACTCGCTCCCTGTCAGATCCTCCACATCCCAGTGCATTCATCCAGTCTGAATCCAGCAACAGAATCTACTGTATGCATACAGTGAGAAGTTCTTACAAAAGCCAGTAGGATGCCGATTAGATGGACTGCACGTAAAGGGGAAGAAGGGAAAGCTAATGGACAAGAATGGAGGCTAGAGCTTCACAGCAATCGTAAGCTGAATGACAACATATTCGAAATCAGAATATTTAAACAAATTTGAAACGCCATGCTTCCATAGCTACGTATGGACATCAAGCATCAGAACTACTGTATGTGCATTTTAAAGTTTGAAAAAGTCTAAAAATGAAAAATTATGAGTGTATGAGTGTAAACTAAATTATAGTAAAGTAATTTTTTGTAACTTCTTTTCTATTCTGTAACTTAGTTTTGAAAAAATGTAACAATTAATGAGTGGCAGCTAGAAAGAAAGGAAAAAGCAAGGCGAGTTTGACAATATGGCCAATAGGGACAATATTAAAATTGTGCTCTGCAGTTAACCATCCAGTGAAGTTACACATAGTGAAGTGAACACACACAAACCAGGAGCAGTGGGCCTTAAGCTGTGGCGCCCAGGGAGAATGTGGTGGTCAGCGTCTTTCCTAAAGACAAACTCATAAGACCAGGATCTGAACCTGCAATTCTGAGAAGCAGGTTCAACTTCCTACTGCTAGACCAAAACTGCCAGCTAAACAAACAAATAAATGACAATTACGGTAATAAGAATTATTAACGTTCCTAAAATTAAGCATACAATTTGAAGTTGCCCCCCCCCATTGCAATTTCCCCCATTTCCTATATAATCTACCATGCAATTCTAGAACTATTGTTTTTGTATGAGACACAACTCTTCCCTCCAGGTCAAGAGTGCACACCACTCCACTTTCAGCAGCTTCTTGTCAGAAAAAAAAAACAACCCAAAAATCCCCATAAAATAACACTAATAAAAAAAACACAACCTAAGCATTCAGAAAAGGTCAGATAAGTGCTAGATAAAAAATGGCAGAAGCATAACAGCTGAATGTGGGACATGATGCTGGAAACACACGGCCAGTCATGGTGTGTCGACACCAGCTGCGAGCGAAAGCGGCTTTACCTGTGGAGACATCGATCCACGTATCGACTGAAAACCTCGTACCTGCCGTTATCTTCCTTCAGCTCCGCGATGCTCCCACAGGAAGAGAGTGCTTCCAGTTATTCATTGTCTATCAGCAGATAAAACCTCCATGTCTGGTGACATTTAGTTTGTCACCTGCATGATTTGGCCAAACTTTTGTCTTTCAACAAATAACAACTGGATTAGCATAATCAGAGTCTGAAGAAAACAAAACACATACTCCGTTCTTGAATTGAAATTACTAGCTTTATCTTGCTTTTACAGTTTTAATATATTTAATACAAACAATAAAGCATATGTTGACAGAGATATTGTACTGATTGTTTTACTCAACAAAAATATTATTATTTTTTCAGTTTATTCTATTAACTATATGTATTATTATACTGTATTTTTTCTTCATTATTTTAACTATACAGTGTAGTTACACACACATGTAACAACAACTGGCACATTCTGTGTATTTTAAGTTTGGTCAGTAATTCATAATCCATAAATAATTTCACACTGTCTTTTAACAAGTACAGGAAAAAGTCTGTTGGATGTAAAAGTCAAGAAACAAAAAAAAAAAAAAAAACAAAAACAATGACTACTATCAAGATGAAAAACATCACATTCTAAAGAAAAGAAACATTTTACATTTAAATGATTCCGACATTTCTGCTTCTCAATCTTTTCTTTCAACCCTGTAATTTAAAAAAGATTGACATTTCACTCTGCAAAACTACATCCTGAACAGGCTCACGTTTAAAATGTGTCACCTTTTAGGACGACATGGGAAAATGACAGTTCTGAAAGGACTGCAGTTACTAACAAAGCATTTATCATAAAATCCTGCGGATTTAGACATGACTGCGTGCGGATACATCTGGCCATTCCAGGAAAGTCTCAATGTCTGACGCAAATGAATTTGGACTCTATGTATAAGGAAAAAACATAAGAAACTTCAGATAAAAAAAAATGTATACAAAAAATAATGTTTAATTTCAGTTGAATTGCAGTTTTAGCCAACACTAATTATTATTTAAAACTACCCATTTAATTACCTGAAGATACTATGACATATTCACATTGGGCAAATATTTGCGTCGTCATTATCCAGAAGATCATTGAAATCAAGTGTGAGATGTCATTTTAAAACTAGTTATCAAATTTGGTACATTTAGATTACTAAATCAATATTTAACTTTTAAAGAATTTACTTTTTTTACTTTGCACTGTACAGTCTCAAAACACTGAAGACATTTTAATCAAATAGTATTCCTATTGTCTTAACTAATATCTTGTCGATTTAGAAATTGGTGTGTGTGTGTGTATGTGTGTGTGTGTGCAGCTTTAAGATTGAACTAGAAATTATTATAACTATATAAAAAACTTCACAAAGGAACAATTATGACCATGGGAAAAATACAGATTTTATTCAGAAAGTAGAATTTTAGCAAAAGTAAAGTAAAGCTACTCCTTAAAACCATATTGCAACTTAAGTATGTGCTGTAACGAGGTATTACCTATTACAACGTTTCATCACCTTGTTACATGACATCAATGCTGCAATATTATTGGTCAGTAAGAGCTTTTTCTTCCCCAGCACCTCAGGGGAAACGCTCACATGGAAGTAAAAAGGTTTTCTTGATGAACAAGATGAAATTAACTTCCTTTGTTCTTCAAGTTATTGGTTTGTTTTTTCCTTTAAAGCAATCAGCTTTTCGTGGAAAAAGAAACATCTAAAAAGGAATACGTCCCTTAGGGGGGGAAGCAAAATATTAAAATCTGTCATCTAGCTCATTAATATGCAAATTGAATCCTGTTTAGTCAGTCGTTTTACCATGCGGGTTAGGTTGTTATATGCCACATCATATTTGTAGAGATGTAGAAAACATAACATTGATGCCTTTTCAATTTGAATATTAATGAGGTTTCAATTATTTGCTGCATTTCCAGACTTAAAAGGATCTTGCTTTTAATAAAGTGAACACAACAAACACGTCTGTTAGACAGAACTTCAAATAGGCCAACTAATTCTAAAGACGGCATATAGTGTTAGGAAAAGTTAAATGACTCTGTCACAGACTTCAACCTTCCAGAGTTAAAGAGAGAAAGAAAAATAAAAGAAGAAAGAGCAAGCAAGCTAGAAAGGAGAGAGAGAGACAGAGAGAGAGAGAGAGAGAGAGAGAGAGAGAGAGAGAGAGAGAGAGAGAGAGAGAGAGAGCAGCAGTAAAGAATTCTCAAGTTGACATTGGTCTTTTTCAATTTCATTTTCAGAGTAAACATAGTCCTTGGTGAATTTGGGTTTAAACCACGTACAATCAAAATATGTAGTACACACTACTTAATAACATTCTATAATTTTGTAAATTGTCACAAATATATTACATATGCCAACTAAATTAGTGTATATATCAGACACTTCAGATCAAAATTACTGTAAACGTGCACATAGAGAATTAATTATTCTGACTTCCATAATTCACAAGTAGGTTTGTTTTTTCAAGTGTTAAGTTCCAAATAGTCAAAATATTTTTCGAAATAAAAACCTGGATATTGTCCAAACGAATCTTGAATGGAACGTCCAACGCGTGATGTCTTTTTTTTGTCGCTTTAAATTTAAGACTTCCTGTTTAGGCAGGAAATGTAGTTTCCCAAACGTGTTCAATCGTCCTATTATCTTGATTTAGACGTTTATATAAGTAATATCGATAATTATATTTAAAAGCACAAAAAATGCTGTTGACAATCTTCAGCTCTTTTTTGTGAGTTCTTACTGTTAAGAGGGCAGACCACGATGTACTTCATTTCCCAGAATGCTAAGTGCGCAGCCGCAGTCGTTTCTCTCAGGTTGTCAACAAACCAAAGTCACACACCGGCATGGCATTTTGCTGCTAGTAATACCGCGGGATGATCAGTAAGTACATCCGCAAGCGCATAGGCACAATTCATGCCATAATAGCTCAGTTGAGCTGGTTTCGTATTCGTTATCGATAACGCTGGTTATTCTTATGACTTTTTAATGACACATTATATTGCCTATGACTTGTTAATGACACATGCTAATTACGTTAAATGACCGACACTATAAAACGCAGCACGACGTCTCAAAAGTGACTAATAACATTACAGATTATTTAATAATTGTGTGCCATATATATGTGTTAAACGCTTAGATTCACATCGCATATTATCTGTGGGAACGTGTTCCATTTTGCTATTTTGTGATATATGAATTTAGTCAGACATGATAATGACAGCATATACTGTATTTTTTCTTATGTCAGCAACTTACAAAATGACTGTTTAATGTTTTTAAATTGTAAATTGTACAATTTACATGTACCAATTGTACTAAATTGTACTAATTGTACAACTTAATGTAATTGTTTTTGAATTATCATACTTTTCTTGATAATTTCAAGCTGTATTTAGGATGATTGTAATTTGATAGACACATAGAAGACAGTCAAATAAAGAGAAAGAAAGTGAGGTGAGTTTGTCTATATGGCGGTTAGGGACCATATCGGAAATTGTGCTATGCGTTTTAACCGTCCACTGAAGTGATGTGAACACAAAAACCCAGAGCAGTGGGCAGCCTTAAGTAGTGGTGCCCAGGGAGTATGTCTGTATTAGTGTCTTGCTCAAGAGCCCTCAGTTGTAGCACCCACCAGCCTGGATTTAAACTTGCAACGCTTGTGTGGCAGATCTAAGTACCTACTAGACCACAACAGCCATGATTACCTATTATATTTTATGATATATAACCTATTGTTATTTTATTTTAAGCAACGTCTAAATTGACAGGATGCAATTTTAGGATTATGACTCATTTCAAAGGAATACAATTTTAAGTTTCCAGTCTCTATCCCATGACAATGCCCTTTAGAACTGGTAAATGTTTTTGTTGCGTCTTTTTAAATATGAAGCATCCTCTTTTCGCAGTTTCTATCTGCAATCCAGTCTCTCTAAAGAAAGATTTTATTATTTTTGAATGCCAGAAAAGACTGGCATCGGGTTTATTTTTCGACTTGCCCTTTTTTCTTTGTCTTTGCCCCTGTTGTGTTGTTGCTTGGTCACTTGTCATAGACATAGTGTCATTTTAATAATAATAATAATAATAATAATAATAATAATAATAACAATAATAATAATAATAATGCTTTCATTTTTATTTGAATGGGGCTTTACAAGTAACCTTCTCAAAGCGCCTCTTACTATGAAGAACATTATGCACACACCATCCTTTGCCCTGTGAAATAGCGGCAGCCAATCTGCGCCAGAGTTCCACTTCACCCGGGCATAAAGACACCACACACGCTCAACCACACGTCCAGATTCACCTGAAACGCATGTTTTTTCTGACTGTGGGGGAAACCTTGGCACCCGGAGGAAATCCACGCAATCACGGGGAGAACATGCAAACTCCACACAGAAAGGTCCCTGGCCGGCCTCGAGTCACAATCGGAACCTTCTTGCTGTGAGGCGACAGCTCTACCCACTGCACCACCGTGCCGCAACAGTTACAGTTTTTACAGTTGCTTTGAGACATTTTATGACTTTCAAATTTGCCTCACAAGTATATTTGAATTTAGTTTAATTGTACCCATAATGCACTTGTAAACTGGATGTTTCTGTTGTCTTTCTGGATTAATTGTGAGAAATGACATCAGTGACGATTGGGGTTTTAGCTGACTTTCTTTTTCTGACCCCTCTGGGCTCTGATGGCAGCACATTGATCGTGTGTTTCTGAATGATCTTAAGAGATGGGGATAGGAGTGAACTGACTAGCACTAGAAGGAGTATGAATGGAGCAGCACGGCCGACCCCTCAGGCACAGCAATATCTGCGGCGATAGTCGTGTCACGTAAGCCTGCTTCTGTATTGACTGAGCTGTGAGGAGACAAGGCTCTTGTTTCTCCAGGCTATAACTCGCTCCACAGCAGCAGACATGTGTGTTCCTCTCTCTCTGTCTACCTGCCTATCTATTCCTCTTTCTTTGTCCGTCTGTCTGAGTGGTCCGGTTGAAGGAGGTTGTCCGGTGGGTTCCTGAACTGGGTGGCCTGACACTGACCGCCTGACTGAAGTTACTTTATGTGTGTGCAGTAACTTCACTGGATGGTTAATTGCACAACACAATTCCACAACGGTCTACAAGATAATTACACCATCTATTGTCTATCTACATATGTTCATTATGATATTTAGGCACGTGATGTTTGGTGTCAATGTGGGGTGTCATTACCTCCTGTAACTTATGTGCACACACATTTTCTGTTTTGTTTAACAGCGTTTAATCTTGACTAAAATCAGCTGCACTATGAACAAAATGTGTTGATAAATAGGTCTGAAAGATGCGATATTGATGGTGAATGTCCGGAAGGATCATGGAGAGGATGATCATGCCTCACAAGTATATTTGAATTTAGTTTAGCACCATGATCATGGATCATGGTGCTAATGTTTCTCCTGTGCTGTCCTCTGCTGGAGAGGAAAAATGTCTGAGATTGACAGTGGATCTTTGGCTAAAGTGGAAGTGATCAGCAGGGTCAGGGAGGTCGGTTTATAAACTGCGAGAGAGAGAGGGTATAAGGGGGAAAGAAAGGGAGGGAGATCGAGCATGAGAGAAGAAGAGAAAAGGAGAGAGAGTCTATGCAGGTCTTTTCTCAGGATGATAGTGCACGAGGACAGGATTATTTACTCTCTATGTTTAGAGTCCAAGGAGAGAATAAATTGCTATTGATTTTTGAAGTAAAGTGTCTTTCCTGCCTCCAGACTTACTCTGGGCAGAGAAACATTAGCTTTGATATGTATTCACATTCGTCTTACCTCATTTTCTGCCCGTCTAAAGCAGAAAGGAGCTTTAACGTAGCTTTCTTTGACTGATTTTCACCCAGTTTGAATGACTTAAACAAACGTTTTCCATTATAAGGACAGAGACACGTTGCAGAGTTGTGCATAGAAATATAAATCTAAACATTATTTTAAATTCCAAACCTTTTTTTTTCTTGGTTATTTACTGTAATTTTAATAATAACATGAATGTATTATTAATTAATAATACTAACTAATAATATATCTTACCTCATTTTCTGCCTGTCTAAATCAGAATAGAGGTTTAATCTTTCTTTGATGGATTTTCACCCTGTTTGAATGACATAAACTAACGTTTAGCATTATAAAGACGGAGAAACGCTGCTAAGTTTTGCATATGAATACAAATCTAAACGTTGTTTTAAATTCCAAAGAATTTTTTAGCAATAATTGTTGGTTGTCTCCGTAACACGGAGATGAATGACAAGACGAGTTGATCCAGATGAGCGAAGACAGTTATAAGGTAAGGTCGGAGCAATACAGTCTGAGAACGGCGATGAACCGAGACATTGACAGACAAAGACTCGAACCCTGGACGAAGACTAAATAGTGTCCAGATGTTTGGTATGACGTGCCTCCGGTGAGTTGTGGAGGGATGATGGCCGGAGATGGTGAAGTCCCGGATGGAGTTGTAGCAGTTACACTTTTGTAGCACTATTTATTGTAATTTTATAACAGTATTTGTGTTTTGTTTGTGCCAATATGGGCACTACTAGGGATTGAACATATGGTATCAAATTGTGCTCGGCATTTAAATGAGCAAACCCGGAGCAGTGGGCAGATTGGGGTCAGTGTCTTGCTCACAAGCACTTCAGTTATGGATCCCCCGGACAGAGGTTCAATCCTGAACTGGCTGAATCCTGGGTGGCTGGTCCAACTTCTTGTGCTGTTTGATTGTTGATGACATGTGTGCATATGGAAATGAGTCAAATGACATGTTTGTTACACATTATATAGTGCATAGACTTCATTAATAAACAGTAAAAACTTGTATTTTGCTACATATGGTGTTCATTATCACATTTTCTTCAAGCACTAATTCACCTTTTATTATATGTTTATATTATAAAAACCAGCTTATGTATTTAAGTCATGTATTACCATGGTTAGGAAGGCTCTATAAAACATCTCTAGTAATGTGGCTTTGGCTTAACGGTTAAAGTTCAGGTATGAGA
This sequence comes from Paedocypris micromegethes, assembly GCA_028031935.1. NCBI lineage: Eukaryota > Metazoa > Chordata > Actinopteri > Cypriniformes > Paedocypris > Paedocypris micromegethes. The sequence continues at coordinate 13,463,816 of CM051500.1, forward strand.
GACACTTGCGTTTAAGCTGCGTTTTTTTTGGACCTTGCTCTAGTGGACCTCGAGTTAATTTTCCAATCTGTGTCAAACTTGCTCATATTTCAGAGCTTTTTATAACCCATTGACCTTTAGAGAGAACAAATCTGAGCTCTAAAGCCAGACTATTTACAGCTTTTCAGACCGCCAAGAGGGAATTCAACGGCGTATTTTAATCACACATTAGCATTCCGTAGCTCTTTTAGTGCTTTATCTAAAGCCTGATATGTCTTTTCAGTCATATTTCTGCTTATTGGTTCTACCCGAGGCTCAAAAAAGAAGAGACTTTGAGAAATCGTGGCGCTGGTGCGCGCTGGCAGCGAGGAAATTGGTGTGTCAATCACAGGTTTTCATATCTCCAAGCGAGCTGTCGTGAGAATCAGAGAAATGGATAGAGACGCTGAAAGCAAAGAGTGGCAATAAATGGCGTAGGTTGAGGAAGCGAGTAAAAGGATGGAGACCACGGCAGTGAGGTGCAAGTGCTGCTATCTAATTACCCCAGAACATTCCACAGCCACTGGTGAAATTGAACAGGATAATGACTGCGCCGCTGTCAGTCAATACTAGTGTGGGTCAGTAGATCCACAGAGTAATGTTTGTCATCTGGGCTTAATGTCTATCATTAGGCCACTTTAAAGGGTCTGTAAGGTCATTGTGGTGTCATTCAGTGCGACGGTTACTTTAGCTAATGGGGTAGACACTTTTCTGAAGGATTGTTGTAAATAACAGCATTTAAAGTAAAGAAAGTTGGCCGCTCTTTTGCGGTTGATTAGACTCTTTGCCCGTTGGATTTATCACAATCTTATTTGCATAATTCCTTTGTGTCATAAAAATTATTTGACTCATATGATTTAAAAAAAGCATACTTTGTGAAATAATGATGTATAAAGTTAGGATATAAACAGACGGCTGTTTGTCGCCACGACTGGCTATTTGGCCTAATGGTTAGGAAGTTGGACTTGTGATCCAAAGGTCTGCAGCTTCGAATCCCAGATCAGCACTATCAACTACTGAAGTGACCTTGAGCAAGACCCTGAACTTGTTCTGCTCATTCTGTAAGTCGTTGTGAATAAAACTGTCTTACAAATAATGGTGAAATAAAGTAAATGAAGGGCACAGTCAGAGTTTTTGGCTGCAAAACCGTGAGCGTGCTTCTGTTGTAGGATCACAGCGGGTTATTATCAGCCTTTCAGTTTGTGTCATTGTTTCTCGTGGGAGTGTCATTGCTGTTTTTCTGTTTACACTTTTGAAACACAGTATTACATGCGTATAGTTAATTCTTCTGCTGAGCGACGTTCGTGTGCGATTTAAAAGTCAAAAATAGAATCCAACAAGCGCAATTCAAAATGGTAATTATTCTGCTTGTCGGTTTATTGTGCCAATTTTTGGAACGTGAAAAGGGGAACATGGAAACTCCACTCAGAAAAAAATCAAAACCTCAGTTTCTTCTGTCTGAATAATGAAAGTGCCACATGTTTTTTTTTTTCCCATTGTTAGAGTTTAATTTCTTATCAGCTTAGGAAAAACTTCATGAATCCAATATTTCAGAATTCCTTGCATTTTCTGTTCCATTGTTTTCCACTCGCTTTTCGGACCCCTGTTTTATTTGTGTCCTCACCTTGGTCGATTTTTCTTGAATTATTGCTTGATTGTTTAGTCATTGATTAGACCCCAGAATAATTTCTCGGTTCAGTTGTGGCGCTGAGTGAATGGACCCATGAAACATGCTTTTCTGCGAACGCTTCATTTTATAATTAAAAGTCGAGAATGGGTTCTGGAAAACAAATTCTGCTTAGAATTGGAATATGTTCCAGAGACTCGAGCAGCATAAGCCTCGGGCCTGGAACAGGTGAAACCTTCTCGCAAGAGGAATTATAAAATAGGCACAACTGTGTGGAAGAGAGGAGCGTAGTAACTCAGAAGGTTTATTTTGCATGTGTTTGGTCCTCCATAAATGCATTTTCATTTATCACACGCGAATGGAAATCCCATTGAAGTGTGTGGGCCAAGCAGTTCTTGCTTCATGTGAATTCATTAATTTAATAGATAAAACAATACTTGACATCTATTCAATTTTAACTACAGTATTATCATTTGGAACTTATTCCATGTTTTTGTTGAACACATGTAAAAACAGGGCATTACATTATATAGATCACATCACATCACATCATCACATCTTTTCACTATTTATCGTGAAAAAAAAAAATCCACCTGTCGTGGCCTTTCTGTGAGGAGTTTGCACGTTCTCCTCATGCTTGCTTGGGTTTCCTCGAGTTCTCTTTTTTTTTTTTTTTTTTTTTTTTAAATGTATGTGTTCAGATAAATTGGTGTTATAATAAAAGTTATTCTCTGGTGTGAGTGAGTGTATGAATGTGTGTGTTTTTGTATTCCAGACTGCGATTAGTTGACCACCAATCCAGCATGTGTAGACCCAGAATTACTGTGTAGACTCAGCTTACTGTGACCCAGAATTAAAAAAGCAGTTCACAAAATTGATGGATCAGATGCGGTTCACATGATTGATGGATGAATGATGGGATGTTGCAGTCTCAGGCAAGAAAACAAGGTTGTTATATGAAAACCAACTATGACTGTCTAAATGCACTTTTGTTGGATTCATAGACACAAATTCACTTTCAAGTCTTCTGCAGATTAAGTCATGTTTCACGACTCATTATTGCCGCTATATTGTCACGTTATTATGATGATTTATTTGTATTATAGATTGATAGACGCATCCACAGAGAAAGAGACTGTATATCTAAATCTTCCTCTGCATGTCTGTCTATCCGTTTATTTTTTGCCGTTTTTTTTTTAAATCTCTCAGGGGATTGATTTTTCTTTCGAAGCCTCATTCTTGAATGATTTATTGCATGTTTCCATCAGCTCGTTCCTGAGAAATATCCTTTCCCTCCCTGTTATTGGAGAGGATGAATGGTGGAGGGAACATTTCCTGATGAACGCTGCTTGACCGAATCAATTTGGCCATTGGTCTGTGAACTGCTAAAGACGGATCCACAGGCTACATGGATTGTTTCTTCTCTTTTTGCATTTATTTTAGAGGATCAGCACAATGTATTACCTATTCTCAAATGCTGAGCACATGTCTACTGCACTCCTCTCTACTTTCCTAAGTCCTTTCTAGATCCCACTTCCTCTTTGCCAACCTCTTCCTCTGGATGCAGTCCTGTACTTCCTTATTCCACCACCAAGTGTCATTTTCTTCTATCCTCCTACCAGATGAAACACCCAGCACCTTCTTACCTGTTTCCCTGATAACCTCTGCTGTAGTTTCCCAGTCATCAGGCTGCTCTTCCTGATCTCCCAGTGCCTGTCTCAATCTCTGCCTGAATTCCTCGCAAGCTCCTTCATCCTTTAACTTCCACCACTTGGTCTTCTGTTCTGTCTTCCCTCTATTCTTCTTCCTCCTGAACACTAGCGTCATCTTACACACCACCATGCGGTGCTGTCTGGCTACACTCTCCCCTACAATCACTTTGCAGTCACTAACCTCTCTCAAATGGCCTCGTCTACATAGGATGTAGTCCACCTGTGTACTCCTACCTCCACTCTTGTATGTCACTCTGTGTTCCTCTCTCTTCTGTAAGTAAGTGTGGACTACAGCCATTTCCATCCTCTTAGCAAAGTCTACCACCATCTGTCCTTCTAGATTCCATTCTTTCACACCAAACCTGCCCATCACATCCTCATCACCTCTGTTCCCCTCACCAACATGACTGTTGAAGTCTGCTCCAACAACCAGTCTCTCCCCTCTGGGAATACTCTCTATGACCTCATCAAACTCACTCCAGAATCTCTCCTTTTCTTCTAATTCTTCTAAACTCATCACCCTGTCTGAGACTCTTTTCACCTCTAGCACCCAGCTCCTTCTTCAGGATCACTCCTACCCCGTTTCTCTTCCTATCCACACCATGGTAGTACAGTTTGTATCCTCCTCCAATACTACGTGCTTTGCTGCCCATCCACCTTGTCTCTTGCACACACAGTACATCTACATTCCTTCTCTCCATCATGTCTGCCAGCTCTCTGCCTTTCCCTGTCATTGTGCCAACGTTGAGTCCCTATTCTCAGGTCTATGCTCCTTCTCATCCTCTTCTCTCTGTTCACGCACCCTCCTGCCTCCTCTCCTTCTTTGACCAACAGTAGCCCAATTTCCACCGGCACCCTGTAAGTCAACAGTACTGGTGGCGGTCGTTGTTAACCCGGGCCTCGACCGTTCCGGTATGAAGTTTCTTTGAACGACTCGCATGGTTCACGTTTGACTAGTTTTACGCCGGATGTCCTTCCTGACGCAACCCTCTCTATTTACCCGGGCTTGGGACGGGCACAGAAGTCACTGGCTTGCAACCCCTGCGGCTAGATTAATATTGGGCTTATGAATAAGCCAGGCTTATGCGGCCATTCGATGCTTGTGTTGCCATTACCAGACAAACTCTATACCTTTATGTCATGATTTTCTTGTCTGGTTAGATGCGTAAAGAGTTCCAGACTCTATTTTTCTGTAAAGCTGCCATATAGGATTAAGCCGATCTGTCTTATATTACAGCTCGTGTGCGGTCCAGATTGATCTGGCGTCCTGCCACTCCTGGCGGACACAAATCATTGGCTGGTCATGAAACCCGAGTTGCTCTTCTGGTGATTGACAGCGGTCTGCCTCGTCTATCTTGCGCTCTTTTCTTCTCGCCACTCACTCTGATTTACGGCCACGCTGTATTATCGTGTACAGCACACGCTCCGTTACAAGATGGCTTGCAGCAAGATGATGCTCAAACAGGAAACAGCAGATTTTCTTGCTGTTAAGATGCTGAGGCTGATTCTACTTGCCAACATGATGAACACCAGAGCTTAATTGAAATTGTATCAATAAAAAGTTGATAATGAAATCAACTTTCAGTAACATACAGTCTGACCATCTGTTTTTTATTGGACACTAAGCTTTATGTCTTTTATTTATAGCCAAGATTGAGTTTTTCTCAGTTGTAGCAAAATAAATGTTTTTTTTTTTTTAATTAAATTTTTTTTATGGATTCTGTGCGAACATTATGGAGATACCTGTGTTGTTGATCCCGACTGGTTTTTGTGGTTTCGTGGCCTTCAGGTCCAGGTTTTTTCCTCTTCTTGTCTCCCACCACAATTCCTGCTGTTCACTCAAGTGTCATTTGTCTCCACATGTGGCTGACAGAATGGCTTTATTAGAGGATGTCACGCTATAACTAGGATCAATCACTCAGCCCTCACTTACAGAGAATCAAGAGAAGCGGTTTCTGCCGCAATCAGAGTCGTTCACCGCTCTCTTTTCCTGAAAGCTGAGTCCGCATGACCCGGAATCTTTAACTGAAAGCACAAGAGGGATGATGCTAATCAGTTCATGGGAAAATCAGAACATTGGGTGTCAGGATCCAGTCCCGATCTGCTGGAGACCGTTATTCTGGCAATTTGAACACATCGCTGCTTTTTGGCTCCTGTTTAGATATTTGTCTTGTCTATTAACAGGGCTAATAACAAATTTAAATGATACAATAAAATCACAACCAGAAAATTAGCTTTTGTGTATATTAACATTAACCCTAAATGAGTTCCCAGACACAAATCCCAGCCAGGCCGATATTACAATTATGATCATAGTTAGATTTATTGTATTCACACACTGCAGCTAACCTCAAGTAGTATGTTCAAGTCACAATGTTTTTCTTTTTTCTGCTTTTAGTATACGTCAGGTTTAACTCCAGCCATGGTTTTCCGATTGAACTGGACAAAGATGCACGTGTGGCAGATCTGAAAGGGACAGTGGGGCACTTACAGGGTGTTCAGCCGGAAAATCTCCGAGTTATTTTCGCTGGACGAGAGCTCCACGGTGATTCCACTCTTCGGGTGAGGCTTTATTTTGTAGTCTTCATCCATCCATTCATCTTCTTCAACTTCATTCAGCTGGCGAGGCATCATTTAGCTGCTTAGGAAGCAAAAAATGAGTATTTTTCCACATTTTACTTTAAATATGTAATAACAATTTGACGTTAGTACTTCAGTAACACAGCTTTAATAAGTTTCTTCAAATTCCTTGAACTTATTGGACCTTTTGGATCTGATTGGCTGTTGAGATTCAGGTAAAGTCTGCCTTCCCCCGCTGCTTTTTAATAAAACCATTGGCAATTATCCTTGGTACATGCCATATTTTATTGTTATAAACTGTAAATTTAGTCAATAATTACCAAAAAACTGGAACAACAAGAAGGTCCCATTTCAGACATGCTGAGTTTGCATGTTCTCCTTGTACTTGTGTGGGTTTCCTCTGGGTCTTCGACTTTTTCCCACAGTCTAAACAACATGTGTTCAGATGAATTGGAATTGGAAAATTGATCATAGGTATGAGTGAAATGTGAATCTGTGTGTCTGTTTATGTGTCCGTTTTTTTATGAGAGCGTGTGTTCCACCTCAAGCCTAGAGTGGCTGAGATAGGCGCCAGCTAACCCAGAAATGGAGTATGTTGTAAAAAATAGATGATGGATGTATTTTATCGCCCATCTCTAGCACATATCGTACAGTGTTTTCTCAATCGAAAAAAAATAAAAACGTTACAACCCAACTGAAAGTGCCATCAGGTCTAGCGAGTTGATTGACTATGTTATTTTCACGGCTTTATCAGACACATTCAGTGTAACATGTTGTTTCCTCTTTGTCCTCTAGAGGCTGAAAAACTCAAGGCTTGTGTTTGATTTACACAATCTCATTCTCGCATATACGGTTCATGCCGTATCCCAACCCAGAACATGTTCACATACACAGACCAGTACATATAATACTTTTACTACCTAAAATGTTTTTAGTTTCAACCTGTAAAGTGTTTTATGAAAATAAAAAGACATTTTCCCATGACATTCAGAATTCTTGTTCTACACAAACAAGAATGTTTAGGTCAGATTACTTTAGAAGATTCAAAAGATAGCAAAAAAATGTTTAGTTTGAATTGAATTGAATTGAATTGAAAAATCCTTTATTAGTCCCACAGCGGGGAAATTTCACGTCACAACAGCAACAACAAATCCAAATAAATAAACAAGCATCACCATAACGCACTGCACACATCATAATGAACCAACAAACACAGACACAGTTTATTCTGTTATGAAGCATTAAACTGCTTTGTTCTAGTGACTGTCACTGCAGAATCAATGTGCTGGATATTTATTTGTAGTAATATGCTCTCATCTTCTCAGAATTAATTTAAAGGTCTCTCATCCATATTTCCCTCCACTTCATTTTGCAGTGAATTTGCTTGAACGCAGATAAACACGCTGTAATTAAAAGAGCCGACCTGGATATATTGTGTTATATTGGAGTGTGTTTCTGAAGAGTGAAACCTGTAATAGGTTATTATACACTTTATAGCTCATGTGTTTTGCATAAATTGAGTGGATCGCACGTCAGAAATTGACTCATCTTTAATTTCACCGGCTTTGTTTTTTTCACCCGGTCAGCGACAGACATGGTTTCTCAAAAAGAAGCAAACTAACTCAGCCGTAAGAAGTTATACAGAAATAAGTGAATTTTGGTAATTCATTCTTTACTTTGTTCACAGTAATTGTAATACATATACACTAAAGTATCATATGTTTTAGTGTTCACAGCTAGTGATAATCATTGTTTTTCATTAAATTACCTGATCTGAACTGCTTCTTTCATTTCTGGGTCAACAAAGCAACAGCCAATCTCTTGGTCTGAAAGACAAGTCATGCCCCCAGGATTGAAGGACAGCTAATGATAAAACAGGCCTCACTGACATTCACACTATTACACACCTCTGGGAAATGTAGACACTTCAATTCTTTTCCAGAACACATGTTTATGGACTCTCGGGCAAACCCAGGGACTGTAGACACAACTCTGCATGACGTTTAACTGGACATGACCAAAGGTCTCAACTGATTCTGGACATTTTCTGGTGTGAATGCAGAACTCTTGCGCATTGACTACCCAAACAATTCTGGTTGGTTCAATTGAGATGTGAATTCAAACCAGTCATGTTCGTAAGCAAAAACAGAATGTGGGCTCGTGTAGTCTGTTCAATCCTACTGCAAAACCAGTCATGGATCGACACGGAGCTGGAGGATGCCACTGGATGATCTCACACTGACATATGATGTCTTTACAACATTTAGCAACCAGACAATGGATTGGATTCAGTCAGATGTGCAGTGTCGCATTAAAGTTATTTTCTTTTGGTTTTGTTCGATCCAATACAATTTAATCTAAGGAATCGACTAATTCATCACAATGCAGGGTTTGTTTAGAATATATAGTAAACTTGAGTAAAAAGGCGCAAAAGCAAACGGCATCAAAAAAAAAAAAAA
>CM051500.1:13472234-13534765 GCA_028031935.1 Paedocypris micromegethes
AAAGAAAAAAAAAAGATGACAAACTGTTAAATACATGCAAATGATTTAATGTAATGTAACAACCCCAAAAATAAATGGTTTAATCCGGAAACGCAAGGTGCAAGTTATATCTATGTTAGTTTATTATTTATTATGTATTTGCTATTCTTGTTCACTCCTGTTCAATTTCCTTCCACTTTTTTTTCACTCGCTACATCATAGCTTCATTTTTTATGTTTTTGATACAGTGTCTTGCTTTTTGTCATAATCACAAGTGTTCCTTTTGTTCCTCACTAGAACAGATACATTTTACTTCTCTGTAAGTTACACACGTGTTCGGCCTCAATGAGTGCCCTTCTCTCAAGTGTCATCTCTGACCTTTTTTTTTTTATCTCTCGGATTCCTTGTGATTGGCCGGATATCCAGACTGAATATGCTTGAACGCACAAATGCCCAGCATGTGTCGTACGGTGAGCGTTCTCTGGTAAATATGGATGATCTTAATGGATGTTCTTCTGCTGCCTCCCTAGTTTCACAAATGATGTTACAAGTCCCAGCTCGTTTTATCACAACGCTGCATGTGAAAGCCCAGCGCGCGCCATCTGTCTGCTCGGGTGTCGTCTCCGCACAAACTCACTGAATGCCTGTGCCAAGGCAGCCAGTCAGTCATATCTCAGAAGAGGAAATAATTCATCACCTAACTAAATATGAATAAATGATTCATTATTGAATGAACTCTCCTTCATGTCATTTTAAATTATTAAGCTACACAACACTCTTTTCGGAAGTAATGACGAGACGGCCACAAACACCACAGAATGATCCAGCTGACTTGGTGATCATTTGTATCCATTATAAAATCCAGGCCGTCCCAGTGATCGTATCTGTTGAATTTTTTAAACTCGATCGGTGTTTTGGACGATGAATGGAATTCGGACATAATTTAATGTCCTCAAACCTCTCATCCCTTTATTTTTTATTCTTATCTGGTTTATTATGATATATGAAGAGATTTATGGACTTTCCTAATTCACACTCAGGACCTCTTGTCACATTGAAGTCCGACACACACAAGAGAACAACCTAGAATTTTTTTTGTCTTATAACAACAATCTATGTGAACCCAGAATAAGTAGTCAGAAGATTTTGGGTTTTTTTTGCTGATTTTGTTGCCTTTTTGTGTGAACAATGTTCAGAAGTGTCTAGTTTGTGTTCAACTGTAGTCTGTCCTGCTAATGACAGAGCATTAGCATTCTGCGCAGTGGTTTTGTGAGTGCACTGTCACTTGTCGTGACGCACTGAGGCCAGAAATGACCAGAAATGACCTTGAGAAAGTGCCCAGACTCTCTTGGGCTTCTTATGATTATGGATGAAAGATAAATTGATTGTCTGTCCTTTCAGGGGAGAGAATGCACTGGCTGTCTGTTTTGAAGAAACGAATCATTGCTAATGCAGAGTGTCGTCGTTTAAAACACTGATGTGTTGATGCGGCTCCTAAGAGAACGTCTTCACTGAAACGGGTCATGCTTGGATATTGGAGGCACTTTAGGCTTGGTACGGTGGCGTCATTCTGTCCCCAAAGCAAGCAGCTCTGAAAATCAGTAATAATGCATGAATAACAACCTTAAATAGACTTGTTGGGAAGATGAGTTTGGGATTCTTCCAGTTGAGCTTTATTTTGCCGAGTGGTTTGGACAAATTGTTTTCAGAAAGTCTTCTTGAACTAGTGTCTGAAATTTTAGTCACGCTAGTCAAAAATGCATCTCCGTGGAATTAAACGATATTGACGGCATAATTTATATCACGCAGCCTCTGAAGCATCAATCATGTTTAACTTGTGGCCAATCAATGTTTATTTCCATTAGCAGCGTTTCAGGATCTTTTGGCTGCGACACTGTTCATGCTTTTATATGGAGCATGAGGGTCTTTCTTTAATATAAATGGGAAAAAAATTATGTTAAAACAATTGTTTCGATTGTTGAAATTGACTGTCTAATATTATTTAAATCAAAACAACAAACAAATAATAAAGCAACAACAAACAAATGAAAAAATATAGGGTACACACCATCATCATTATTAATATTGAGCAAGTAAAACAATTGAATTAGAAAAACAGGAAGTTGATATATGGATCAAGTGGGGATAAAACAAAAAGTAACTGAACCAAAACTTGGTCAGATTGGGCAGATTTGAACAAAAAGGCAGAACCAAATTCTACACCTTTGTAGGATGGATGTTTTTTTCTTCACTTTAATAGACTGTTTTCGTAATGAGTTTTTTTCCTTTTGGGAGAATTATTCAGAAATTGACAGCATTGTGTTATTGAAATCTACTACACAGGCTGCTCAGTGAAGAACGATATAAGCCGTTTGCTTGAATGACGTTATTGTGAGAACGGAAGACTTTATAAAGTCTTCAGTGTTAAGTGCTTTCCACATTATGTGATGTCTTTCTTTCTTTCTGTCGCCTCCAAACAAAGCTGTTTCTTCCCGTCTCCGTTCGTAATTCTCTGCGCGTTTCGAGCTTTTGTCAGCGTCTTACAACGATTCTCATGTTTATTATGTTTAATCACTTTCTCATGACGCAACGGTTGGCGCTTTCTTTTCTCGTGCCTTAGAGTGAAATATGACAGGATGAAAAGATTTTTGTGCTGTACTTTTGAGACTGAAACAGCATATAATTACTGCTCGTGTCTATGTTTCCGGTTTAACGGCCTCCGACAAACACTTTTTCTGCATATAAGTGTAACTCACAGGCTTTTGTGGACATAATTTGTTCGTGCTGAGACATTGAAGTCATGCATAATGAAAGTTTCCAGAAGTTCCTCTCTAGTCTGATGTTAATGAACACCACAGATATTTTGATTGATCCCTTGACAAGAAAAAGTTCTAATAATTGGCTTTAAATCTCTCATAAAAAGAAACAAGAAAACTATATTTTATGACCGTTATAAGTTCCTGGATCTTTTGGACATTGACATGTTACATTGTTTGTCACAAAATTGATTGCCAAGTTCACTACGTGCAATAATAACAAAAAGGTTTCCCTGTTTTATTCTTGTGTCTTGTGCTGCTGATGATGTTGTTTCTGGAAAATTAAAATGTATAACACTTTTCTGCAAGTTCACAGTTTTTTTATCATAATAATGTACCGTACCGTACCGTCTTCTGCCGCTTATCCGGGGCCGGGTCGCGGGGGCAACAGCCTCAGTAAGGAGGCCCAGACTTCCCTTGCCCCAGCTACGTCCTCCAGCTCTTCCGGAAGAATTCCGAGGCGTTCCCTGGCCAGCCGGGAGACATAGTCTCTCCAGCGCGTCCTGGGTCTGCCCCTGGGTCTTCTCCCGGTGGGACATGCCCGGAACACCTCAGCAGCAAGGCGTCTGGGGGGCATCCTCATCAGATGCCCGAACCACCCCATCTGGCCCCTCTCGACCCGGAGGAGCAGCGGCTCTACTTCGAGCTCCTCCCGAATGGCTGAGCTCCTCACCCTAATCATAATAATGTGTGTTTATTAAAATAACTATTTCTGCTGCAACAATCATCCCAAAAATTTACGTTTTGTTCCCTCTGAACTGAGTGAAGTAAAAATGATTTTTATCAGAATTGCGACAACTGAATTGTATTCAAATAATAAATAAATTATTAATAATAATAATAATTATTATAATAATAATAATAATGAGTATTTGTAAGGCGCTTTTCACAGTTATAACTGTCTCAAAGCGCACGTGTAAATATGTAAGGGTAATATGTATATGTCACATATAGTTATGTGATAAATTGTGGCCTAGCAGAAAAGTTGCAAACATGAACGTTGTAGTTCAAACATGATTCAATAACCGACAGAAAATGTGGTCACAGCTGTTGATGTGGAGTGTGCTGTGTTTGTGGCAGGGTTGTGATCTCCCAGAGCAGAGCACCGTCCACGTGGTCCTGTCTCACAATCCCACCAGCTCTGGTCCCACCACAGGTCAGAAGTCAGAAGGCCTGACAGAGAACTCTGGTATGTCTGATGTTTAGCCTTCTATCTCTCTCTCTCTCTCTCTCTATCTCTCTCTATCTCTCTCTCTTGTGGTTTGAGTATTTTGTATAGAATACTATTGTTCTATTGTTTGCCTAGCTTTAGTTTCAATGTATCAATTCCTGGTTACTGTGTCTCCACTTCAAAACCAGCGGAACTACTGTTTAGAAAATATTTTTAACAAAAAGTGTTCGTCTTCGTTCAACTATTCATCCATCCTTCCATCACAAAATAATGTCCTGTGTGCTTTTCAGACATGAATCCAGCGTCTTTTTTTTATTTGCGACGCTCAGATTCGCTTCTTTTCAGCCATAATGTGCATCTCTCAGAAAGAGCGTTTGAATGTTTTCCTAAGTGCACCGGTTGAGGCGAATACTGTCATTTACCACAGCGCCGCTGCTTTTACAGGCCGTCCTCTGTCCGCCCTTCCTTTTCAACCTCCGTCTGGCTCGCGGCCCACACTGCGCGAACCTGCTTTTTAATCCGGCCTTCCTCCATGTAGAAGCATTAGCATAATGGAGGAATCCTGCAGAAATCATAAATAATGGGGCGTCTGTCTTATAAAAGCCACTCTGCTGGATTTATTGTCAGTTGTGTGGAAGTACGTCGTACCTCTGCGGTGTCTCGTGCTTTTAGCTCTAATGAGAATGCAGCTTCCAGATGAATGCGCGACTGCTTGAGTGATTCAGACCACGGTGGGACGGACTGATAGGACGAGTCCTCTCTAAATCAGAAGATCTTCTTTTCTGGCTAATTGGATGAGGAGGTCTTTGTCCTGGGATGGTGATGGTTTCTTAGGGTGCTTTCACATATACAGTCACAAAAGTAGTCCACACCTCACATGTCTGCAAATATTTAGTTATATCATTTTATAGGACAACTCTGAATAAATGACTCTTTGACACAATGAAAAGAAGTCAGTGTAAATGCATTGTTCCCTCAAAATAACTAAAAACACAGCCAATAATAGCCGAACCCCTGGCAACAAAAGTGAGTCCACCCCTACGTGAAAATGTACAAATTGAGCACAATTATTCACTTTTCTTCCCCTTTGTCATGTGACACAATAGTGTTATACTGTCTGAGGTGTCAGCACGTGAGTTAGATTTGGTATGAAAGCTCTTCCAATCTCTCACCCTGGCCACTGATAGCTCAACACGACATCTCATGACAAACAACTCTCAGAAGACCTGAAAAACACACTGTTGCTTTATAGAAAGATGGCCTATGCTACAAGAAGATGTAACTAAATATTTGCAGAAATGTGTGGGGTGGACTCACTTTTGTGACATACTGTAGTTTGTTTTGAGCCAGAAATGGAACCAGCGGAAAGTGAGCTCAGTTTTTTTGCTGTTCATTACCTAGTGGACTCAGAAGAGAACTCAGTTCTATTTTCGGCCCTCTTCAGCAGTGGAGACCCCAGACCCTTTCTTGTTCACACATTAATTTGTTTTATTATTTTAACGTGGCATTGGTTCTGTTAATAATTGATGGAAAGAAAAAATATTTTTATTTATTAAGAATAAAAAAAGAATTGTTTATTAGAACGTTTTTTTAATAATAGAGAACAGTTGACGTTTGATGCAATATTTTTCCAAATAATAATAGATCTCCGCCAGGGACCCACAACCCCCACGACCTGCCTTTATGAACAGAGCGACAGGATCGAAAGCCTCGTGTGGTCCGCGAACCGCGAAGCAAACCGGGATATCTCCGCTTTCACGTATCACAAAGTAATCGAACCACAAACGGCCCAGCAAATGAATTGCACTCGGACCACCTCCACAGGTAGACCGAGCACGGGTCGCTTTTTGGACCTTTTAGGAGTGTCTCTCTACGCACTGAGAGCATTTGAAAGGGTTAAACGAGCTAGGTGTGAAAGCATTCTTATTGTCCTGAGGAACTTCATCCTTGTTCTTTCCACTGGTTCTCAAAACATCCGGAGGACCAGAAAAGAGGGATTCAGAACCCGTGTGGTAAAAGCCCTTACAAACTCCCTGAAAATCATTCAGAATTTTACTCTACAGGGGAATGGGCCATGTAAAAGTTTAATCCTGCCTTAAGTGCAGTGGCAAGTTTACGGCAGCATTGGTTTCCTGTTACCATTGTCTTTTTGTTGCCAAAATTGAAGGTTTTTCTATTATTTACACACATACCTTTTGTATTGCAGCCTAACTGTAGGACTCACAATAAAACACATTTACTTACATTTCATCAGTGAGTTATAAATGTTGCACATTTTGCTTTTAAAGCTACAAAATATCACAGTTAATAAAATGAGAAGTGACTGGTGCAGCCACATAATGGAAATCCTCCCACAACACTTAAGTCAATCTGCATCACTTAATGGGTTTCACACAGAAAATGGGTTTTAACATTTACAATATCTGCTTTTGTCCGAGCAATTCATCTGAAGCAACATACAGCACAGTACTCAATGAAGCAAACTAACATCCATATTTTCAGTGAAGCATGACTTTAACACTGGCTTGACTTATGTGATCAATATGGTTGTTTTACAGGCACAAGAGGCCAAAGCCATTTCTATGTCTACTGTAAGACTGTTTGCAAGGCCATCCAGCCTGGAAAACTGCGAGTTCGCTGCAAGGACTGCAGACAAACCACTCTCACACTCAACAGGGTACGTGAACCATCACAACCAACTCATTTTATTATTGCTTTGTGTGGACAATCCAGTCTTTGTTTGGCTGAGAGCAAATCCAAGTAAGTAATCAGTAATGAAAATCCTGAAGAAATAATTAACTGTATGTAGAACTGAAAGCTGCTGGTCGTTTACAGATCAATCCACCAATTACAACTTTCCTGTGGTCAGTGTTTTTGTTGCAATGTTCCATAGGTATTAAAAAAGATTATAAATGGATGGATGCAAAGAATCGCAGATGAAATGGACGTAAGGAAAGTATTTCAGTGCCTTAATGACATTTGCTTTATGAAGGGTTAAAGACCAGTAAGGCACAAGGTATGGTGTCAAAAGATTATTTTAATAAATATAGATGCAAGAAGCAATACAGGAGGGCAAGGCATCTAGATACAATACTGCCATCAGGTGGATAATGAAAATCATTACAGAAACAATACTTTTGCAGGTTGTGTTATTTATTGGTCTGCAGGTGGTGCTATAATGGGCAAATAACATTCACTTTTTTGATATACGTAAATATCTGAATCAGTTTTAATCACACAAAAGACATGCTGTTTTTTGCAGTCTATTACAAGTTATTCAAATCTCTTTTAGTGAAAAGTATAATCACGATTCTTTCACGATTCTGGATATTTTTTTATTTTGAATATTTAACCTTGAAAATCAGGTTGTAAAACAGCAATATAATAACACATTACTCTGTGTAATAAACAAAATAAAAATAACATACCAAGTTACATACATGTTATGTACAGTTCAGGACAAAATCATTAACTCTGTTGAAAAGCACTTTTGAAATACATTTACTATGGGAGCCCCAAAATACGACAGAAGTAATGCAAGATCATCTTTCCTTTATAATATTTAAATGATTGGGTATGGCAGATTTTCTCCCTGATACGTGCGCACAACCTCACAGAGTTTGCTTGTTGGAGATCATTGAATCGTTTAACGATTATGGAATCATAAAATAAGGAACAATTACAATAATGGAAAACACCAATTACAGTACTACAGAGGTATCCACTGTACTTGAATCATAAATAAAGAGGCAAGGATAGTGTCAATAGAGGCAGCACTTTCATCCCTGCCACAAAAATTGAAAACATTTGCCATGTGAAGTAAAGTCTGAAATTGCTTGTTTTTTTTCCACTTCTTTAATACAAACTCCTAAGAGAAACAAAGCTGTATCTAGTAACATTTATTTGTTGCCCCGAGTCTCATAATTAACTCTGACACTTCTGAGCCTGAAATCTAAATAGAAAAAAATCACAAATGCATGTCTCACTGCTCCCACACGACTGTCAAAGTCCCATTTCTGCCGTGTTTCGCCTGTGGGCTGTTTTATCTTCTAGTCCGTATGGACTTTTGGTCCCTCTGCGTGGGCAGCGTTCCCAAAACTTCCTCCCGTCGCCGTTCGCAGAAGCTGACTGACACGTTGCTAAGCTGCACCTGTCTTTTCTGCTTGTGGTGGTCTTTGTCGCTGAGAGTGTGTTTGCAAGTTGTCTTCCTGCCAGGGCCGCCACATTCCTGCGCCAATCCCGTGATGTGTCTGGCGCTTAATGTCCTCAGGCCTGAAACGGGTTCCAGCTCTTCTCATCTAACTCTGTCCAGAGAACTTTCTGCAAACGTGCTGAGGATGACGGCTGACATTCGGTTTGGACCTTTGGAGATATGTGGATTAGCAGCGTTTCTGGTGAAATGCGTTCTTCTCTATCAGCATTTTTACCTGGAGCCTCTCACTTTACCTTCTAACTGAGTTATATGCAGGATTTAGATGTTTTTTTAACGCCAATATCTTCAAAACCAACAGTGAATTTAGCCTGTAGGGGGAAACAGGCTTATTATTGCTGTTTCGAGTTTCTTTTTACTTTGAACATTAATGGGAAATAACCTTGGCTTACTTTCTCCAGAACGTGAGTGTGAGACATGCAGGACTGCTGAATCGCTGCGATGATGTTCCTCACTGTGCCCTGGGGCTGTAATTAAGACTTTCCATTTTATTGTTTGGGACTGTTCTATGCACAATGAAGTTATAATGAAGTACAGTTCATTATTAAAACTGTTTCTCCTGAACTCCGTATAGATGTGTGGGTGGATGATGGCTGGATGGATCGATGGATCGACAGACGGACAGATAGATAGATAGATAGATAAATAGATTTATAAATAGATTAGATGAATTAAACAACATTTCTAAATGGTTTCCATAAGATGAAGCACGGTGGAAGCTGAAGGGATTTTATCACTGGCTGGGAAAAACCTTTGACATTGCATAATGTGTCTCTCTCGTATTCTGTTTGCATTTTTGTGCCGACATGATGGCAACTCATGCAAATTATCCAGGAATCACTGAGTGCGCAAGGAAAGGTCGCAGCAAACACGGCGAACTTTGCGGCGTGAAGACTAATGTAGAAGGCGCATACACACAAATCACATTAAAAGCAGGTGAAGTTACCGTTAAACACACTCAGGATTTCAGTAGTGGAGATCAGGGATGGACTTTTTTTTATTGTCGGGCGCACACCTAATTATTGTGGAGGAAAACCTGATTATTGAAGAGAGCAGAACCAAAAAGCTCAATTCTGCATACTATTGCAAACTTTATTTATTGCATTACATTACAAAAAACAAAAATTGTCAATGAAATATATTTTATCTTAGTGTCTTCATTTTTTCATTTTCTCATCATTTTCATCATTTTCATCATCTTTAGGAAATATATATATATATATTAGGGATGGGCAAAGATCAAAAGTCTTGATCTAGATTTATCTCACTATTCTCTAAGAATTTATCTGCATTAATCTATACTTAATATTTATTTGTTTTCATTTTTTTTTTTATTGGAATAAATGACGAACAAAATCTCGTATTTTTTGCAAAATGATTTATTTATTTTTTATTATTGTCAAACAGTCACTCGTGGCCTTCCACCAGTCACTAAGGCAGACCAATCTGTTTACGTTTTCCGGTGACAAATTGGCTCTCCTTCTCTGAACAATATGGCCCGCCAGAGAAAAAAGTCTCTCGCACGGGACGTTTGTGGCAGGAGTTCCGAGGTACTTGCGGGCGACTTCGGCCACGCGACGAAATGCGGCCGCGTTTGAAAGCCACCATTTCAGAGGACACTGATCCAGATCAGCAGCAGGCTCTAGACGGTATCGCTCCAGAGTATTGTCCTCCGGGATGTCTTCTGACTCCGAGTCCGAGTCTGACCGTGTGAGCAGCAGGGCTAATTTGTGCCTGGACTCGGGGGACTTCTCCACGGGTGTTGGCGGAGCTGGTTCTTTCTCCTTCACTAGCTCTCTTAGCCTCGCCCACACTGGCTTCCTCTCTGCCCGACTCAGGCATCTTAGGTCTTTGAAACGTGGATCCAAAGCCGTCGCAACCTTGGGTGAATAAACGAGAAGTGAGGAAAAGTGAGAAAAGTACACATCTTCAATGGATGCACTGGTCCGTTTCTAAGAACCTTGAGCCACTCCAGGTTCAAGTTCTCAACCCGCTCGGTCAGGTCCTTGAGGAAGGCAGCTTTGAACCGACCGATGTAGGCGGGATCGTCGTCCGAGATTTCCATGGTGCGCTGAAGGTGGCACAGGGTGGGTAGTGCCACAGAGCAGGAGACGTACTTATCTCCACCGAGGAGCTCAGTGACGTACCTAGAGGCAGACAGAAGCAGAGCCTTGGTTAACGACCCGCTGGTCGCGTGGCTTTTACGCGGAGCATACCTGCAAGGCTCCAACACTGCTTCCAGCCTGGACAGTCTCTCGTAGTCGGCGCTCGTCGGGAGGGTCAGGCAGTGCTTCTGTTGAGATAGTGTTGCATGGAGCGCTTCCCTGTTACGGAGCACTCGCCTTATCATCTCTAGCGTCGAGTTCCACCGCGTTGCAACGTCTTGCACGAGGGACTCCTGTCCTGCCCGAGCGAGGCTTGCTGGAGGTTCAGCTCATCCGAGTTGGCCGGACTGTGCCTGAAATGTCCCACAACTTTACGGACTTTAGTCAGTGCAGCCTCGAATCCACCTTCCCGGAGGGCGATGACCACAGCCCTCTGCACGACGTGCGCAACGCAGGGGATGTGCTCGAAGGGCAGTAGCCTCCCCGCGGCTACCATACTCGGAGCGCTGTCCGTGCCAATGGTGCTGATTTTTTCAACGATCTCCCAGTCTTTGGCCACGTCCATGAACTGTTTGGCGCACGCTTCGGCAAAGTGACGCTCTCGGTCTTCATCACGCCTAATGAACAGACAATCGGTGATAATGTCAATTTGGAGGAAAAAAAAAAAAATAATTAATTTTTTTTTTTTTTTAATTTAAACAACACTGAACCTGACTCACCTAATGTGAAAGAATGAAGTTCCCAGCCGGAGTCGATCAGGTGGGCAGTCACGCCGAGGTAGTTGTCGTTCCTTATGGAGGTCCAGTGGTCGCCGGAAAGCGCTACCCAACGTGCCCCCGCAAGCGTCGCGGCTTTGGTGACTCTCTCGGCCGCATGCTGGTCGTGAATTCTCCTCATGATGGTCCGCCTGGACGGTAGCTTGTAAGTGGGGTCGCCCGTGGCCACCTGGACAAGACGCTGGAGGCAGCCGTCTTCCACCACGCTTATGGGCCGGCAGCTGGTGGATATCCACCGGGCCAAAAGCTCCGTTACCTGGGCAGAAAGAGCTGCACTGACCGGCCTCGCTTGAGCGCACTCGGGGATGTTCTCTGACGGCGGCAGCGAACACTAGTGCTTTGCCTCTCCTCGCCCGCTGGCGCAGTCTGGTGCTTGGCCCTCAGGTGGTATTTCAGACTGGTAGAGCTCCGGCAGTAAGCGAACTCCGAATCGCACAGAGTGCAAATTACCTTTCGCTTGTCGACGGTTCCGTCTGGAAGCAGCTTAAAGTTGAATTTTCCGTGGAGCAAAGAGAATTTTTTCGACGCCACCGCCATCCTGACTCGCACGGGCGTAAAATGACCTTTCGCTTGTCGATGGTTTGTCTAAAAGCACCTTAAGTTGCATTTTCCGTGGAGCAAACAGTGGACCGTCCTTTCTCCCACGCCACCTCCGTCTGACTGCAGTGTTTGCTCGGCGTGCTGATTTGCCTCGGCAGGTGATGGTCATTGGCTCTGGTCAATCATATGAGCAGGTAACAGGCTGGAAAGGGGCCAAGCTTGCTGGAGGATTCAGCTATGACTTGGCTGAACAGTGCCTGTATTGAGGGTAGATTACCGGGAGTGCGGGGGTCTTATCGTGCGGTAAAAAATTAGCCGCGGTAACGCCGATACCGCTGATACCGGCCCAACCCTAATATATATATATATAATATACACACATATATATATATATATATATATATATATATATATATATATATACTGTAGTTCAGTTTATTTTGAAGAATCTGCTTTCTACTTTTAGCATGAGCAGATACATTTAAAGGATATAAAATCCATAATTTCTGGATAGACGTGTTGCTTTGCAATGAACTTGAATTAAAACAATAAATTATATTTTTCTATGCATTTATTTTTATGTCGGGAAGCTTAGAAAAATAAAAAATACATTTACCCTGAAACGACCATGGCAGTTTTTCACGACACGGTAGTTCCACAGTAGGCATACAAGTATGGAGCATTTTAACTCTTCCATATGAATCTATAAAAATATAAAAATGTATAAAAAACATTCTATATAATGGTTCTAAGACTTTTTCTTATTTTTCTTACGTGCAATCTGCCCATACAGTACAATCAAATAGGTACTGTCTGGATTCCGGTGACATGTTAAATGATGTTTTTATTTATAGTTTGTTACATATACGTATACATTAAAACACACATTTTGTACATTTCTTTTTTTTTGTTTAGCAACTTTACTTTTAAAATGCTTTTTCTGAGACTGTGAGAAACAGGTCAGTGAACAAATGATTTTATTTTAATGGTTGATCCGGTTTACCTTTTGAAAGTTATGGTAATTAACAAGATAATATGCAAATGACCTGGCAAAATAGCCATTACCAAATTAGTGGTGGTGAACCATAAGTAACTATAGCAACTCAAAGCCAGAGAGAGTCCGGGGTGGGACTTGTGTAGGGGCGGGGTCATGCAAACAAAGAAATTTCAACCTGCTTTTACATAGAAGTGCTTATGTTTCTGTTTGAAATCACAAGCATTTGTTCGCATGTAAAGGCTCTGTTCACATTTAATTGGGCTCATAGATTTTAGATGAACTATCAATAGTTTAAGTTTTAAAATAGTTTTTTGAGTTTATTTATTTATTGCTGTTTACACTTTTGGTTTCTGTATTTGATTGATTTAGTTTATATTTGTACAGTCAGATGTTTTTGCCATTAAATTCACTGGCACGTTTCACACTTTTGTTTGTTATGGCACAATAATTAAGTCACTGCTGTAGTGTTTCTCAAGGTTTCTTTTATGTTTCAATGTTAAAATTGCACTTGGGGTAATAGCTCTTTTGTTAATTTTAAATATCTAGCTGATACAAGCTGATTATATACAAAGCAAGTCAGGCAAAGCAGAGCTATTATTACAAAACCGGCAAAAATACTTATATATGTATCTAGCTTTTTGTAAGATCAGGTGCAGAATAGTTGATGCATAGGGCCCAACACAAAATCTTTTCACGGGCCCAAAACTGCTAATTCTAAAGGGTCAATAAATGTAAACACCGGTCCTTCAGCATAAACATTCATCTTCCATGAGCTTGCATCTTGTTTGCATCACGTGTCCTGTGTCTCTTGTGTATTTTGATTGATTTCTAAATGTCTATAATTGAGTGTGGGAACGCAAGCTCAGTCCACCAATCAGATTCTTCTATGGGTCTAGACTGGAAACAGGGAGCAGTTTGTTCAACACTTATGTAATTAAGGCTTTGTGGGACCACCATGTTGATTCTTCTACTTGTGGAGAAAAAGAAAGAAAGGAATTGTGGTGGGAAGGTGAGAAGGTGTGTTGCTGAATTATTCATCTGCGTTTTCCTCATTAATCATTTACACTCGCGGCGCCGGGGGTCTGTATGACCTTTCCTTGCTGCGTCTCTAAGCAGGTGTCTTCGTGTAATCTCCGGGCTCCTCCGCGACGGCACGACACATCCATCCCTCCATCCTTCTCCTGCTCCCCTCCGCGCGCCAGTAATGATTTTCTTAACCTTTTCTCTTGCTTATTAAAGGCCCTGTCAGAATGTTTAAATGCTTATGCTAATCAGGTTCGGCGAGAGGAGTGACGCCGTCCCAATACAATTATGGATGGAGAGAGCGTCTTAATCTGGCGGGAAAACGAGGAAGGAGGAGTGTGTGATAAAGGGAAGGTGGCTGGTTCAGGACAGGGAAGAGCAGAGAGTTTGTCCAAAAACGAGTGGGCACCAAAAGGCAAAAATCACATTTAAAATTTGGTAAATAGATGTTTAAAATGTGTTTGTTTTTGATCAAGTCATGCTCTAACTAATTAATTACACATTCGTGTAATGCTACAGTATGTACAAGTATACACATGTTTAAGCATACTAAAGGCTAAATAAAACTAGCATGTTACTGTACGTGGCAGTTGTTCAGGGGTAGGGAGTTGGACTTGCCACTCTGGCCTTGTAGTTTGAATCCCGGTCTCAAAAACCCGCCTCACAATTAAAGGTGGTGTAATAGTGGAACAGAAGTAGATGTTATTGCTCCGGACAGAACATTTTTACGTGTTTTGTAAAAGACGTTTTTATAGTCCAAACACAGTATGTTCTTCTATCTTGTCTCAGCTTGGGAACTGTGAGTAATTTAGTTCATTACATCATCATGCAATCTAGTACATTGTACGAGCATACTACATAACATTTTGTCATTTTACGGTCTGGGAGGAAAATTTGCATTTAATTAGCTTCTAAATAAATTCAGTGTTTCAAAAATCGAAATGAATGATGCATGTGATAATTATGGATGACAAAAACACTGCATCTCTGCAGACAATTTATTAAATAATAATATATAGTATATAATATATAAAATTATAAAAACGTTTTTGTCTTCAGTCCCAGAGCTTCTGTATGTCTGAACTCCCCGTTCTTTTGGAAAAAAAAATAAAAATTAATAATTAAAAAATATACATTGATCTTAATTTTAGCCTCTACATTAAAACGTTTGTCACAATTCACAACACCAATTTACTGATATTATAAGGTGAATCTCACTATTATTCTGCCAAAACGAAATCGCTGTGAAGCCATTCTCAATTAGTCGTGGAGCGATGGAGTGTTCCTGCGTCTTCTTCATAGTCATATTCTGTTCAAATTTCTTTAAACTAGAGGTGCTTTTTATTTTTCCCCATTTATCTCTGGAAATGTCCCTCTTGGATTGTTGTTTCAGGGCCTTGAATCGGCTTCAGACCCTCGACGCGTCTGTTCAGTTGAACCTCATTGTCTGGCGAATGTTACGCAGCCTTGATATTATTCATGATGTCGTGTCCTTTTCTTGATTGGATCTTTACTTTAGGTTAAACGATTCCTTTTGCTCTTGTTTGAATAGCGGGAAGAGTTTGATTCTCAATATGAGTCAGTAAATAACCACCGTCCTGTTTCTCTTCTCAGGATCCGAGCTGCTGGGACGACGTGCTGATCCCTGACAGTATTCACGGATCCTGTCAGTCACGTGACTGCCATGGAAAAGTGGCGGTGAGACAACTATATATAAGAATAATATATATTTACAGAGTGGATTCTATTCAACGACAGCATGCCATTTTTAGGGAGCTTTCTTCAAGGGCGATTTTAGTAACACAGTCCTGCTTTTTACTCAATGTGCGGTGTATAATTTAAGGAAGGAAGTGAGGTGACGGCAATATGGCCACTAGGGACCATACTGAATTTGTGCTCTGCATTTAACCCATCCGTGAAAGTGCACACACACAGTGAAGTGAACACACACAAACCCGGAGCAGTGGGCAGCCAATTTTATAGGGTTTGTAACGTGAAGTTTCTCTTCCAGGAGTTTTACCTGAAATGTGCAGCCCACCCGACCGAAGACAATGACACGTCAGCGGCTCTGGACCTGGTTCTACCGAACACCAAGAGAATCCCCTGCATCGCCTGCACCGACATCACGTGAGGGCCTTCCCATCTAAACTACAGCACACATAAGACAGGAATAAACTGTAATACAAAATGAGAATAAGGTGTAGAATGCCTTAGAGATTTTATTTTGAAAGTTATCTTCAAGCGAGAATCAAAATGTCCAAATGAACTTGATCGAATTCAAAAGCCACTCAAATTTTAGTTTTTTATTTTTTCATTTTTTTTTTTTTTTTTGCAATTTTAGATAGGAAAACCCAAGCTACTCTTCATTAAAAACTGGCTCTGAAGGTTAAACTATGTCATTTGGATTTCTTATTTTCTGTAGGATAGTTTCACTACCAATCCAGGTGGCTTCCTGAAGAACACCTGCATGATTGAGAGTGTCTTTGTTTTCAACCGTCCTGGTTGACCTGTGCTTCCTGGGTTTTTAGACATGCAAGCCACTTTCTTCAAGAACACGGCTTCTCTTTTTTTTTGATGGACATACCTAATAGTCCTGTTAAATCAGCTTTTCTCAATGTTAAATAGAAAATATGAAATAAAAGTTAAAAATTTAATTCTAATGCATAAAAAAAGTCATCAAATAATCATAACATTCATAATCATAATCATAACATAAACATAACAGATGGGATTTGTTCCTTGATCAGATATACCCTATTGGCGTATAAAGGAAACCCCCTATACTGAACAGATGTGATTTTTTTTTTTTTCGTCATGTCATGTAATATCAGATCTGAGTCACACGTCAACTACAGTAAATAATCGAAACAACACGTTTGGAAAGCGGGTTTCTGATCTGCCTTGGCCTCCTGTGGCTTGGCCCTTCAATCAGCAGTGACCATTATTCTGGACAGAGAGAGAGGGCGTGTTAAGTGTGTCCAGTCTGTGAAGGTCAGCCATTAGCGGTGCGGTCTGGAAGAAACGCTCCTACCTGCTGTTCACACACGAGGGTCTGTCGTTCTCAGTGCCGGGACAATGGAACCCAATCACCAACAACCACCATTCAAATCAAGGACTGATTGAAGTAGCGCCGCAATTACCTTCCCAAGAAGAGCTTTGTTTTTCTTCTCCTCTGAGAATCTCTTCTGTTGGTCTGTAGGACACAGACAAGGACAAGACAGTCGTTTACACTAGGCGAAAAGAAGAAGAAGAGGTCATCTGAAGATCAAGTGACTGAGTTAGAGAGTGAAAGGTCTCATCTCAAGAAAACCAACAGCGAATGATTCCGAGGTTTCTGTGTAGAATAGATAAAGAAACGGACTTAGGTCTGGCTGAAAAATTTACAAACATGCTATAAAATAGTAATAGAAAAGTGGTGCCTTCTATTAAGGACATTCCCTTGTTGCTGTAGCAGAGCATAGTTTATTCACACTGGCAGTTCTGGTCCAGAGCAAGACACTGACCACCACATTCTCCCCTGGTGCCATAGTTTAAGGCTGCCCACTGCTCCTGGTTTGTGTGTGTTTGCTTTAGTGTTTGTGTGTGTGTAACTTCACTGGATTGTTTAAATGCAGAGCACAATGTCCCTAGTGGCCATATTGACAAACTCCCCTCACTTTACACGCATACACACGCTCACACCTATTCACATGTGCTCAAACAAGTGGTTTATTTGTCTGCATAATGTTGGTGTATTATTGCATTTGTGCTGTCTATGTCTGTGTCCTTACTGAATATGTTTTGGACGAACCTTTTCCGCTTGTTAATGTTAATGACGCAACAATGAGAAATGCGACTGCGGTGTGTGTGTGCAGGACCCCGGTGCTGGTGTTTCAGTGTGCGGAGCGTCACGTGATCTGCCTGGAATGTTTCCATCTGTACTGTGTGACCAGACTCAACGAGCGCCAGTTTATCCAGGAGCCGATGGTGGGCTACTCGCTGCCCTGCGCAGGTACGGACCCGTGCAATGTGTGTGTGGCACAGCCTGGCAGTGATGGATGGTGCGACGCCGGTGGCTGTAGCGAAGAGACGATGCTATCGAATTGTTCCTGACTCACACACACATTCATTCACACTTTTGCTCATCCTCTCCGGGCCTCCAGTCTGGCCTCACTGGCCCACCACATCCGTTAATGCCACCCGATAATGGTTCTCTCGGGACCCCCCATCAGCTGAAACACCCTTCCCCTGTCTTACGCTCTCTGTATCTCTGCTGCTGTCTCACCCTGGCATCCTCTCATTTGTTTTGCTGCCACCGGATGCTTGGTGAAGAAAACAGAAAACCAGAAGACAGGCTTACACGGAACAATCTGACCCATAATGAGCTTTAATGGCCAAATTTGCACATGACAGCAAGGAATTATACATATGTGGTCTTACTCTGTATATGTGCCCTCTTATTACAGTTTGAAAAAAATACTAAACATTTACAGTTTTAATTAATATTATAGTTTAAATATTTAAATAATATCTAAATCATCATAATAACAATAATAATAATATATTATATAATTCTTTTTTAAAGCTATTTTTCAATGGCGAGAGAAAAAATTTATAAAGAGTTGGAAGAAAATAATAAGAACACATGTAGTTGTGAATAATAGCTGTAAATATCTGCAGGTTATCACATACACACACACACACACACACACACACACACACACACACACACTCATACTGTACATGTATGCTGTAAAACAAAATACTTTTAATTATATAGTGACCTGATTTTGGGTTTAAAATGTATGATGTGTGTTTGATCATTGTTTTTCAAGTTTTTATTTACTTTGTTGCACTAATGCTCCGACCAATTTTACAAAATAATAGAAACACTTTTACTTCATTTTAAGTTCTTTAACCAACCATTTTTCACTCATAGTGAAACTATTCAATCATAATAATTTTATTTGGAAGCAGCTTCCAAGACACCCAAGGACACTTTACAAAACAGAACATGGTTGAGTGTGAATCTAGACTGATGGTGTTGGTTTGTCTGTCGTCTCTCCCTTTCTGAGCTTCTGCAGACTGAAGATTATTTAGAAAGGTCAGACAACAGTCTGAAATGCCATTTCTGCTTTGAAACAACTTTCAGCGTTCGGCCTAAAGGAGCTTGTCCAGATTAAAGGGTCTAGTCATGTTCACCAAATGTGAAGGAACGATCAGCGGCCACAGATATTTTTGTGCTTTTTGCCCATGAAAAGCCAGGAAAAGCCAGCAAATCCTTAACCTGTTTTCGAAAATAAGCTTGAACATAACACCATATTACTAGTCGATTTCAGAAGCTGAAACCTCCTTTTAACATTTAGACATGTGGTGTAGAGGAAAATAAAATCCTCTCAGCTTTCCTTTTTGTATTTTTGAGTTTTTGCCAGTAACACAATGAGAAAAAAGGAGCTTTAGTAGATGCATTTGTTCTATCCAGTCTGTTTCACTCATCATACTCTTGACCGGAGTGAACTGCATTGAGGCTGCACATACAACCAATAGAGACAAAGATTTGCATTTATTTACTGTACATACTCAGTCTCTGTTTTTTCTTTTGATTTAAATTATTAATTTTAAATTATTAAATAAAAAAAAATAACATTTTGTATTTGTCCTGTTCAGTGAATTCACGTTTCTGCATTTAGCAGAGGCTTTTAAGCAAACGTGACACTGCATTGTAGCTGAAGGATTCCGCTTTTCTATTAGTGAAGAGAAGTGAACTGAGCTCCTGTGGAGCTCCAGTGTGGTCTGGAGGTGTTGGAACTGCGGTTCCTGATCTGGATTGACTGAAGTCTGTGACTTTATACGTCTCAATCCTGCTGCTGTTGTGCAAATAGGAATCAAACTTACAATTAAATGTTATAAATCCTTACCGTCATTTGCCAGAGTGACCAAAGTGACTTTCATAGCAATTTGTCTATAAAGGGAAACGGTAAATATTTAAGTTCAGTTTATTTATAAAGCACCTATAACTATTCCATTGTAATGCGATTAGCCGTTCCTACCTGCTGCTATTTGACTCCACGTTTTGAACTGGTGGATTTGAATGTTTATTTATGGTGTGTGCAGTGTTATTTATGTTTATGTTCACTTATGCATGTTTATCTACATATTTAAGGGGAGTTGTGGTCCAGTGGTAGGGGACTTGGACTGGTGT
Source organism: Paedocypris micromegethes (assembly GCA_028031935.1). Lineage (NCBI taxonomy): Eukaryota > Metazoa > Chordata > Actinopteri > Cypriniformes > Paedocypris > Paedocypris micromegethes. Next base: position 13,492,033 of record CM051500.1, read on the forward strand.
CCAAAGGTTGCCGGTTCGAATCCCCCCTACGACTAGTTCTACAACTAAGTGTCCTTGGGCAAGACACTGAACCCCACATGCCCCCCGGGCGCCGCATCGTGTGGCTGCCCACTGCTCCGAGTTCGTGTCTGATCGGATGGGTAAATGCAGAGAAAAAAATTTCCCCATGAGGGACTAATAAAGGTTCAATTATTATTATTATTATTTATTTATTTTTACATAGATGTGTACGTATACATTTATTCTGCTGTTGTGTGATGCAATTTCCCCACTGTGGGACAAACAAAGGCGTTTTCATTTTATTTCATTTCATTTCCTTCCAACAACAAAACTTGTGGCGAAGCTGGATCTCACCGTATTGACCTAACTTGGTAATCTACCATTATGGGAAAATTGTGTCGGTCTTGCAATAAAAGTGTAGTCAACTAGAACAACAGACACTTAAGACCTGTGAAGACGTAAAACACTACTTTTTTGCATGCCTTATGTTGTCTTTTTGTTTTGTCCTTTTTTAGTTTATTATTTTTCTGTACAACACTTTAGCTGCACTTGTGGTTTTTAAAGTGTTTTATATAAAGAGTTCACTTGCTTCTAAACAGTAGAGTAAGTGTATGAGACACTGCTCCTAAGCATCTGTGATGCTTTAGATTGAGAAGAGATTACTGCAGTCTAATTAAAGTAGTTTGTGCTGCAGATTTCAGTGGGTTGTTTTTTCAACCTTTTAAAAGGTTGAGCAGAATTTGCAAAGATTCCGTTTTATTTAGATGTCACAGTGTCAGCCATTCCACTAAACCAACCATATGGGTAAACCATATGGACAGTTTTATATTATAGTAAATACATGTAAAAATAATAATGTTTTTTTTGTGTGCGTCAGTTTGTAAAAAAGTGAACACAAATAATGTTATATTTGTACAAAAAAAGTCTATATAAATTATATTAAAAATGAATCATTAATATTCATTTATTTGTATTTATATATTTTATTTTATAGTTTATTTATATACTTGTTTTATTGTTGTTGATTATATAAATATGATTAGTACCATTAACAAAAATCAAATGTTGTTCAAGAAGCAAAACCACATATAAATGTATTTAGTGTGAGACGTTGTCAGCGTCATTTTGCAACTGATGATGCTGAAATAAACTAAACAGGGAAAATGTGGCAATAAAACAAATGAGTAAAGTAAAAAATATTAAACTGACTTGTTCTAGTAAACACAATATACTTAAATTGGTCAGATTTTTGTCGGAGACTCTTCCTCTATTATTTGTGAAACTAAAGATGTCCTTTTCTCCTCTTCATAAATCTGAATAACACCAGACACATAGGAGAATCCCGTAGGAGAAGTGAAGGTTGATTGGAATTCATCAGTGTGAGCAGAGCTGCATGTTAACTGGGCTTCACCGGTCCATGATGCCGCGATACCTGATAAAATTGAAACCTTGACATTTATTCAGAAAAATATCCTTAAATATCATAGACAGCCTACAGCAGTAAGGGAACTAGAAGCTTTCAAACTTCTCAATTGATACACTCTGAGCGCTTTGTGCGTGCGTGTGTGTGTGTGTGTGTGTGTGTGTGTGTGTGTGTGTGTTGTGATTTACCCATGTTTGTTCTGCGAATCAGTTCAGTGTCTTTTTTAATCCAGTTCATTTGAATAATAATAAATACAACACCATATTTTGAGTTTGGTCTGTGATCTGGTTGAAATTCGAAGGTCTGTTGGGATTTTGATCAGCCTTTTGTTCTTTTCATAAGTCTGTATGTCGCTGGTAAATCCTGGGCTGCTCGAGGTGTTCTGGGAGATTTCGGCTAAAGATTAATTTTCTTTTGTGCAAAGAAAGCGATGTGGTGAAAGGAAAATAAACAGGAGAGGCTTTGAGAGATGTTGGATTGTGGAGGATCAGGGGAAAGGGAGGAAAAGTTGACGAGCAGGTCAAGGTTCGGTTGCTAGCACCTACGGAGTTATAATTGCATCCACATTGGATCCCAAAAGCTGGACAGTCAGTTGTTCCAGATGATTCTGTGCTATGCATTTGTTTTGACATGTCGACACTGCTGTGAAGTTTTCTATAGGTTAGTGATTTATATAAGTTGTTGCCTAATGGTTAGTGATTTGTACTTGTGGTCTGAAGGTTTCACGCTTGAACCCTTAACCAGCACTTTCTTTACTGACCTTCCTTGAGCAAGACACTGAACCCGATCTGCTGGTCTGAACCTTTCTCCTCACTTTCCTCTCCTTATTTGTAGAACGTGTAATAGGAAGCATCTTTAGGAAACAGCAAAGATGAGCCAAGTTTGAGTATCAAGCAGAAGTTGTATTAATAATTGCCATAAAAATAAAAAATATTCTGTTTTAGTTGTAGGTAATGTACTTGTGAGGTATTGTTCTAATTATTACCTTGAACTGTATGTTAAAATTTGACAGTAATTGAAAAACCGAAAAATGAAAAAAAAAAACACACTGGCCACTTTTCTTCATGTTGTTTTGTGAGCCGTGTACAGTAGATATTTGATGCAAACGTCTGTGGTCCTCGTGTGATGCAAGGGGTCATGGTTTGTCTCTTTGTAAAGCGTCTTTGTTGAAAGGAAAGCTCAGAAAGTCTTTTTTTCTCCGTCTCTTTCACATCACTCTCTAGGTTGACTGACTTTGAACTAATGAAGCTCTGGCCTTTACAGCGCTGGGCACTTGTTCTTTGTGTTTTATGTATAATGTGATAAAGCGAACAGGGTTTTATGGAGCAAACCCAACCATTGAATAATAGAATAAAAAAACATGTAGAAGTTGCCCAAAATCCATGCCAGTGAAGGATGAATGAAAGAAAATCCAGCCATGCTGTCACCTCACACTGTGAGAAGCATGTGACACCTTTCATATGGTCTACTGAAACAATAGCTTAAGAAAGATACATTATAAACTACATTTTACAATACTCAGTCGGCTTTTATGTTCATTTTTGTGTGAAACAATGGGCCATTTCCTAAAGAACTTTTGTTTATTTCTTGTGTTTGAGTTGTTCAACTTTTTAAATGAAGAACTTGCTCTTTATTTATTATAAATTGTGTATCTTTTATCAGCTTTTGAATAATGCATCATTTCACAAGCGTCTTGTTTCCGCCTCTGCAAATATTTGCAGTTTCATAATTCACAGAGGTGGATTGGATAGATGTTGTTCATCGAGCTGCATTTTTCACTGCATCACAGGAAGGAAAATATGGAATTATAGAAAAAAACCTTTTTTCCAATTTATAATCATTTTTTTTTTCAACCTTAATCGTTTTCTATCATTTTCCATATCCTTAGTTCACGTAGTGGTTAACTAGGAACACACAGACTGTGTAAAGGTGATTAATGATAGCATGTCACATAATTTAACAATAAGATATTTAATGAAAAACCTAAAGGCTATAATACAGTCTTCTGGAAGAAAAAAAAGAAATGTCTTCCTCTTTGTCAGAGCAGTTTAATATCCTTTTTAAGTAATGTTGAGATGACGGAACAGAAGTCTTAATGGACCTTCATCTCAAGCCTCAGTTCTCTAACCTGAAGCCTACCAGTTGACAGCAGGGCATTATGGGCCGACTAATACTAGAGCTCTTGACACAAGAGTTTGAGACTGACACTGAAAGTTTAGCACGTCTTTTTTCTGAAACGTTTCTACTAATGTGCTTCTGTACATGTTTCTATGTTAGATTTGCTAAAAAAAACAACTGTGGATTGATTATACATACTGTAAATGGCTTTCCCAGTAGCGCAGTCAGCAGAGCGCTGAACACCGGATCATTCGGTGTATAGAACACCGGATCATGGGTTTGATTCACAAGGAAAGCAGGAAGTTGTGGATTTGTAAAAATTGTACTGACATGTAAGTCGCTTTGGATAAAAGCTTTACTTTACTTTAAGGTTATTTATCAGACACTTTTATCCAAATATGTGTAGATGGATGGAAAGAGATGTGGGGATGGATGAAATATTGATCCTTCCAGTGTCCCAGATTAATGGTAAAAATAGATGGATTGATATGATTGTGTTGGTAGAAGAATGAATAGAAATATTTAGATGTATGAATAAGCAGATTAATGCTTTGATAGTGACGTGTAAAATTATAACTACATAAAAACAGTACAGTATTTCTGTTCAAAATTTTGCCACAATATTTTTTATTTATCTTATATTATTGAAATATGATTGCAGATTTAAAATTCTTGCAGTTTTCTTACAGTTTTCAGTTACTTTGAACACATCAAACTTCTTTCGCTGCCCAACTACATCATTCATCCTCATCATGCCAACTGTCACGTTCACACTCTCTGTCGTCTTAATCAATCTGACAATGAGCAGATAATTAGTGGGTTGGAAATTTGTGCAAGGAAATAGTAGAAGACCAGCCCACTTTTTTTCTGTCTCCTCCCATCACGGAAGAGCGAGGTGTGTTCCCGAAACATTCAAATTATTCCTTATTACAATGGATGAGCTCAATCTATTTCATCATAATTCAGGCCATTAGAGCAAAATCCTGAATGTTAAATCATAATTTACTCCAGTTGAGAAAGGAGTAGCTCACATTAGATTGTTGTTATCTCTAATGGAGAGCACGAGGCTTGAATTTTTATCCATTCTTTTATGCCCCTTCAATTCACACAGTGTCTCATATCAGACGACATTTCCTTTTCTCATTATTCTCATGTTGAATGCAACAGCTCGGTCTCTTTGTCTGGTCAGTTGCCCTTCATGCTGGAGAAGGACATTAAAAATGAGATTTGGAGGCCCTTTATCACTGCCGGACGGGACGCCGGAGGCACAGGGCCGGTGAAATATAGCATGTCTCTCTGCCGAGGAGACACTAACCATGCTTTTATATGGGTATTGATTCCTTGGCCTTTCTCCTCATGAAAAAGCCACTTTTTTCTTATCTGTTTGTGCAAGTTATTAAATAGGAAATTGAGTTATAATTCTGATGGATTTTTCGAGCATGTTTGTGTCCAGTTGGAATTTTTTTGTCTCACAGAGCACTAGATTCTAACAATTAGATTTTTGCACAGTTAAATAAAGGAATGTTCAGTTCCGATTTCTAATGACCATAGCTGTGCCTTCTCATAAAATGTGGGCCAAAATGTATTTCCTTGTGAATTCCATGGGCCACAACGTTTACCAAATTTAAATATGTATCAATGCAATTAGTCTAGTTAGTTTAGTCTAATAATTAGTTTAGTCTTCCAAAGTGTGTGAAAGCAAATAATTTTTGGATTAACGAGGCTTTTTTATTATTCAAGATTTATCACAATAACCCAGGATTTGCTCATCATCACAGAGACAGTTTGTTCTCAAACGTGTGTGCTGGCCGATGCCGTGGACATTTTCAGTCCTTCCTTTTGCAAATTTAAATTATAAATTCCCTGGTGACAGTTCATCATATATCTCTAATCAAAATAAATATAGATTTCAAAAATCACAAAACCAAGTCTGAACTTTGTTTTTACATACAGTAGAGTCAAATGAGCGTTTCTTATGCATCATAATCAAGGGACTGGATGTGGCCTGTGGGGCATCGGGTGGGCACTAGATTATCATTGAGTTCCCTATCGTTAGACTGATGAGCTGTGCATTTTTAAATTTGGCCATGAAAGATTTGCCTGGTAATGGCTTGAGGAGAAGAGATTCTCTCGGCTGCTGTGCTTTTAACAGCTTCCGCCTTTGAAGTGCAGGCGCTTGGTTCTCACATCATGTATCACTATGGGAACGGTTTGACTCTCCGTAATAGGGGAGCTTCTTTGACAGCGAGTCGGGGTTCGGCTTGTGGGTTCCAAGGCTTTGCATCAGTCTTTTTCTTGCTAGACTTGCAGTTTTTGGAAAAAAAACACCACAGTTCCAAAGCCATCCATTGAGGTCTTGGCCGGTCAGTTTGCTCAGAGTCTTTGTCGTGACTGTGTCCTTCAGACTGCTGACAGTCTCACATTTCTTTTCAAATCTGCCTCCAGTTTTTGTTTCTGTAATGCTCTGCTTTTTCTCAAAATCTTGAAAGTACATTTTCCACCTGGGCAAGTGTGCACATGTTGTTCTCCTGCATCTGTTTCCCGCTGAATTGATTTCATTTTGTAGCCGAGCAGAGTTTGGCGGCTTCTACGCTCTCATTCCACGAGAGTCACACACGCGTTTCTGTCTTTCCTCGGCGTATAGATTTGATTTGATAAAATCTCGACAGAAGAAATGTTTGCTTGTTTACCTGCAAAGACTTTGTCTCTGCTTCAAAGCCACCGTGGACCATATTGGGAAGTCGAGATCTCATCCTCTTAGAGCTTCTTTTGGCTGATGTTTGTGTTTCCGAGGTGGAGATGAGCTGAAGGTCGTGGACAAGCCGATGGAGTCATGAGGGAGATCATACTGTAATTGAGGTCATTTGTCAAAACTGTGGCCTTGATCTAGATGATCTGCTGTGTGGTTTAACTACGACAAACTCACTAATTTTACTGGAAAGAAATCCATACTCTGTGCAAGGCTGCATTTGCATTGCTGGTTCAGTGTGACCAGATTTCCCAAGTCCTTCTCAAACAGGACAGATTGGATTTGTTCTATGACCTTGGAAAAATCTGATCAGATTTTGATTTTAAAATTGTGATGTGCATTGAGTTTAAGGCCCAGTCGGGATCGTCCTGTATAAAATAGTGAATGTGCTTCCCGTTTTGTCACATGGGTTTCTTCTAGGTCCAAAATCACATGTTCAAAAGAATCAAACATGTGTGTGACTTTATTCTGCTGGCATGTGATTGGTTGGCTGTTTATGTGTCCAGTCTGCCTTGAAATAGATGAGGTGGCTCAGAAAATGGAAGGATGAGTATCTGTGAGCCTTTTAAAGCTGACAGGCGCATGAAATCCTCTCAGACAGGCATGTCCAAGACCCATGACTCGAAATTCAAGACACAGATGTTTTTTTACTATTTGAACAGGAAGTTGAATGGAATTATTGCTTGGCAGTTTTTGACTAGCAAACAGGTCTGTGTGCACATCAGATGCAGATCAAACCAAAGCAGTATTTTACTCTGATGGGTGATATTCAGAGTGAAGACACTTTCATTCTGCGGAGCTTTTCTTCTGGGAAGCAGACGGAGCCGCTCACCAGGCTTTTACAGTAATTCATCCTAAAGCTGTTGTCTGAACTATGAGTCATGAACTAAAAGTCTCTGAAGAATCAGAAGCTTAATATTTTAATGATTTTGCTACATGCAAAATTACGTTAATTAATTCATTTCACCTCCCAAATGCATATTTAAACGAACATTTTTCACTGTGTAAATTTTTTTTAGAATCTAGTAATTACTGTACATATATGAAATGGGATTAACTTGGTTTGTAATGCACATATGACTAATATATGTTTCATAAAATGCATCTACGAATCATTTGTAATAATATGTAAAAAAAAAAAAAAAACATTTTTTTCCAAATGTACCAAGTGTTAATGAAATATTGACTCTAATATGTTTTGCTGTCAATGAAGCTGGTGTGTTGTTTGTGTGTGTGTGTGTTTTTGTCTTTGTTTGTGTGCGTGTGTGTGTGTCTTCTTTCAGTTTTCAACGCTTACTACAAATAATTAAGTCAACCGTGTGCCATAATGAGTAATTTAACAGATCATTTCACCTTTAAGACGTGTTTTATGTCCCACCAATTTATGAGGTCTGGAACACTGACAATGGTGTTCAATATTTGTCAAAATGTATATATTGTGTTGAGAAGTGAAGACCTTCATTGCTTCTTGCATCATTCATGTGCTGGTGGTTTCCCCCTGTTTGACCTCGACAGTCCTGCGTTTGGGCTGTGATTGTCCTTGTGGATGCGAGTGTGGGATATTGATTACCTTCTTACACATTCCTGAAGTACTTCACTTTTGATTCAAATGCAAATTGTGAGCGATTGTTTTAGAGTCTGTGATGATAATGCAGCAACCTTAAAAGAACGGAAGAGCATCAACGATCTATCAGATCACTCACATTTACCTTGACCTAGAGGTGGTGAGAGACACACACACAGTTTAACACTTTGTTCAAGTATTGTGTTGTAAGAGAAAATATTTTCATATTTTCATATTTTTTAAGAAACATTTTGCAGATTATTGTCGTGTCAGCAATGTAGTTCATTGTTTTTCTAGTAGTTTAGTTCTGGTGAGTCAGTTGGTAACAGTAAATGATCACAAAGGACAGAATTCCTTTTACAAATACAGGTCTGTGTGATTTTAACACTTCAGGCCTCAGTGGTCAAACTACTAATGGCATCACTGAACAAGACAAACAATGCGCTTACTTCTCATTAAAACCTGCTAATGAAGATAAAATCTGAATTTTTGAAACCCTTTAATGTGCATGAATGAAAAAGATGAACTTTGAGACATTAATTCGCTCATTATCCCCCGCGGAGCGAGAGCTGGCGTACTTGTTACACACGCGCTTTATCTGGATCGCGGTGAGCCAGGCGTGTAAGATTGGTATTAAGTAGCTAACTAACCCCTGCGGCTGGATTAAATGTAGTTGCTGTGGACCCGCTGGTTTAATTTCCTGAAACGTCTCTGGTGCACAACTCAAACAGCCGAGTCAGTCGGCGGGTGGCTCTATACATTAACGCCTTCCTGCTGCCGAATAGTAATTAAGATGTGGAGAAGCTAAATGAGGCTTTACCCGTCGCACAAGACCAATGATGTCATTGCTGATAACAACTGAGACTTCCTTCATCCATCTTTTGATTCCTCCGCACGGTTTCTGGAGGGAAAACTTCGAGGCTTTGGCTCCAAGGATTCAAAGTGCTGTGTTGTTTAAGACGTTCTAAACCATTTGAAGGTGCCTGTTTTGAAGCAAACACATTACCAGACACCGTAAATCGATTTCATATATCCTAATAGGTTTGTGAGTACAACTGAATTGTACAAAACAGCAACTGGATCAATTTAGTTGCGTGCGAGGCTAAACACATATTGACCAGCCGAGCATGAGATGTAAAGGCTTTTTTCTCCTTTTCTTTGGCAGATGCTTAATCTTATTTTTGCCAGACAGATGGAGAATCCTCTACCATGACCAAATGAAATCAATTGTACTTTTCTCGTCGTTCTTGACAGGGTGACTTCAATCACTTCACTATTCTTTCTGATCATAAACATCTGGGTAAGTTGCTTTACAAGACTAAACGTAACCCTTTGGACATGACCACACATCCGGTCGCATAGCCACTTTCGCCTGTAGAGAGTCGATGTAAAAGATCTGCACATGTATTAAATCAAACAAAATGGCTTCTGATCTTCATAGTGCAAACCAAACCTTCCAAATTTCATAGTGCAAACCAAAAAATAATAACTACGGTAGTATTCTAAATATACCTATACCCCTTAAATAACACTAAGTAAAATGCTTCGTACAATAGACAGTAGGATTAAAACCCGTTTTGCTGTGTTTATGGGCAAAAAGTCAACAATTTGTAAACGCAAACCCGGCTTAAAACACGAAACACGAAATACACAAAACAGTGACAATATATGTACAACAATAGCAATCTGTTGTTCATTGGGTAAATGACTACAATTAAGCTTAAAAATTAAGTATTCTGACTCTGTAAATAATGTGTGTGGTTTTTTTTTTTTACTGCCATTAGAGGGAACAAAGACGTATATATAATTCATTCATTATTCTGTGTGAACTTTGCCATTAAACTGATTCTGATTCTAATCGGTGGATGTGTCCCATATTGGGTTTGTGTTTTACCCTTGATCTTACAGATATTATTATTATTATCATATTATCATAAAGATTTAAGACAGCAATTCACTTGTAAAATGTCTCTTGATATCTACTGTGGATTTATTCATTGGCAAAATGTTTCAATTTCTGTTTTTACCTGCCTCAAATTTGTCGTTTAAAGTTTATTATCACTGGATTTCACTATACTAAGAATGGAGTGTAAGATTGCACTTGACTAAAGATCAAAGAATTGACAATGTTCTTGTCATCCTACGTGGCTAACTGCTGTGTTATCAGCACTATATCTTACGACGTATGTATTGTGTGATATATCAAGGTAACGTGAGTGTGACGCATGTCTTCTGGATCACGTGATTCTGACATTAGATAATGATAGAGAAATGAGTTGTGCTTGACTAAACATGTAACATGTAGCCAAAAGTTCACATCGCAGCATGCCGTTGTTCTGTGTTGCCATGGCGACTGTACGCCGTCTTCTTGTTCTCAGTATATTTCTCATTGAGCCTTTTTTTTTCATATGATTTTGGCGTGAGGGTGTCTGAGCGATTCATGTGTGATTAGAGACGCAACGTAGAAAATTGCATTAGAGCAGTCGGCTGGATTCACATTGTGTGTCACCTCAAATTGACATTTTCTGTGGCATGAATGTTCAGTTATTATGTTAAGGTTTATTTTTATAACGGTTTTGATCAAGTAATTGTGTTTTGATCAACTTGAAAAATTGAAAATAACATTTAACTACTAGATCTGAATTATTGAAATATTTTCAATAAAATATATTGAAAGAACTTCATCCGTACAAAATCACGTAAGATAATAAATATCCATTCTATTAACGCATGATGGTCTGGATTGGGAGTCACATTCAAAATTTAAATACGAAAGACACACTCACTGCTCCGAGAGACCTACAGTTCTCTGGACATTTTGGGATCTTTTGTGATCCCTTGGATAACTTGCTGCTGTGCTCTTGGGTTAATTTTTGTTCTCCAATGTTCCATGTTTTTAAGGTTTTTTGATAATAGCTGTCACTGTGGTTCGCTGCAGTCCCAGAGTTTAGAAATGTCTTTTTATTGAAGTTGAAAAAGCCTTTAATTGTCCCACAAATGCTTTTTCAGACTGAAAATAGTTTAATATTCTGGCCTGGCTGTGGCTTTGCCCCCCACCTAATAATACATACTTTCACAACGTATTTATGAATTATGTTGTTATTCATGACTATTATTTACCATGTTACAAATATACAAAAAAACAGCAAGCGCCCAAACACCTTTTCACACTTGTTCACACAATATTCATTTTCTTTCATTATTACAGCTCCCCACGTAAATTACGTAAATTATTATTTTGCTCAAACAAAGCATTATTTTAGCAGTACACAACTTTGAATTTCAAAAACCTACAGTATAGTTCTGGACACAGTAAACATGCATTAAACACACATTAAACGTGTGTGTTTTGACTTTGGGAGCAAGACTGCTACCACGGAGGCTTTACCATAAAACACATGAATTACAGTATTCAAGAACAGAATATTGAAAATGTTCTTCAAAAAGTTACATAATTTAAATCCAAATTATGTAAATAGTCATTTCCTTAACACAAGACAAGGTTGTTGCGGTGGAGATATGCAACTGGTGGAACATTCTGGATCAGTGAAGCAATTCCAGACACCGATTTCCGACTGTGAACACTTTACATCCATCCGCATGGATCTATAGCTCTAACTCTTATTTCTTCTATCAAACGTACACTCTGCTTCGGTCACAGAGAGTCCATGGTGTGTCTGGATTACAGCAGTCATTAGTCTCCTGAGGGATAATTGGTGTGAGACGCATCTTTGGTCCAAAGCGAAGCATTGCTCTACAGGAGAGACCCATCATTACTGACTTGTTATAGGAGAGAACTGGACGTCCACTTAAGAGTCGGAAGACTGTATTAGTTCATTTTTAACTTCACTTATTTGCCAACCATTATTTTTCTCTATACATTTTAGTTGTAGATTTTATCGTCTCTACAGACTTTATCTTTGTTCAAGTTCAGTGCATTTGTAGGGCGCGTTTAACAATTACAACTGTCTTGTGACCTCAATGTGTGTCTCACAAAGAAAATTAGTTTTGACTGATTGGTTGTTTTTTATTTGGTTGGTTGGTTGGTTGGTTGGTTGGTTGGTTGGTTGGTTGGTTGGTTGAAAAATGAACACATTCTTTATGTGGAGATTGGATACCCAGAATTATGTATGTTCACATATAATGGCATTTATATTCACAATTACATATTGTACATCCCTGTTTATTATCTTTTGTTTGTCCCCCATTCCATTCCCCTTCCCTCTCATTTTTATATTAATCTTTATCTCTTTCTTTCTGCTTTTCTGACCTCTCACTCGCCTTTTACTATCCTCTCTCCCTCATTCTAGCTGGATGTTCAGACTCCCTCATTAAAGAAGTTCATCATTTCCGAGTCCTGGGAGATGAGCAGGTAGGTTTGAACTCCACACATCCAAGACAGGTGCAGCTTTCGTCCACACCTTCTCCGTCCATCTCATAACAAGTCCCAGTTCAAGTTAGTTGTTCATGTCTCAAGCATGAGCCGCTTAATTGGCTGGTCCGCTGTTCCCCTTCTCCATCTGCGAAGCTTCTCGGAAGCAGCGAGACCTCACCTCGGTACCATAATGCTAACTATACCCGCTACCAAAAAAGCAATCATCTCAAAGGAATTCTTATTATTCCAGCCATCTTCGCCGACTCGCCATCTTTGAAGTTTTCACGCCAATTTGAGCTGCTGCTTGACACCTTTGCAAAGCTCCAGTTGTTCAGATTGTGTTGTCATGGCAGGTGGCCTCTCCTGACATCTGCCTCCATCTCTTCTTCATCAGACCGCATGACTTCTCAGCCTGGTTTTAAAAACCAACCATGGAGTACAATTCAATATAGCAACACAGCTAAATGTATAAATATCATTCTTGTGGACACACAAACACGCTAATTTTCAAAATAATTAGGTCATAGGTGTAAAAAAAATTGTTGATTAATTGACTAATTGATATTGGCTTCTGCTCCCTGTGACCCAGAAATGGCACTGATTATGATCTCTGCACACACACAAACACGTACATTTTTTATACAAATTTTAATTATATTCCAAAATTATTTTCCTAGTACTGACTACTCACTACTAAGAAATCACTACAATTCACTTTTTAACACAAAGTAACCCATAAGCTGTTCCTATTTTTTGCCCCTTCTGCGTAATTATTTTTTGCATCTGTGTTGAGCTGTTATATCAACACAACGTTTAATTTCAATGGTTTCAGTACGAGCGCTACCAGAGATATGGTACGGAGGAGTGTGTGCTTCAGATGGGAGGAGTTCTATGTCCGGCCCGCGGGTGTGGAGCAGGCCTGATTCCTGTGGATGGATCCAGTCGAGTCGTCTGTGAGTCAAACCATGGCCTCGGCTGCGGGGTAAGACCTTCTTCTGCTCCTCAAATATCCAATGCTGAATAGTGCATTACATTTAGCTTAATTATAATGCACTTTTCACAGTCACAAAACATCTGCACAAAACATGAACAGAGCATCAGAACAATGAATAAAACTACAATGGCACTGACTGTGTTTGGTGAGCAAGACAATAGGACACAATGACTAGGAAAACAAACGAAGAGAAGAATCAACCTAGAACCGGCTGTCATGTCAGTCATCACAGGCATTCTAAGTCTTTAGAGTGCTGATGATTTTGGAAGCTGAACGTCGTCTCTCTCCTGATTGATCCCTGAAGTGACCCAATCACTTTCAAGAACAACACAGTGTCACGGATCACAGCGTGTGATGTCTTTGACTTTTATTTTGACTCTTTCCCGGACTCCTATTTTGAATCCCGTCACGTCGCCGCCATCTTGGCTCGTTCCGCGTTATGTTGTGATCAGGTGTTCTGTGTTTTGTAATTATTATTCATCACCCAATGTATTTAAGGTCGTTTCACTCCGCGTTTCGTTGCCAGATCGTCTGCGTCGTGTACCAGTCATCTAGCCTTATTTCTCGTAGTCAGGTTTGTTATTTTCTCGCCATAGTCTCGTTGTTGGTTTCTAGCCAAGTCTCGTCTCGTGTCTTGTCCCGTTACCGATCCTGCCCACGTTTTTGACCACTGTTACTGCTTGCCGATTTGGACCTCGTTTTTGATTTATCGTTGCTGACCTTTGCCTGCTGACCTCGATTAAACGCCTTGTGGACTTACAACCACTGCTCCATCTCCTGTCTGTGCACGTGGTTCCGACACACACCCTCGTTCCCGTGACACACAGAACCACACCAGATCCCTGCCAATGGTCTCCTAATCCCTCCCAACAGTTTTTTTTTTCTAAACTGTTGCTTACTCACTGGTCATAGCTGTTGTCTTATTAGAGATGACATAATACAACAATCTAAAAACAAGAATCTAAAAACTCCATAAAACATGTGCTTTATAAATAAAGTGAACTTCAACCTAATTTGAGCCTTTCAGTGCCATAATAAGTGTCAACTAAGGACCACCACACAGCAATCTTAAAGATGTTTTTGAAATGTTACTATCCAGTAAGATTTTCAGTGTGAGAGACGAGTTCTTCTCCTCTATCTCTCACACGCTCTACTCATCCAATCACAGCACGGCTTAAGATGTAATTACCGCACAATTTGCATGATGTTTTGTAATTAGTTAGTCGATTAAAGATTAGGTGCAGTTCAGCTGTTATTAACATGGAAAAATGGTGTGTGTGCAAACAAACTTCCCCGTTTCTGTGTGTGAGACAGCGTGTCTGCGCTGGAACCAGTGTGAGTGGCCGTCGCCCCGTGGCGCTCATGCCAACAGCGATTTAAACCACCACGCCTCTGCGAATACATTAACATTTTATTAATTGAAGAATGGAAATTTAATTGAGAAGGAAATTACCTTTTTCATGCTAAAATTAAGTGTAAATTTGATTAGCTTTTTTGTGCCTGTGTGTTTTTGTGTTCTTGATTGATTGATTGATTGTGTGTGTGTGTGTGTGTGTGTGTGCAAGAGTGATTGTGTAGTATATGTATATATTTCTAACTCATACAATGGAAGAGTTTCCTCTCATGGTCGGACTGTGATGGTCTGGTCAGCCTCGGGTCTGTGAGACGAAGATAAAGCTTTTATTGGACTGGACATTAATGAAGCGTCTGTATCATTGTGCGCGCACACACACACACGCCTCAGCCACGGCACATAAAAGCACTGACACACAGAGGTTTTTACAGGCTGAACTTACAGGAATCGATACATTCTTCTCCACATCTATTTTATTTCAGCCGTGCTTGCGCGCGCACGCGCGCGCGTGTGTGTGTGTGTGTGTTAAAAGTCTTACATTCTTAAATGTGTTTATTGTTTACATATTGTTACATCTTTACGTAGATTTGGAAGTTTGCAGAAATAATACTGGTAATAGTGACGTGCCTCATGTGTGTTTCAGAAGCATGTGAGAGAGAGCTGATGATGATTGATGATTTTACCAACATTAAGACTGATGTTACGTGTGGGCGTGGCCAAATCTTTTTACACTACCGCCTCTCAGGTTCAATTTGCGTACTTTCAGTCAATTATCTTGATTTAACATGAATTTATATTAATAATTATTGACTTCATGTTAATTATGACCAATACTATATACGTATTATTATACAATTAACTGATTGTCACAAGAGTTCCCGTTACTTTGACTTTAACAAAAGCACTAAACTTATGTGTGGTCAAAACATTAATTTTCTCGACACTGGAGAAACGATTGAGCTGGATCTTTCTGTTCTTGCGACAGTGAATTCAGTTGCAGAACGATGTTGCTGATGTTGAAGCAGTACATTCAGACCACAACTGAGAAGCGAGAGAACGTTTGATTGTTCAATCTGGCAGATGATCAGGATTTCTCTCCCTCTCTCTTACTTCCGCTTTCTCTTGCTCCCCCCACCCCTCTCTCTCTTTCTTCCTTTTTCTCTCTCTCTCGTCCGCTCTCTTTCTCTCTCCCTCTCTCTTTCTTCCTTTTTCTCTCTCTCTCTCGTCCACTCTCTTTCTCTCTCCTCTTTTTCTTTTTTTCATCTGTCTTTCTCCATCACTCTCTTCCTTCTCTCTTTCTATTTATCTCTGTCTCATCTCTCTCTCTTGCTTTCTATTTTCATCTATCCGTCTCAGTCACTCTCTTTTCCTTTTATTTATCTATTTGTCCGTCTTCTCTCTCTCTCTCTCTCTCTCCCTCCCTCCCTCCTTCTCTCTTACTCTCGCTTTCTCATGCTTTTCTCTCCCCCTCTCTCTTTCTTTCTTTCTTTCTTTCTATCTTTCGCTCTCTCTCATCCGCTATCTTTCTCTCTCTCTCTCTCTCTCTCTCTCTCTCTCTCTCTCTCTCTCTCTCTCTCTTACTCTCGCTTTCTCTCGTTTTCTGGCTCAGAGCTTGTTTACGGATTCACTCAGACATTCAGCATCAGACCTGAACTGATGTCAGACCGTGGCTCAGTTCTCAGGTCAAGTGTGTGAGACTGTGTCACAGGTTATCAGTTGTAATTCTGTATCTTACACTTATAATTGCACAACAAATCCACCAGTTTAAATATCAAGTTCAGTGAAGTCACAAAACGCAGCACTCGAAACATTTTGCTCAGGATTGAGTGCCGTTCATTTCACACTTTGAGGGTTTTTCACTCATCAAACACGTTCCTCTAGCCTCTCACAGCGCATGCCAGACGGATGCGGGTAATAAACACGAGTGACGGTGCGTCTGAAAAGAAAGAAATGATGGCAGAGCTAAAAAGTGTAGAAAGAAAGTGGCTGTCAGGAGTGCTCCGTTTTCTCATCATTACAGAACAGAGGGAAACAAAAGCAGCATCTGTCTGCAGACCTTGAGAACAGCAGAAATAATAAAGCAAAAAGACTTCCAGCTTCTCAACTTGCGGGATCTCGGGAGACATGCAAAATCAGTGGAGCTTCACGAGAGTGTAAGTGGAAGAGAAACCGAAGGCCCTAGTCCAGGCTCCTCACCGACAGTGACACAGTGGTTATGGAGAAATGCTGCCCTCTAGTGGCTACAATTGAATATGATTGTTTTTTAATAAGACCAAGTCATTGCCTACCTGTGTACCTTTGGTTTTGATTTTGAAAAGGTATGCGAATGGTTTAGTGGTATTTTCTAATTATGTAATATATATATATATATATATATATATATATATATATATATATATATATATATATATATATATATACATTGTGGTGTTGATGTCAATATGTTGTACTCAACTCATTATTCATCAAACTTTGTAGACATTTGACAATTATTGCGCTGCCAGAAAAAAAATACAACAGTAGCGCAAAAACCACTGCACAAAACACTTTTAAAAGTAAAATAACACAAATTGTATTTATTTTAGTTTTTTTTGTGTGTTTTGGGAAATTACAGGCCATGTGTGCTGTTGATGTCAAAAATGTATGTAAAATAAATCATAAACACGCTTACATGATCCTGTTTCATTGTACGAAGGGGCGTTTTGTCTTGAAAGAAGACAATAAATGTTTAAATAAGGTAATTATGTAAAGTAGCCACGAGTGTGTCTAGTGGTGTGAGCAAAGAGCTACCTGTCTGTGTAAGGGAGCCAATGGAGCATTGACTGGAGTTCCTCTAAGTGGCAACTTATGTGGTTTATCAACCACATTTCACCTCTATGGTCAAAACACTTGGGCTTTGGTTCAGAATCAGATTGTGCGGCATAGTGTTTAGTGCTCTTATATATATTTTTATTGATAAACCATCTGTATTAATTGCTCCAAAGAACACAGGATGTGTTTTCTTTCTAAAGTACTGTATTGTCATTGGACGAGAACGCCTGCGTGGTGACGTCAGCAGTGCGCATGGCATGTCATTTTCGTTCTTTTTAGTGTTGTTTAGTCTTTAAAAGTTTGCGCTATTTTTGACTCTCATTCACGCATGTTCGCGGTAAGAAAAGGCTCATTTCGTATAGTACAGTACATTTTTTTCGCAACTCTGGGCGAAATCTTTGCTGTGACTCATTCGGGTTTTTCGTTAGAAAGTCGGGATAATACTGTACACACATGTATATATATATATATATATATATACTGTATATATTTAATACACAGCAGCATATATTATTGACAGTTAATCTATTTCTGCTTTCAGTTTGTATTTTGTCTGCACTGTAAGGAAGCGTATCATGATGGAGTTTGTAGTCCGAACTCGGCCACTGCAGCAGGATCTTCACAGCAGGTACGATCTTACTCTTTAATTTATGCTCAATTGCACATCTAACCTAAAACAAAACCAGTTTGTAATGGAAGAGGTCAACAAGTCTCAGCCCAACATCCAAAATATATCTACGTTTATAATGGAACATCAGATGAACAATATTCTGTTTTTTTCATATTTGTGAAGAAGCAAGATTACAATTGCAAATACATTAAACAATTTAGAGTGTGAATTTGCAAACACTAGTCGGACTGAGAAATGAAAGTCAATGAAGTGTGTGTGTGTGTGTGTGCATTACAGGGTTATGCAGTGGATGAAGAAGCTGCTCTTCGTGCCCGCTGGGATCAGGCCTCAAAGGAAACCATAGCCGACACAACACACCCCTGCCCAAAATGTCAGGTTCCTGTCGAAAAGAACGGTAAGACGTGTTTGGAGCTTACACTGTTGTTTCTGAAAATAAGACCTAATGCGGAAACAAGACATCGTTCAGCCAAACAAACAGAAACACAGCTCCACCCATGAATGATGAGTTGTGGGCGGAATTCTAACTTGGCTAAACTGAAATTCACAGTCACAGGGTTTTTTTTTTGTTTGTTTGATTGTCTTGTAGTTTTTGTTTACTGATTTTTTTTTTTGTAATAATGAGTCTTAATGACAGCATTTGAAAAGCTGAACATGTTATACATAGATGTTTTTACGGAAAATTGTGCATTATGTTTAAAACAAGTCTTAGTACCACTCCGTGACCCTGTGAAAGACTAAGCGACAGAAGACAAATGAATGAACAAAGAAACAACAATTTTGAACAAGTGAACAAACAAAAAGAAAGAATGAACAAAGAAATTTTTAAGAATTTTAAGTAAAATTTTAAGAAAAAATTTGTTACATTACAACGTCTATTTAATACATAATAAAAATTTATGAGTTTTGTTTGTAATTAATTATGTACATTCCATGTATTTATGTAAAATGTGTTGATTTGTGTGTGTGTGTGGGTGTGATGTTCAATCCTCAGGTGGCTGTATGCACATGGTGTGTCCGCGTCCGCCCTGCCGTTTCGAGTGGTGCTGGCTGTGCGGTGTGGAGTGGAACAGAGAGTGTATGGGTAACCACTGGTTCGGATGATCTGGATTCACTGCGTGAGCCCAGGCTTGTGTGTGTGTGTGTGTGTGTGTAGACATCATCATAAGTGAATGTAACTAGTACATCAGTGTAAAACTTAACACTTTATGAGTATGCTGCTGCTGGTCATTTGATCAAATATTGAGCGCAAATTCTTAAGGAAAGTACTTCATTAAAAATCTATTATCTTTTGAGTTGTCTTTTTATTCTTTGCTAAATTGCTATTGTGCGCCATTATCTGAAAACTTTTTTTTGCATTAATTGGGACTTCAGTATTGTATATATTTGACCAGGAACGGTCCATGTTCACTGTCTCTGTCAATGTTGAATGCATTGCATCTGAATACAGTGAAGTCCCAGACCAAATGCACAGAATTTTGTCGATCCTAATTGAATTTATGTGTAATCTACTTTTACTTATAATTTCCAATAACATTCAAGATATTTCCTGGAATTGTATTATTATTATTATTATTATTATTATTATTATTATTATTTTAATGAGGCGAAAATGTAAGATTATGTGTTTTTTTTCATTACTCACTATATCACATTATTACTCACTAATACTACTAAAAATAATTCACATTCTACCTTTTTAATGTTACTGATGCCTATTGGGTGCACACATTAGAAAAAGGAGAAAATGGGGAAAACGAGCAAGAGAAATATGTATGCAACAGCATTCTCTTTCATATTTACAGTATATTTTTCTTCAATAAAGGACTATATTTAAAATGTTCCATATAGAGAAGAAATGTACCCACATTTACGTGAAACATTGTTAAATATCTTTACATGTATATTTTCAAAATGCATATATCCAACATATGGGCAGAGGTGTCAAGTAACGAAGTAATACTACTTAGTTACCTAACTAAAGTAGAAATTTTGCTTACTTTTACTTTACTAGAGTATTTATTTTTCTGCTTCTACTTCTACTTCTTTTTTTTTTTTAGTTTTATTTCAGTGTTGAATCGATCTAAAAAAACATCCCGCCATCCGGTAACGGTGACCTTATTGTGGTTGGATGAGGGAAAATGAGTTGAATGAAGGAAAGGCGGCTTTATGGAATCAGATGAGTGTCAATACGGTTAGTGCACAAACTGCACATCATCAGACAGGGGCAGATCATCAGACAGCGCAGCAGTGATGCACGGAAAATGCGAAAAAAAGGCAAATATATGTTCAACGTATCGTCCCAGTCGGGACAAGTGTGAGGCGCAGTGACCGTGTGGCCATATGTCTCTAATAAAAAATGTGTCTAATAAAGCTGCCCAAGATCTCAAAACTCACGTGAATGCTGAATAACATTTCAGTTAGTATCTTTGTGAGACTTACTTTGTGAGATATATTTTTATCTTATACTAGAGATAAAATAATGTTGAAGCTAGATTTTTGAACATAAGAGTTCATATTTAGGTCATTATTTCATACTATTTATTTGAAAATAATCTAAGACTATTGCTTTGTTACAAGTTTTTACAGATTTATCAACCTCCGAGAAGCCTGTTTGATTTAGTGTCTTGAGGCCACGCAGATTGTCCTTTTTTCTTGGAAATTAAAATGTGGTCACCTATCGTTATTTTGTTAGGTCACTCAAATGAAGGTCATTGATGACATGATTCTAAAATATGACATTTTTCACCATTACAATACTAGTAATATTTTCCAATCTGAAACACGTCAATGCTTAGTAGTGCGCACATATGGTTATTTTGTAATAAAATGCATTAATTGTCAATTATATACAATAACATTTTATTATAACAATATTGTTCTATAATGGCATTTTATTCTTGCATTAGTACTTTTACTTTTTTTATCAAAAAGTAGAGTTTTATTAGTATTAGTAACTGTACTTTTACTTTAGTAAAACATTGGGCATGTTACTTTTACTTTCACAAAAATACTTTTTAACTCTAGTATTTCTACTTCTAATTAAGTAATAATGGTGACTACTTTTGACAGCACTGCATATGGGACATTTTGCAACATACATGCATATATTGTTAAAAACAGTTTCATAAAAAGCCTAAAAAAGACAGAAAGATGGAAATATATGAACGGTAATATGTATTTACATATATTCAACAGAATAGTAGAAACTAGAATACACTTATTATGTAAATATATAAAAAAAATTATATTAAAAAAAATTTATAAAAAATTATAAAAAAAAAAAATATATATATATATATATATATATATATATTATTGGGAGCTGGTTAATGTAGAACCGCCACTGGTCGAACTATTAATATTCCTGTAGAGTTCAGTTCTGTGCTTATGCAGGTATTAAATCTACATTATCACAAAACCTATTAAAGTGTTGTGCAGTAAAGATCCAGGCTTGAGAGAAATGCACGTTAGTCCAGATTTATGGCTGGGAGGGAATCCAGAAACACGCAGCACACGTGCTTTATGACTTTCAAACATTTACCACGGTCCAATAAAGAAGATAGTGGAGAACATCTCTGGGATTTGTTGTTGTGCTCCTTTTGTGTTTCTGTCGGATGGTTTTTCTACCATCTTGAACAGGTAGAGAAGACGGAGGAATCATGACCCGGCGCAGTCGGTCTGAGAAGATGGAGTTTGAACTGACTGAAGGAACCTCTGGTCAGGTGAGGAACATTTAGTAGTTTTTAAACAAAGCTGCATTAATGGACGAAAGAGGAGACTGTGTTCTTATACTCAAATTCTGTACTTGTTTAGTCAACTTAAATTACATATGGTATTTCTAATGTAACTGTAACTGTAACTTGTATGATTGTGGGAAGATTAAGTTCATATGGGATCAAATAACATTTAATTGATAACATTTGAAGGTGAAGTATTAAATGTTGTGGTTTCCATCCTCCAGCCCGTCTCCTTCTCATCGGTCCGGCTCGTGGGCCGCTCTGTGGCTCAGCTGGCATCTTATGCCTGTGGTCGCTGGAAACAAGCTGCCCGCAAACGACTGAGAAAGAAACCAACGGGTAGAAATGCAGGATACATTTCTGTGGTTTATATCGTGTATTTTGAAAGGAAAAGCAATGGAAACCCCTTTAATTTGGTAAAAAAAATGTTGAACAACATGGAAAACATTGAACAACATCATAAATAAAAAGAAATTAGAGTTATGAATTGCATTTATTCAGAACATCGGTATTGTAATGATGCATTGCTTTTTTTTTCTAATTCAGAGTGCTTAACATTTGAGTACTAGCATATTCTGTCAATTAAATCTTTTATAAAGGATTTATTTTTTTGTGACTGGTTGTTTTCTCTTCAAGAAACTGAAAGATTTTTATAAAAATGACTTGTCTGCATGATTGATTTGGAGAGGCACAATATTATAACAGTGTCAAGCTTTTTATTTTTATAATTTTTTTATTTTATTAATTTTTTTAATGTGTCAGAAATGCATGCAGTATTTGCATACAGTAAATGCATATATCTCCTGTTTAATAATCCACACTTTGTAGCAATGTTCTGTTTTCATAAATACATTATATATAAATTTATGATGTATAAATACTTCGAATGTAAAATATTTTTATAATCATTTTTGTTGATAAATCATAGCATTGGTTTATTTTTCGCAGAACGTGACAACCGAAAGTACAAGGGTCTGGCTGAAGATGAAGATGTTTTAGATGGTCCGAAAACCCACCTCAACAAAAGTCTCCTGGATCATTTCCGGCTCCTGGCCACAAGTAACAAAGACTCGGATGAGGTACAGCAGGACATTAGTGACTTTTTCATCAGAACTTTTGTGTGAGATGTTGTTTTCTCCAAAAGGTGGATCTGTATTTTCTGAATGATGTCCTAAAGACCGGCGCCGACCCCAACTCAGCAGATAAATACGGCCAAACGGCCCTGCACGAGGTCAATGTTTTACTGCTTTATGACATGGAGTTACCATCTGGCAGAACATCATCAACTTTTCTGTGATTCACTTTACGTGCGTGTCTTTGACTAGATATCCCGAGCGTGGAATGTGGACGTGATGCGATTCTTCCTGGAGCGAGGAGCGGATTTTCAAAGGGCAGACTCTTTCGGAGTGACTCCCTTGCATGTAGCAGCAGCTCTGGATTATGAGGAGATGCTGCAGTTCCTGTTGGAAAGAGGAGGTTTGAGGAACAAAGTGCATGTTCACTCCGGTTTTAAAGTCATCTATTTAACTGAATTTAAAACATTTCTATAATGGTATAGAATGGATAGATTTATTCAGGGATGCTTTTTAGACTGTCATGTGGCTGACTTGGCATGTTGTCATGTGTACAGCTGATATTGAAGCTCGCACCCACAAGGACCAGCAGACCCCGCTGCATTTCGCAGCTAAGAATGATGCGGTCGGGGCCGTGAGGATATTACTGCAGACTGGGGCGAACATTTCTGTCCGAGACTTTAAGAAGAGGACACCTTTACATCTCGCAGCCTCCTTCGGTGAGTGTGTATATCCTGATGAATGTACAGTATGCTGCACAAAAAGAGTTGTAGTGAAGGTAAACGGACAGTGGAAGGCTGTGTTACTGAATATAAACCATTGTTTTAGTTATTCATATATATATATATATATATATATATATATATATATATATATATATATATATATATATATATATTAGGGATGGGCAAAGATCAAAAGTCTTGATCTAGATTAATCTCACTGTTCTCTAAGAATTTATCTGCATTAATCTATTCTTAATATTTATTTGTTTTCATTTTTTTTTTTATTGGAATAAATGACGAACAAAATCTCGTATTTTTTGCACACGGATTTATTTATTTTTTTATTATTGTCAAACAGTCACTTCGTGTCCTTCCACCAGTCACTCAGGCAGACCAATCTGTTTACGTTTTCCGGTGACAAATTGGCTCTCCTTCTCTGAACAATATGGCCCGCCAGAGAAAAGGTCTCTCGCACGGGACGTTTGTGGCAGGAGTTCCGAGGTACTTGCGGGCGACTTCGGCCACGCGACGAAATGCGGCCGCGTTTGAAAGCCACCATTTCAGAGGACACTGATCCAGATCAGCAGCAGGCTCTAGACGGTATCGCTCCAGAGTATTGTCCTCCGGGATGTCTTCTGACTCCGAGTCCGAGTCTGACCGTGTGAGCAGCAGGGCTAATTTGTGCCTGGACTCGGGGAACTTCTCCACGGGTGTTGGCAGAGCTGGTTCTTTCTCCTTCACTAGCTCTCTTAGCCTCGCCCACACTGGCTTCCTCTCGCCCGGCTCAGGCATCTTAGGTCTTTGAAACGTGGATCCAAAGCCGTCAAAACTTGGGTGAATAAACGAGAAGTGAGGAAAAGTGAGAAAAGTACACATCTTCCGCGTGGCTTTTACGCGGAGCATACCTGCAAGGCTCCAACACTGCTTCCAGTCTGGACAGTCTCTCGTAGTCGGCGCTCGTCGGGAGGGTCAGGCAGTGCTTCTGTTGAGACAGTGTTGCCTGGAGCGCTTCCCTGTTACGGAGCACTCGCCTTATCATCTCTAGCGTCGAGTTCCACCGCGTTGCAACGTCTTGAAAGAGGGACTCCTGGTCCTGCCCGAGCGAGGCTTGCTGGAGTTCAGCTCATCCGAGTTGGCCGGACTGTGCCTGAAATGTCCCACAACTTTACGGACTCTAGTCAGTGCAGCCTCGAATCCACCTTCCCGGAGGGCGATGACCACAGCCCTCTGCACGACGTGCGCAACGCAGGGGATGTGCTCGAAGGGCAGTAGCCTCCCCGCGGCTACCATACTCGGGCGCTGTCCGTGCCAATGGTGCTGACTTTGTCAACGATCCCCCAGTCTTTGGCCACGTCCATGAACTGTTTGGCGCACGCTTCGGCAAAGTGACGCTCCTCCGTCTTCATCACGCCTAATGAACAGACAATCAGTGATAATGTCAATTTGGAAAAAAAACAAAAAATTAAACAACACTGAACCTGACTCACCTAATGTGAAAGAATGAAGTTCCCAGCCGGAGTCGATCAGGTGGGCAGTCACGCCGAGGTAGTTGTCGTTGCTTGTGGAGGTCCAGTGGTCGCCGGAAAGCGCTACCCAACGTTCCCCCGCAAGCGTCGCGGCTTTGGTGACTCTCTCGGTGGCATGCTGGTCGTGAATTCTCCTCATGATGGTCCGCCTGGCCGGTAGCCTGTAAGTGGGGTCGCCCGTGGCCACCTGGACAAGACGCTGGAGGCAGCCGTCTTCCACCACACTTATGGGCCGGCAGCTGGTGGATATCCACCGGGCCAAAAGGTTCGTTAGCTGGGTAGAAAGAGCTGCACTGACCGGCCTCGCTTGAGCGCACTCGGGGATAGTTCTCTGACGGCGGCGGCGAACGCTCTCCGCACTAGTGCTTTGCCTCTCCTCGTCCGCTGGCGCAGTCTGGTGCTTGGCCTTCAGGTGGTATTTCAGACTGGTAGAGCTCCGGCAGTAAGCGAACTCCGAATCGCACACAGTGCAAATTACCTTTCGCTTGTCGACGGTTCCAACTTAAAGTTAAATTTTCCGTGGAGCAAAGAGGATTTTTTCAACGCCACCGCCATCCTGACTCGCACAGGCGTAAAATGATCTTTCGCTTGTCGATGGTTTCGTCTAAAAGCACCTTAAAGTTGCATTTTCCGTGGAGCAAAGAGTGGACGGTCCTTTCTCCGACGCCACCTCCGTCTGACTGCAGTGTTTGCTCGGCGTGCTGATTTGCCTCGGCAGGTGATGGTCATTGGCTCTGGTCAATCATCTGAGCGGACTCCTCTGAAGTAACAAGCAGGAAAGGGGCCAGGCTTGCAGGAGGATTCAGCTATGACTTGGCTGAACAGTGCCTGCATTGAGGGTAGATTACCGGGAGTGCGGGGGTTTTATCGTGCGGTAAAAAATTAGCCGCGGTAACGCCGATACCGCTGATACCGGTCCAACCCTAATATATATATATATATATATATATATATATATATATATATATATATATATATATATATATACTATTTCTATATAACTGTGTGTGATAAATGTAACAAGTGTACTTTTTATGTTGTACATATTGTGTCCTTGGGCAAGACACTGAACCCCACATGCCCCCCGGGCGCCGCACTGTGTGGCTGCCCACTGCTCCGAGTTCGTGTCTGATCGGATGGGTTAAATGCAGAGAAAAAATTTCCCCACTGAGGGACTAATAAAGGTTCAATTATAAAATTATATTATATAGATAGTTATGTGTTTTAATACAGGGAGTTTAGGTTATTTATTTATTGTGTTTGCTGGTGTTATTTATTGCTTGTGTCTTTTGTGGTGTGACATATATTGTGTTGTGTGTGTTTATGTGTTATATGTGTGAGTTATAAATTAAAAAGTGTGTTTGTTTGTTTGTTTGTGTGTGTGTGTGTGTGTGTGTGTGTGTGTGTGTGTGTGTAATAGTTATTTTGTGTGTGTTTCTATATATAAGGCATGTTTATATGTTTTATTATGTTGTTTATATATAGGGTGTGTGTGATATATTTTGTTGTGTGAGTGTTTCTGCATATGTGTGTATGTGTTATCTATAAATTAGAGGTGTGAACTATATTGAGTTTTTGTGTGTTACATATATTTGTGGTTTTAATAGGGTGTGTGTTATTGCACCTATAGACCGCAGTGAGACGGCACGCTTGCTGCTGGACTGTGGAGCAGAGGCTGGAGTGCAGGACTCGGATGGGCAGCTCTGCATCACCGCAATGATCTCAAACATGAGCCATGTGGTGAACCATCATTCCTGACTCCTAATGTCTAGAAACGTATCTTAACATCCTTATATATTATTGTTTTAATAAGAAAAATAAATAGTGCAATTTGTATTTAAATGTTTACAGTTACGGGCATATACTCTTATATTGCTTTATTAAAATATATTAAGTTAGAAGGTAAAATTTTGAAAATATATAACTTTTCTTATCATTATAATTATGTGCAGGAATGTGTGTGTGATTGCACATGTGTCTGTTAGTGGGAGAATGTGTGTGCGTACAATGATGAAAAAGTAAAAAATTAGTTTAAGCTCATTTTAATAGTTTAATAGTTTTAGATGTTTTTTATATTTTCTCATCTGATTGTGTTAACTGTGCATTGTAACAATTTCTAAATAATCACATAAATTTGTATCTTCCGATGACCCTTCACTGCCTCGACAGGCTGAACTGGCAATGGATCAGTTTCACGTGAAAGACCGAATGTCAAGGCAGCAGTTCTACTACCTTCATCTTATGGAGCCACAGGCCGGATCAAACAAGACGGATCCAAAAATGTCTGATCCATCGTCTCCAGTACTGGCTATTGCAATATTTGCATTACAATTCTGCTGTTCTGCTTTAAAATTGGGCAGCCATTATAATGACCGTGTGACGTTCTTTTCTTTGAAGCAACACTTATTTCGATTAGTTGAAGTATATTTTCACTAAGTTCACTAAATTTAGCCACTCACTTTTGAATTTGCGTGAAGTTGCTTTATAATGGCTCTGTTGGTAGTGCTTATGTTTAAAACACTAAAGGTTGTGGGTTTGAGATATAGTAAGCAGAAATAATAATCATAATAATAATGTGAAACAGACTCTATTATAATTAGCAAGAACCAGTAAATTCAAGTCGTGTTAGAGTGTGATCTCTGTCCACAGCTGGAGCTCATCGTTTCTCAGGGGAAACTGGATCTCATCATGCATCCCGTGGTGCTCAAACTCATCACTGTCAAGTGGAACCTTTACGGCAGGTAAAGTGAGACACTGCGGAAGTTTGATTTGCGGTGACGCGTTTCCCGCTTCAGAACCGGGGCATGGATTTTGCTGCTGCTGAACTTCCTGTTCATAGTCTCCTGGACCACTGTAGCTGTGTCTGTGTCGATGTCGGTGAGTCCCGAAGGAGACCGGTATCTTCTACCTCAGGTTAGTCAAACTCTACAAAACTCTCAACGTTTTTCTGTTCTTTTTTCCCCACAAAAAATGGTATCATTTGTAATGGGAATTAATCCTTTATTCAACCTTTTAAATTTTTCTTAAATCTAATTTTTCTTAAACAGACCTAATTTCCTAGAAGCACATATAAAAGGTATTTAATCTATTTAATAGAAAATTTTGACTATCAAATAACTCTCAGATGTTCAAAATTCCTATTGTTAGTATACCTTAAAATAATCTCTAGTCTGAATGGTTTCATCATAATAATTTTATCTTGAATGTTGTCTCAATGAACAATGTTGTAATTTTTAATGTAATAACATATGTCAAGGAGAATGATATCGTTGTGAATGATGTTTGGTCGTAATAAATTATGATAATGGGTAAGGATGGTGAATTTTGTAATTGTGAATGATATCGTCATTTATGATGGTGTAATGAAAAATGTCATTGTGAATGTTGTAGTGAAGGATGTTGCTGTGATTGATGTCATCGTGAATGATGGTGTCATTCATTATGTAATAGGTTATGTCTTTGTGAATGATGTCAATGTGAATGATTTCATTGATGTTTGTTGTGAATGATGTCGTCATTTATGATGTCATAACAATGGTGTTATAATTGGTTGTGTTATGAATGGTGACTTTGTAAATAATCTTGTTATTGATAATGTTATGAATGATGTCAATGAATAATTTAATTTCACATAATGTTGAGATGAATGGTTGCATTACAAACGATGACGTCGTAAGCAATGTTGTCTTTAAAGGTGTCATCCGGAGTGATATTGTCATGAATAATAATGGTGTGTATTATGGTGTGTGCAGGACTGGTGGCGTGTGCTGTTGGTGGTGCTTACACTGGCGCTGACGGCGACGGAGGTTTACAGAGAAGTGATGGAGATCATGCGATCTCACAGAAAACTCAAGGGCTGGCAGTGCTGGACTGTGAGGAAAATCAACGAGGACTTGAATTGCTCTCACCCCATGTGGCCTGAGGTAAAAACTGTCTTTACTCACTACTCACATCATTCAGCCAGAGTGACCACAGGGTTTGATTTTATAGCCTTTTTTCTCAAAAACTTTGGAACGTTTTTAAAGATTGGAATTTTATGGAATATTGTAATGGAATTTTAACAGCTCTCTTTCAGTTTTAATAGCATCATTAGACATTTAATTCTGTTTCTCCTTAATATCATTAACTTGGTCTTTTGTTTAAATTGTTGAAGTGGCTGTTTGTAAATGAGAAAACTCAAAAAAAAAATAATACATTGCATATTGAATATTCAGGACTACCGGTGTATTATTGAATATACTACTGTCTATTAGAATATATTCAATAGTATTATTTGAGCATTATTGGGAGATTAAATGCACTGGCAAAGACGAATGTAATACAAAAAGTGACATTACTCATTTCTGTCAAATTCTGGCTCACACATAGGAACGCAATTACTTAGAAGGAAAAATAAAGCACATCCAAAACCTGAAAGGAACCTACACTCAAGACCCCTGGTGAGACCCCCTTGTGTTCAGACTGGCTTATGTATATGTCTGTGTGTAGATGATAGTGTTGATGATTCTCGTGTGGCAGGAACATCTTTGACTGGCTGGTGTACGTGCTGCTGATGGCCGTCCTGGCCGTCCACTTGGCTGATGTTTTCCTGTTGTCTAACTCGCTTCGACAGAACAGTCTGCGCCTCTTCGCTGTGTCCATCATCTTCCTGTGGCTACGTCTGATGAAACACGCTCGCGCTTTTAGGTATCAGTAGCTTTCAGTATGAGCCGATCAAATTCAGTATCTTTCTCAAGGACTGTATTCGAACCTGCAACCATCCGATTACAAGAGTAACTCTCTACCTCTAGGTTCATTTATATATTGATATTATGCACTCACATTTTTTACAAAAAATAATTCTATATGATTGATTGTTGTGTTTTACGAAATGATTTATGTAATATGTAAATTATGTAAATGCTTTTTTTACAGTCTCATATCACAGACATTTGTAGTATTTTAACTATAGATTTGTGGTATGTGTGTGTACGTTTATGTATAGCTTGTCTTTTTTTTTTTTTTCCTTTTTCTCTTTTTACTTTTCTTCCATGTTATGGTGGTCGTAACCGTAGACATTTCCACAGCAATCGCAGGTGTAATATCACCTCTGATCAATCTGTCGTGTGCTACACACTTCCTGTATAGCCATGACTTCAGAGGCCTAAAAAACAATGACTCCAGATCTCAGGTTTCACATATGGCTTGACCATGGAAACATATGGTCAGTGTTTCAGTCACTTAGGAAACGGGAAAAGCGGTTTTAGGAAATTTGACACATTTACACGGTGTTTGTTTGCGTGGAAAATATTTTTACTTGTCAAGCAAATACACAATGAGAGACTTTTCAGCCATGTGTGTGAGATAAAATAGATTTTTACCGTTTTACTCACTCAAGGAACAACTTGGTTTAAAAATAAAATGTACATTTATTCTAGATCTATGGGTCCTTTTATTGTGATGCTGGGAAAGATTGCAGGAGATGTTCTGCGCTTTATCTTCCTCTACATCGAGATTTACATTCCCTATGCCTGTGCTTTCTGGATCATATTTGGAGGTCAGTCTATAATCTATCTGTCTGCCTGTTTATTTGTCTGATTATCACTCTCTCTATCTATCTATCTATCTATCTATCTATCTATCTATCTATCTATCCATCCATCCATCCATCCATCCATCCATCCAAATGTCTGTCTGCCTGTCTGACTAATATTTTCTCTGTTCATATAGCATAGCAGAAGTATAATATTCATAGTCTTATTATTAATTATATAATAAGTTATTATTATATATTACTACAGACATGTGTCTTCTTGATGGATAAATGTCTACTTGTGTCAATCTATGCTTATTTTGCCAGTGTGTTGATTATTTCGTCCTTGCAGGTCTAGTTGAGATTCCCAGTATGAAGACCGTTCCTCAGCTGCTCTACAGCCTCTACCGTATCACTCTGGTGGATGACTACGAGTTTGATGCCATGTTGGATGTAGACGCAGTCATGGCCTATCTGCTTTGTGGCACATTTCTGGCTCTCTCTGCTGTTCTCTGTGTCAATTTATTAATCGCTTTGCTCTCCGACACCTTTCAGAGGTATCACCAACCAATTATAATTGGGAAGCGAACATTTGAATCTGAAATGTTGCTGCTTGCAGGGTGTATGACAATGCATTGGCCAATGCAGTGATGCAACAAGCAGCGATCATCCTGCAGATAGAAGAATCCATGTCATGCCTGAGTCGTTGCTATGACAACGGGTACATCCACCGCTGCTGTGCTCCGCTCGGGGAATTCTATGATGGTGATGTCACCACTAACTCTGACCATCACGCTGAAATGAAGCAGCTCACCGAGCAGATAAAGGTTTCTGCATGAAGACACGCTTCTTAGATCAGCTTGACTAACTCTCCTTGTGTTTCACAGGAGACTTTGGATGATTATTTGGACATCCAGAAAGAAGCAAGCTTATCTCATTCACCTCAGACAAACACCAGCACCAACACCATCAGGTTGGTGAAGCAACATTTTTAGATGTTCATGTTATTTGTTGTTGTTTTTTTCCACATAGATTCCACTGAATCCTTATGGTTATTGTACAAAAGTGCAGAAAAAAATATTTAGATCACATAGATAATCTTTATTTTTTTCAGTCCAAATACAATAGCAACACGCACACACACACACACACACACACACACATTCTTGTGATTGCAGCAAAAAGCAGTAAAGGAAATGTACAATTGTTTTCTGATTACTGGATCATTGGGGTTCAATGTGTCATAGACTTTCAGAAAAAGAAGAACATCTCAATAGTCTTCAGCAACTTGAGAAGAATCATCAGAAGAACAGTCAGGATCTGAATGAGCTGAGGGCCGAAGTGAAGGAGCTTCACAATATGCTGCTTCATTTGATACAGACCAAAATACCTTTCTGTAAGACACACTTATATACTCAACCGATCTTAATGAATATAATATAATATAATATAAGTCAACAGATTTGAACGCAGAACAATAACTATTATTTCTGCAGCACACAACGAGCAGCTCGCAGAAACAAATCAGGACAGATCCTGCGGAACCAGCCATCAACCACAGAATCTAAATAAGTTTTAATGGCACAGTTAATGATGCCATTGTGTCTTTCTTTATTTCACTCTTTCTTTTCTGTGTTAACTATAGGTTTGTAATATAAAAATACCGGTATATTTAAAAATGTATTACAAGATGTGTAAGTATTGTATCAATTGCTCATATCAATTTATTGCAAATATAAGTTTCTATATTTATTGATTTGTGATTTAATTTCATTTTAAATATGTTTTATCTGTGTAAAGTCTATTACTGAAGTGAAAAAATAAAATAAAAACATTTACATTCCATATGTTTGAATGCTATTCTTTTACACGTCATCCCACAGCAGCTCATCAACAAACTGGAACCAAGTTCAGAGAGCTGAACACAGTGTTGTGGAACTGGTTGCTGGACTGTCCCAAGGTTGTGTGCTGAGTCCTCTTCTCTTTACTTATAGTTCCACCAACACACAACACCAATACCTGTCAAATTTGAGGGTGACACATCTGTGGTAGGCCTCATCACTTCACAGAAATGAGGCAAACCTTCTGGCCTCATGGTGCAGAACCCCTACCTCTCCCTGAAAGTGGAGAACAAGAGCATTTTGGTAGTGGTCACTATTTTAACCATCGATGCTGCTGTGATGGAGCAGCACCAGGTTACAAGACCTTGTCTTCAGCAACACTGCATCCTTGATGAACAGCATCTCTACGTTTTTTTTTGCAAACTCAGAAGAGCCGGAGCTTTGGCTTCTTGAACTTCCAGACATTTTACTGTGTGCATCTAACTCCAGTCACTAAAGTCCAGCCAAACAAGCTTTAAACATATTGTTAACATGTTTCATTCAGTTTGATTGATAGACTATTGCCACGATCATAGTTTGTACTTAAGTCAAGTACATATAACACAAATGACGATATAGTTCGCTGATATTGATAGAACGTTACATGGGGGTGCAGTTGTGATTAGGTTAGTAAATAGTATGGCAAAAATTTTCTATTTTACGCTATACTGTATTCACTGGAAATAATCATCAGATTAACACAAGTAACATCCATCTGTTTATTTCCAGTTAATAAGTAGTTAACTATTAAGCTGGCGATTATAACTGCCCCACAGACGTTGCTTGTTAAACTCACCGCGCGCGTGGTTTATTTTCCGTTTGTCAGTCGAAAAGTTTAGACGCGCGTGGAGCAAAAGAGACGCGCGCGCCGCTTATTTCCGCTTCCCTCGCGGCTGCTGACGAGCACTGAAGGAAAGATGGCGGCGGCCGAGACTGATCGTGATGCACCGTCCGCTCTGTGTAGCGAATTCCTCAATTTCTCCGCAAAGGACACCGCTACGGTAGGCGACAGTTTTACTAAACGTCTCGGCAGAGTCTCTTGTCGTGACTTATAGCCGTTTGAGGGTTGGAAGCCGAGCGGTCGTCGTGAATTTTCCTTTTAACCCGTCAGCCTCGGTCCGGTTGTTTTGCTCAGTGTTTTACAGCTAACGCGCTAACAGTTAGCTAGTGAAATTTCAACCCTTCGCTCTTCAAAACACTCTTGACACTCATTTCGAGCGCACGGTTTGGTGAAATGCGGTCACTTAGTGTTAGAAGCGTGACAGGCGGATTAAATTACAGAACCAGATGTTTACATGTATGTTTAGTGGCTGGGAAATTATCAGGTTTGTCAGAGCAAAACAACAGCAGCCGCTTTGTTTCTTATCTTTATGACACTGGGACCGTGTTGTTTTTCTCGTCCGTTTTTGGATTAAAAGACGCAGTGCAAAATGAATGTTAATTTCTGGACCGTGGAACGGTTTTCTCCTTTTTCAGGTGTTTTTTCCTTGTTAAAGGCAGCTGGGATGTACAGTATTTCTGGTTTCTGCTGCTTTGCCTTGTGGCCATGACATGTCTGTGATTCTCTACAGAGACGTTTACATGTGTCTCCTAAAGGAATTCAGGTGGCTGATGTCAACCACAATCTTGTTGTATGATTGAATTTGTGCCAATGAAAGCACAAATTGTAAACATTGATTTGCTTTTGGTATCATATATGATTTTAGATGTAGATTTAGAAGAAAGGGTGCGCAGTGCATTGAATGCTATGTTCTTGGAAAGTCTTGGATCACTTCCAGGTGATTGCATAGAATCCAGGTCAGTAGGTCGATATCGTGGACGACACTAAGTCCGGTTCACTATGTCTGCGCCAACCTGCACTCTCTTTTAAATGTTGCAATGGTTCTGTTCAAACTGCTGCATTTGACAATAATTATAAAAGACAAAAGAAAGAACTGTACTGTAGATTGTAGTTTTGGCCTTTATTATTGTTTTAAACATATATATTTCTTTAGATAATTAGTATCTATTTCTATATATCTTTATTTATTTATATATAAATATATATATATATATATATATATATATATATATATATATATATCCAAAAAATTACACATTTGTCTAAAAACTTAATTGTTAAACCTCTGTAATGCTGCTTGCAACTATATTTCTTGCGTTATGTATATTACATGTGGTTCATACACATGCAGTTTAAGATTTATTTTTTATTTTTTTTGATGGTCTCATTAATGATGTTTGTTCTGTGTTCAATCTCACAAATATTAATAATCAGACACAGAGTGTTTTTTTCAAGTCAATATCAATTGTAGAGGGCAAAAATGCATGGCAAAGATACACACAAACAGAGAAACGCTTTTAAAATGCAAGGAGGAATGAGTTGAGGTGAAGTGAGTTGTTCCTCTTTGGTGTTAAATTACTTGAATCGCTTGAATCTGTTATGTACATCCTGAAATCTGTATTTAGAAGAGGCTGGTTTTCTTCAAGGGTAGAACTGGAAATGTGCAGCAAAGCGCTGCTAAGAACGCGTGAAGGATGGGCTGCTCAACTGTGGAGTTACATAATGTTGAATACAACTCTTAATACTTGTCTGTTTTCGCCTTAACATTGCATTTTGTTTTCTTTTGTTTTTGGTACTACATGATTAATGTTAAAAAAAAATGTAAATTTGAAGTTGCAGTATTACAATAAAACTCTTTGTTGCTTACTGACAAATGCATTCCTTTTTTTTGTTTTGTGTGTGCTTTTTTGTAGTGTGTCATAGAAACACATGCTGCCCATTATGGCCAGCTGTTTTGTTTTTAAATGCTATAAAATGTTGGTGTGTGTGTGTGCGCGTGTGATGTGTGTGTGTGTGTGTGTGTGTGTCACACACAATATAAAAGGCATTTATATTTTTCTGTTTTGCATTTAATTTTATTAAAATGCAGTTAAAGAGATTCAGAGTCAGACTGCAGTCTCCATTGATTCAGCATTTTTCTGCTGGGATCAACGCATTGCATTATTCCTGTAGAGAGTTTTCAGACTGCTGAGTCAAGCGTGTTCTTTACATTATCAAGCGGCAGCGGCTCTGTGGTTTCTTTCAAGCTAGTGGCGCTTTAGTTATATGTGGAAATGAATGCATTGGTTAGAAGCATCCATGAATATCATGGATATGGAAGATTAATTGGCTTGAATACATTTCAGATTTTTTTCTAAAATTCATTAAACGTGAAAAATGTATGAGGTTGTTTATATGTCTTTTTATTTTTGTATTGTTCTGGCAAAATAGTAATGCTGGTAGATATTAACATTTTTGTTGACAAAATATATTAATGATAATTTAGTAATTTAATAGTTTTTTCCAAATGGTTTGAATATTAAGCATTGTTGTATTGAGTATCATTTAAAGTTACTTTCTAAAAAAAGAATAGTCAAGACATTTATATAAATATAATACACTTTTTTACGTTTTATTATTTTATTACATAATTTAAATATGTATTATTTATGTATAGTTCATGTACAGCAGCCATGTATAATTTTGTATTATTGTACTGATGTGTGATTTCAATTTATTTTGAAGTTCCATTTGTAATGGAATTGCAATGTGTGCTGATCAGGACAATGTTTACTGGTGAAAAAAAAACCTTCAAATTGAGTTAATGGACCTTCACATTTTAGAAATGTTCTAAATATTCCTTGCTACATTCCTGTTTTTGTTGGTTTACACTGTCTAGATAAAATACAATATTCCAACCTCTTTAATGGTTGTTTCTACAACTGGCCAGCCATAAACACATTTATACAAACATTTAATCCAGTTCTGATGCTCGGATGTTCATGGAATTTTTTAAATCTTATTTTTACAGAACTGGCTACAATTCAACAGCCTGCCCAAGCAAGTTTACCAGCACCTTGCCTGTTATGTTCCCAAGATCTACTGCCTTGGACCCAACCTCAACCCTCAGAATGAGGATCTTCTGTCCCAGCTCCTTCTCCAGTCTCCACTGGAGTGGTACCTGTGTGGTGAAGAGCCTTCCATCGGCTTAGCCAAGCTGGAACAGAGCAACCAGCCGTCACAGCTCTGTGGCCATGTCTTTAAAGTGGGAGAGCCGACATATTCCTGCAGGTAGAGTGCCAGTACTCAGAATCCCCGTTCTTTGTACTTATCTATCCTAGAGGAGAATGCTGTGGCTTTGCATGGTCCAATAATGCTTCTGGAGTAAAGGTGTCTTGCAGAATTTAGTTACAAAATAAAATGAAAACAAAGCTACCACAGGTGGAGTAAGCCTAGATTCTGTCTTTCCATAATTGGTTTTCTAAATGATATATTTTACTCCACATGAAGTACGATATTTAAATATCTTTAGTGACCAAAAAAAACTAGGAAGTTAACATTATCTGATCAAATATCATATATAATCTCCTTATTAAAGAATTTCCCTCTGGGATTAATAAAGTATATACCTACCTACCTACCCTACCTACCTATTTTATAAAGGCTTTTTTTATATTTAAACCAGACAAAGAAGACCCCAGAAGCAAATAAGGAGAAATCAAAAAATTAAGAAACAAACAAAAAGGGACACAACATTTTTAAATTGATGTTAGATTTACAACAAGTATTTATTTCAGCTGCATAAATGCTTACTTGATTCCCTAAATATTGTCCAACCTGTGTAAACTGTGTGATATCTTCATCTCTGCAAGTTAATAATGTCTTCATAATTTGCGGAATACTGTCATTGTAATGAGCAGATCTTGCTCCAGACACTTGACTGGACAGTTTATCCTCACTACTTGTAGCTTTAAGATTAACATGGTTACTTACTCCCTAGAATCTCCGACATTGTCATCTGCTGCCGACCTGCTTTGGTTCCTGTTAAGAATGGCCATTGCAGTAAAATGTTCTGTGCTCTTTTTATGGGCTTATTACAGTAAGCTGATTCAGCGCATTCTCTGTCATCTTGCCACCTTGAGTGATATGTTTGCCCCAGTGTTTGATGTATAGAGCCGACACACGGTGTTTTTTTGTTTTATTTCGTAAAGAGTAGTTTGTGACCATGAGTTCACTTTCCTGTTCGCTTAGTCTTACGCAAGTTGCTGCGCTCAACGCTTCCACTCTTCAGTTTGTAAGATACTTGGCTTACTATTCTTTAAAATAAATCACTATATTCAGAATTTTTTTTTCCGTTAAACAACCAATTTTACAGTATCGCTAAAATGAGGACTTTATTGATTGTTGCATTGAATTCAGCCATTGCAGAAAACTAAAGGGACAGACCGTAGTCTCATTTCTCCTATTTCAGCAACAAATTATTTAATGCAAATGATACATGACAAAGGAATGCAACAGTGTAAGACTCACAAAATCACTGCAGTCTCTGACCTGAGATAGTGGGTCACAGAGTTCCCACAGAATTAGCTGAATTAGGTCAGGTTGCTGTTAGGTAAA
Source organism: Paedocypris micromegethes (assembly GCA_028031935.1). Lineage (NCBI taxonomy): Eukaryota > Metazoa > Chordata > Actinopteri > Cypriniformes > Paedocypris > Paedocypris micromegethes. The sequence goes on from CM051500.1 coordinate 13,529,942, forward strand.
GTTCTTAAGGCGAGATCACTGTAAGCCAGTCGAGAAGCTGGAGGTGGACGGCTTCGCCATAGCCACGCTTCCTGATGCTGGTATTACGCGCGTCTGATCTGTGAATATTTTCCGTCCTGATAGTTGATTCTTGTTTTCTTCCGTCTCTGGCAGTGCTTCAAGCTGCATAGGTCAGCTACTGCAATCTGGTGTCTGCACATCTAACAAGAAAATAAAGAAGCTTTTAAGTGGATGTTTTGTACAAGGTTCCTAAAAAGACCTTGTACTTTTTGCCAAAAAGTTATTTAGCTTTGTTTAACTGTGTATACTCCGTCTAAAGAGCCCTATTGACTCAAATCATGTGATTTTTTTTAAAAGGCCAATAGCACAAAATGAAGTTTGGAGTCTTGGTAGTGTGTCTGTGTGTTTTAATACAGCAACAATAATGTATGTCAAATAAATATTATTAGATTTGATAATCGATTATTTAAAACAGAACTCATCAATTATAACTGCCCTCATCGATTTGTCGTAACGCATTGCGTCCATTATAGTGTTTAATAAAAACGCATGTGCCATAAAGCGTCAAGACCAAAGTGCCGTTGGCTGCCGCTATTAACTTATTATGCTTGTGTGTGTGTGTGTGTGTGTGTGTGTGTGTGTGTGTGTGTGTGTGTGATGCCATCTATTGTAAGGCTATTAGTTGTTATTATTATAATATATGTTATAAATGCAATATACATTTTTATTTAGATTCTATATTTCTCTGTCATAGGGAGTGTGCGGCCGACCCGACCTGTGTACTCTGCATGCAATGCTTTTTGGGAAGCGTTCATAAAGAGCATCGATACAGGGTGAGTCATTTCCCAATAAGGTCACAAAGATAGTGGCTGGTCAGAACCATACTGTATATGTGTACTGTGTATTCAAGCATCAAACTGTACATACACAAAGCAAAGTGAACACACACAAAACTGGTGAGCAGGTCGGGTTCAATGACTGGCTTAAATTTCTGTTGTTGAACCTGCCGATCTGGCATTGGAACCTGTGACCTTTTGTCGAAATACTTTTTGTGTGTAAAATACACTTTGATTAATTTTAACATGTTTAATTTGTTGTGTATGAAAAACATTGAACTGATGCTTGAATTATTTCTTATGTATAATATGAATTAACCACCAATTGAACCAGAAAACATTATCACAAAAATTTGAGCAAACCGTTTTTATCAGAATGTTTTAAGCACGTGGTCTGTCTGTAGATGACCACCTCTGGAGGCGGAGGTTTCTGCGACTGTGGTGACACTGAGGCATGGAAGAAGGGACCTTACTGTCAGAAACACGAACCCAACATAAGCGACTGTTTGCAGAAGGTAAGGCAGCTTTTTCTCCTCTGCACTCACGTACAAAATGAAAAATACGTGCAAAATCATATGCGATCTTCATAATAGATAGGTTATTTGTTAAAAAACATGTTAAAAACACGTAATGAAAAAACGTTTTTTTTTTTTTTCAAATTTAATTTTCACTAGTGTGTCGCCCACCAACTATGTAATTACATAAGCACATTAAGAAATTTACATTCAGTAAATTTGTCTCAAAACTTTCAAATATTATTTGACCAAATTTCAAATAATGTGCAATGCAATGCAACTTGTTTGCACTAAAGAGCTGCAGAAATGTGAGATGTGTTCTGTCTGACAGGATCCACTGGCTGATCTGTCTGCGGAGATGATTGCTCGAACATACAGTGTTTTTTCCATAATTCTGAAATATGCTGTGGACATGCTCACCTGGGACAAAGAGGATGAGCTACCTGAAGGCCTTGAGCCACCGTAAGATTCATTTTTTTCTAGAGATGTAAGGATCTTGTATGTTAAAGTGGCTTGAGTAAAATGTCTTGTTTTGCTTTAAAGTGTGCGTGGAGACTCGTACTATTGCATGCTGTTCAACGACGAGGTCCACACGTATGAGCAGGTCATCTACACGCTACAGAAAGCCGTCAACTGCACTCAGAAAGAGGCCGTCAGTTTTGCCACCATCGTCGATAGAGATGTAAGAGGACTGAGCTCATTTTACCACATCCTGCTCTTTTCATGCTTACTGATGGTTGTTTTAATTCAGGGCAGAAAGTCGGTTCGCTTTGGGGACTTTCAGTTTTGCGAGCAGGCCAAATCTGTTATTGTGGTGAGTTTTAGCTGTTATTAACCTTTGCACAAACTGTTTTTCTGATTTTATTATATTTATTTATTTATTTATTTATTTTTTAAGAATAAAAATGTCATTTTACTTGGCCAAAATCAGAATAAATTGTTTTAAACTATTAAAAATAAGTTTTCAAAGTTTCCCTAGTTTGCAGCACCCATATTTTGAGAATGTGTGCATGCTTTGTGGGTTCTAAAGATGTGTGTGTAAACAATATGAATATATGTATGCTGCTTGGATCACTAATTTTAATGTGGGATTACTAAAGTTTTATTATATACGTAATATGTTTATCTAAAATGAAAGAATGGTTTGTTGGTTGATGCAGTCGGGGAAACATGTTTTACAGCGGAGCACGAGTCGTCAGACGAAGCCCCTGCGGGTTCAGGTCATGCATTCTTCTGTGGTGGCTCATCAGTGTTTTGCCCTCAAAGCCTTGAACTGGCTCGGCCAAATCATTCGATCCTCAGGTCTGTCTCGTAAAAATATTCTGTTTTCCAGAAACTAAGATAGTGCATTTGTTTATATGATACATGATAAGTATTTTTCATGCCAACATCATTAGGAGTATCCACGATGACATCATTCCTGATACAAAGCATCACATGTTTCATATTGACATATTGCATATTTTTGCAAGCCACTTTTTTGACTGAGGACTGAAGCTCACAATTAACCTGACTAAAGAGAAGAAAGCAGTTCTTCTTGTCATGTGATTTGTTCAATATCACCTAAAACAAGAACAGAAATATGTCACAAAGTTGTTTCTTGTGTTCAGGCATTTTCAGTGTTTTAATTCGTGTACATAAACCAGGAGTTGTTTACTTGTGGAAAGAAGTTAGTGCCTGATATTTAGAAAACTAGGTTTTGGTTTTGAAGTTATTCAGTAATGACTAGGTCTTGTTCTATCAGTTTTTTGGATTCCATATCTCATAGTGTTTGCTTTGGCCCGCAGATGCTCTCAGGAGGATCCTGTGTCAGGTGGCTCTACAGGATGGACCAGAAGGAGAAAACTCTTCACTCGTAGACACACTAATGCTCTGTGATTCAAAGATGTGGAAGGGTGAGTGAAAGCTCCTTTTTTTTTAAATCTAAACTTTCATTCCAGTTCGTATATTATTCCAGTAGTAAATGAACGAAAAGACGCATTATATATACAACTGCACATGCAAATTATAATATAATACAAAAGTGTGCAATGTTGCTTGTTCAATCTCTTTCCTAATGCAATACAATATTTTTCACTTGGCATCAAACCCACAATGTACGCACCAGCTGTACTACTAGATAGGTCTACATCTGTTATTTATTTTAGAACGACTAATTGTCTAATCATCATTATGGAAGGTTCTTGTGTTGATTCATTCATTTGTTGTGTCTTTTTTTTTTTGTTATACAGGAGCAAGAAATGTTTACCACCAGCTCTTCATGAGCAGCCTTCTCATGGATCCAACCTACAAAAAACTCTTTGCCATTCAGTTTGCGAGGGTAAGATCACAATTTTTCATGATTTGAACAATCAACACAATATCAGTACATAATTACTATATGATTGATAATTAATACAGAAAGTCCCAGAGAGGGTTTACCATGTTAGCCTCTTTATCCCACTATTTGTCACTGTCAATAGATTGAATATTATGTTTTTATTAATGTAGTAATAATGATGGGCTGTGGCCTAGTGCGAGTTAGACTTTGAATTCCATGCAGTTAGATTTCACAACTAGTGAACAGGAAGTGAACAGTGTGTCCTTGAGCAATACACTAAAACACCCAACTCAGCGTCAGTTAATGAAGGCCACATTTTATGGAAATCGATACCGGATGGCAGAACCCTATCTCCGTCATAAAGCATCTGCTATTTCCTACTGAGTTTAAACGCCAGTGCAGGGTTCAAATGCCTCTGAACTCTGACCTATGAAAGTTAAAGCAGCATCTTCCTGTTTGGTCAAGAGTGTCTGTTTGTGGGAGATACTGAAACACGCCGCTATTGGGTGTGCAGGACATCCCTCAGCGTATGCCGAGCGTCACACTCTAGTAGAGAATATTGTCTTAAATCAACTTATTAAAAGATTCTAGAAAGCGGACATCTTCTTAAGAAGATCCTCTGACCATTGGTACAGAGGCTGGTACATCCAGAATTGAAATGTCAGTGCAGGGTTCGGCGCCCCCTGACCTCTGACTAGGAAGATGAATGTCCCTTCCCACTTCCTTTAGAATTACCGCCACCTCCAGACAGATTTTATGGAGGACGATCACGAGCGTGTAGTGTCAGTGACCTCTCTGTCAGTGCAGCTCTTCACTGCTCCCACTGTGGTGAGTACTGCCAATCCCACACACTCTTCTATTTCCTCCACTGCTGCCCGCAGAACTATGAGCGCTTGCAGAGCGACTATGTGAAGGACGACCATGACAGGGAGTTCTCCATCACTGACCTTTCTGTGCAAATGTTCACCGTGCCTTCTGTGGTGAGTACAAGCCAGGACACGGGTCCTGCTGTGAGGAAGAGGTTTTTTATTTAATTGTTTTTTACATATTCTGCATTCTATCCACTATCTATTATTTTTCTTTCGTTTTCTTTTCTTTTGTCTTTCAATTTTAACACCTTCTTAAACATTTTAGTTTTATAGTTTTTTTTTTT